>OZ010571.1:46370026-46730026 GCA_963932145.1 Acanthosepion lycidas | reverse complement strand
CTTCAACAATGGCATCAAGACAACTTCGAAATCTCCTCCAACTCTTCTGGACGGTCACGTTGTTTAAACAGCTGAATTTGTCCACCGATAATATTCATACTATATGCGTCAAAAAATTCAACTCTCTCTCTCTCTTTCTCTCTCTCTCTCTCTCTCTCTCTCTCTCTCTCTCTCTCTCTCTCTAATTTTTACTGAAGGTTCTATTAGTTTTCATGTGTCACCGGTTCTGTCTATTGTATGTAAATCTTTCTTCTGTAGAAGTATCGCATGTTGACGTAACAGTTTATGATTTCGTGTTGTTTTTGTTTTTTTGTTTTTTTATAGTAAAACAAATTTAGTATATTCATTCGTAAAATTCATAGTACTCAGACATGGAACAATTTATATGGAGGTGCGCGTGGTTTAAAAAATAGCTTTCGTACAAATACTCACGGGAAAGGTATGAATACATCTGTTTCCTCAGTCTGTGTGTTAAATAATAAAAATTGTATGAAGAAAAAGACTGTTAACCGAAAGGTTATTAACACACAATATTCACTCGCAAAAATAAATGTTCTTATAATCCAAAATGTATTTCTGCTGTAAAAAGTAAACTGCAAAAATGCGAATTGATAAGCCGTAAAATAAAAAAAAATTCATTCAATCATTTGAACTTTTTATATTTAAACTTTTGTAGGTACCCAAGAAAATGGTGTGCTATGTAGAAAAAAATAAAGAAGTCTTTGAACATATTAGAATAAATGAAAGATTGCTTGCCATATATAGTATATATATATATATATATATATATATATATATATATATATATATATATATATATATGCCTACGTTTGTGGTGCAACTTAGGTTTCGTTGCTTTACCATTTCATCAGTCACGAAATATTACGTATGACTTCAAAAAAATAATATACTGGGTCTTGTGGTAGGGAACGTTAAATTACACGCAGATACATAGCTCAAATTTATAAGTTAAATATTGGGGTGAAAATACAGGGGGGGATTAAAAAATCTAAAAGCAAGTTTAAAGTTTAAAAGAGGAACGCCCGGTGGCACTATGAGTCATAGACAACTTTAAAATGGTTAAAGGGAGTAATCAATATATAACCTACAATATGGGAAGAGAAAGCGAAATTTGAATAATATATTTATCCAGAATTAAAATATTTTAAGAGAATATTTTTCTATGATTACAATCTAGCATGAGTTCATTTCGTTTATTAAGTAGATTTAAGTCATTAATATTTTTGAAGATGAATCTTTTTTTCTTTTTCTTTTTCCAGCAAACGCAGGTTGCATCAGTCGCCCCGGCCGGTAAAGGGTGTAATTTTGGCAACGAAATCCTAATTTACTACCTGTGTGTAGTCATCTGTTCTTTGTTTTTTTTAGTAATGGATTATGGCTGAAAGGTTTCTTTACACAAACATTTCAGTCATAAGCCTTGACTCAACAGAATCTTCAATAAGAACAATATTAACATTAGTTACAATATATAGCACTGCATAATAGCGTAAATAATTAAACATCAATAAGCAATATTAACACAGAAGAAAAAAGTGTATTGCCGAAAAGAAATTACCTGTCCGATGAATAACAAATGTATTGATAAGGGCATCATCTAAAGGCAGGCATTGGGTATAATGGCGAAACCAAATTTTATTTCGGTTCAACAGCAAATAACTGGAAAACGAGATTCTACCATCGCAAAATGAACTTTAACAATAAGATATATGCAAATGCCACAGAGATCTCAAAATTTTACTGCGATATTAAAACATTATAGACCCTGTATATTTTCTTAAACAACATTATAAATAATATTCCGTGAATCTTAAGTTGCACCCCAAACGTAGGTATATGTATATTTATTAACATAAATTTCTTAGCTCTGTCTAACCACATTGAGCACTTTTATGTTTACACCTTAAAGTAAATTCAGTAAATATTTTTGCAACCGTATGTGCGTTAGCGCGCATATATGGTTGCTAATATCTAGTTATTTGATTTACCCACCTCTATACCGATACCAATATATATTTTCGATCCTAGCTAGGGGAAGCCGGACGTCTGGCCACACTGATGAGCTGTGATACAACGATATAGTTTGTCTGTGGATGACAATATATATGCTCCTGAAAAATTTATTTTGGTTGAGCTGTCTGCGAAAGAAGTGTGGGTTTGTAAACAGTTACTATCACGGCTAATAACGCAAAACTCTTCGGTAAATCGAATCGAGTTCTCTCAGTCACTGTGTGTTTATTTAAAGTAAATACGCTTAAATTCACCTTCATCCCTGCCGTGAGTCAACGGCTTAGTGGTAGAATCCCCGACTGACACTAATTGCTAGAGGCAACTGGACGTCGGCCACACTGATGAGCTGTGATACAGTGAAACAGTCTGTCTGTGGATGACTATATATATATATATATTATCAATATATATATATATATATATATATATATATATATATATATATATATATATATATATTATCAATATATATATATATATATATATATATATATATGTTCAAGAGAATATAGCAACCAGGTAGAACTCAGTGAATTGGATCGTGATGACGATTCCAATGTAATAAATTATAACCATGGAATATTAGTATATATATATTTATGATAAATTTCAGTTTTAAGTCATTCTATATTTATGGGTAAAGTAAGTGACAGAGCATATGTAAATATAAAAGTAGACATTGAAGTCAACAGCCAGATGCGACAGTCTGTTTCACGATAAACGGAGTCATCGTGTCATGGTGTAAGCGTTCTGAAAGCAAAGGAAGTATCGCAGATTACTTCCACAACACAAAGAAAAATCACTGTAAGTCCAGACTCGAATATCGGGGGCAGAAAGAAATGCTGAAAACTCGATTCTCAAATCACAATGCCAGTAACCAGTCAGATAAATAACTCACACTCTAACAAACGTCGAAACCAAAAATGCCCGAATTTTTCGCTCCCGAATCGAGAACACCAACTTCTTTTATCGGCAGAACCTATTTTTTTCATTCCTCGACAGCTGGGATAGGATGTTCCGCAATTTGCATATCAAAATACTTTTATAGCGACTCTTGCGACGGACTTGTTTTTTTTTTTTTTTTTTTTTTCTTTAATTCAATTCTTCCATTTTCAGCATGTTATGCGGAATACGTGCCCTTCAGTTTGGTAAGTAATTTTCTTTTTCGCCACTTTTTCCGTCGTAGAATATACGCGACACGCTGTCGCTTGGTTTGACGAGGTAAGTCGCCGTTTTCTTCGCTATACTCCCCTTGATCTCACTATCACAAATCGAACAACCTGGAGCAGGTCTCTTTATCCTGGTGCTTCGACGTAATGGCACTATTTCCCTTACGCGTGTCGGAGAGTCGTTTCCTGACGAGTCATCAGACGTATCTCGAGTTTCCAGAAGTTCTGTGTCTGTGGAAGCATCGGATTCGCAGATCTCAATTAACTGCTCACTGTCAGACGATGAATCATCATCGGATTCGCTCGGCGATGTATCAGAATCAACGAAAAGGCGAAGATCTTTTACATGCCGCCACCCACTTGATACCTGGAGGTACACCGGCCATGGGGAGCTTTCACCCATACTCTGTTCCCAACTTTGTATATATTGTGATACCTACAATGATCAGGTGGTGATGTTGTAGTAATTTCCTTCACTTTCAGTTGGTAACGGTGAATCATATTGGCTGGCGCATTAGTCAACGATATATAATCCTTCGGTGTCATATTATGCCAGTATACTGCCTCCATTATCGAACACTGCTTTCTTGAGGCAATTAGCTTTATACTCCGATGAGATTTTTCCACTATACCGTTTCCTGCAGGAACATAGGCGCAGCAAAAACGAAGTTGGACTCCCCAGTCATCCAGGAAATCTTTAAAGGACTTACTGCGAAATGCAGTATCATTGTCGGTCAGGATTTCTGATGGTAGGCCTCGTTCAAAAAAAATACTTTCTAACTGCCGAATGACGCTTCTTGAGTCTTGTTGAAGCAGGCGTCGCCATTTCGCAAATCTACTAGGGCCACAATCCATTAACGTAAGATAGTGTTGCCCACCGTAATGTGTAATGTTCATTCCTAAGCGGGTCCAGATTTCAGTCACACTTAGGTTACCACGAGGCCAACGACTTGAGGCTGGGTCAATTGACTGGCATTCTTTACATTTTCTGACCACTGCCTTGACGGCTGCCTTGGATGTCGTAGGGTAGACTCGTCTTACAAAATATAGCGACCGCCTGATGCCAGGGTGTCCACTCTGGCAATGTATGGAACGTATCTGATCAGGAGAGGTTTTGTTCACCATGGAAGCGCATATCGAGCGTGTTGGTTCGGTTTCCTTCTTTATCATATCATACCATCGTTGCGGTACACTGGTGAGCTTATCCACTCGATTCTCACTCGACCTTACTAATCTTATCGTGATCAATAAGTTATACTCTTGAATCAGCTTTTCAAGAGTACTCAAACGCCTCCGGATCAGCATCTCACTTGCCGCCTTAGTTCGTATTCTGGCTTTGCCAGTGAGTATGTTTGATACCCACCGGTGCACACAGCATTGGCTAAGTGTGCGTCGAGACACTCATTCAGCTCTCGATAGTCTAATACTGGCCGCACTTTATTTTTGTTTTTCTGCACCACCGCCATCAACGGAATTAAACCTTTTGGAGGACCGAGTTCCTTATCAGGATAAGGCTGCAACCAACTGTTATCAAGCCAGGTATGCAGCTATTGATCGTATTCCTCCTTGACTCACTTTGGTATTGGGTACTCGGGCATCCGATTTCGCAAACTCTCCGGTGATCGACCATTAGACCACTTCCATGATGCGACCCATATCTTTTGGCTTGGGTCGAATTCGGCACAGGATTCAGGTTCTTCTATTTTAATGGCGGTACAACAGACTATTCCACGCTTGGGAAACCGTACATCGCCGCTCTCTGTTATTTGGATTCCGCCCAACTTTTTAATGGCGTCAAACCCGAGCAACAAGTCGAAACCCAATAGCTCTCCATCCACTACCAAGGCTTCGATTATTCATTTTTTCGGATTAAATCATTAACCTCTATATTTTTTTTTTGTATGAATGATTCATGAAATTATAAATTATAATTGCACCTTTTAATTGAAATTAAAATAACTGATCCAACGTGCAACTCTCGGATAATAAGTGTGACATTACTGTAATTATTGAACAATATAGTTCATGCCATATTCACGGAAAATCTACCAGTAAAAAAAGAATTCTCTTATTGATATATTTGTACAAAAACGCACAACCTTAAAATTTAAATTGAAACTCAGCGTTGCGACCGCACGTTCCAAAACATTAACACATTTCTCATAGCATTTTTTCAGATTACATCTCTATTTTCGTTGTCCTCTTATTACTGAGAAGTAAAAACAAGAACAAAATCTACTTCCATACCTGATGATGTCTGTAGGAACAGACGAAAGTTTGTAAAAAATTAAAAAGATCTTATGCAACTGGAATTTATAAACGGGGATCATATCATTCATATACAGGTTCAGGGTTGATGTATCTTATTTATATTGTTTGCGACGATGTATACTCGCCATTTATATCATTAACCTCTATATTTGTTTTTTGTATGAATGATTCATGAATTTATATATATATATATATATATATATATATATATATATATATATATATATATATATATATATAATCAGTGTGTCTGAAGATTTTAATTTTTTTAATAATTTTATTGTTCAAAAAAAAGTATATATATTTGTGTGTGCGTGTGTGTGTTAAAATCTTAGGAGTCAATGAATTTATAGAAAAAATAGTTAACATTTTTAAAACAAAATTCATGAAATTTAAATTATACTCAAACCTGTTACGATGAACAACTAATTCAATGAGTGTATTGTTTTGTAAAATATCCCTTTTATACTCATTACACCATTTATTTAAATTCTGTATTTTAATGTTCTACTAGTATATATGTATGTATGTATGTATGTATGTATGTATGTACGGATGCGATGGATAAATTGTCGTCTAAATTACGCAAAAAGGGAAGTAATATTGACATCGCATTTTAACAGATATATTTAATAAACTTTTAACAATATTTAATAAAATTATGAAACGTTTCTTGATTTATCTCGATGGTGATTTTATTCAATGAAATTTCTCTTTAGTAAAGAGTAAATTTATTCAATAAAATCACCATTGGCTTCAACCACGGCCTCCAGATAACTTCCAGCATCACTTGCGCCTCTTCTGAACTGTCTCCTTGTTTAAGTTAATGAAATCTGCCATAAACCTAGCCTTCAGTTCATCTTTACAACTGCGCCCCACATATAATAATCAAAGAAGTTGTAGTCTGGGGAATTAAGTGGCAGATGTAAGATGTTATGTGGTCAAGAAATTGTCTTACAGCCATGACTGGGTCCTTCTGCTTGTGTAGCATGATGCAGAATCATGTTGCAGACAGGGTTTTCCAACAGTCCCCCTTTTTTGACTCAGGACAGCACTACCTCCTTAAGCCACGTGGTGTAGGGCTACGTGTTGAATCTGAGTCTCTGCGGGAAGAAACATGATGGCATAGCATAGCCATCACTAGTGATCACACCAAACACATTTTCAATCGTCATTAGACTCATCCAATTCTTTCGGAATCCTCTGCACTGTCTTCAGATTGACATTCAAACACTCTGAAATGTTCGTATTGGAGCTTCAGTACGAATGCCAAGTAGTACATCATGCCGTTTCCAAATTTATAGCGGAATGTATTGCGTTTTTTTTTTTCTTTTTCTTACAGATGGTGTCCAACTGACCCTACTATACTATGCAGTCGATAAAAAATAAAAAAACGCGCTACGCGAATTAAAAAAATAAAATGGCGACAATTTACTCATCGCATCTTGTATGTAACTTTCTTCAGTATTTATAGACAACTCAATTCTTCTCTTTCTTTTCGTAGCAACTTCATTTTCCTGATTTCTACTTCATTCTCACAATGACCTTCTTTCTGTCTGTGTCTTTCTACTATTCTTCTCTATCTCTCTCTCTCTCTCTCTCTCTATATATATATATATATATATATATATATATATATATACTGGGTTGGCGCGTAAGAATTGCACCGCCCAATATTTCTTTCCTCTTATGCAGCTCAAGATAAACTAATTATCGATCTGTATATAGAGATATATCCATATTCACATAGTTAAATCGAAAGGAAGAATATCCCAGATATATAGAAAGACACAAAATCAAAAAAATATATAATAATAAAACGCGCATGCGCGAAATTGAAAGTATAAAATAGCGACAGTTTACCATTGCACCCTCTATGTATGAAACCTGGAAAACATACAGATACATTACAGACACTGTAGTCATCCAAAAATTTGAATGGATTAAAACAATAGTAATATTCAGCCATATGCGATGGGTAAGAACGTTGCGAAAATAAAGGATAACAGGATTCGTTTATGCGAGGAATTAAAATCAGGAAGCTGTCTACAACAAAAGCCAAAGAAGAGGTTTAAAGATAATCTTAAGAATAGTCTGAATGCATTGGTCATGGGTATATGGCAATGGGAAGTGGAGACATTTTGTTATGGAGTGATGTAACACCTTCCTCATTATGTGCCCCAGAAATTCTATATGCCCCTTCCTGATGTTAAGTATAAGTTTCCTTTTTGTTTCCATTTACTCCAAATCTTCGTCGTTGCTCACATGTCCGGTCCATATCATCCTCGGCATCTTACTGTAGAACCGCATATTTGTTGCATTAATCTCTTCATCGTTGAGGAGACTGCCCAGCATTATTTGCTGTATAGGAGAACAGAGATCACATAACTGTTTAGTACTCGTTTCTAACGAAGAGTTCAGCTTATTTAAAACTGTGTGCTTTTGCATTCCCGCTATTGCACTACGGCAGACTGCCCACGTGTCTGCTTAATTATGAGTTTTTTTTATACCTGTACTATCGTAGTCTCAAAACGTTCGTACTAAATAGGGGCATTTTCTGTATGAACATGTGCTTAACTGAGCACTTACGCGTGCTAGCCGCTGCACTAGTGTAGTCTTCTTACGTACACACACACACACACATATATATATGTATGTATGTATGTATGTATATATATATATATATATATATAGATATAGATATAGATATATATATATATATATATATAGAGAGAGAGAGAGAGAGATGTATTTGTCCATTTTTCTTTTATTCCGCGTTAGTATTTATACGTAAGCTCGTATATGTCCCCGTGTGCGATGAGATATTTCTTCATGTCACTGTAGGGATGTGTCGATTCTTTTAGGTGCGTGTGAGTGTTTGTATTTATGGCTTCAAGTGCGTGGCATCATTTGCATTCCTGTCTCGATAAGTGGGCGTATCTGTTAACAACAGCATTACCCACAGCTATCTGTTCGGACATGTTCCATTGAATATCCCCAACATAATAAAACCTTATTATCATGCCAACAGGCCTTCGTATGTCGCATGCCAAATTGCAACTCTGTTCTGCCAATTGCACGCGCATGCGCAGAGGAACAACTGGATCTCAGAGGCGAGAAGGTTACAAAGATGAAAGCAGAAAGAAGAAAATAAGGAAACTGCGAAAAGAATGCAAAGAAAAGGCTACTTTGGAAAAGAGGTGCAAAAAAGCCGGAGGTGGAAGGCAACAGGACATAATACCGGATGAGACTGATTTAATTAATGGTTAAAAAGAAGAAATGAAGAAAGAAGACGGACGAGTGGGGGGACCGAATAAATAAGGGTAAAAAGGAACAGCATGAGAAACACTGAGGAAGATAATAAGGAAAGGTAAAATAAATAGTAAAAGAAAATAAGTAAAGATCAAAAGGAGAGAAGAACGAAAAGAAAGGATAAAGGAAACAATGGTGGTAAATGGATTGGCGGAAGACAGAAAAGAAGAATACAAATTGGTTAAGCAAAGCGTGGGGGAGGAGATGATGATAACATTAAGCAGAAATTAAAGAAAAAGAGTAGGAGGCAGCAAAGTGGATAGGAATGTGGGGAAGGAATCGAGAGAAGAAAAAAAAGGAATAGTGGGTTAGTATAAGAAACAAAGAAAGCCGAATCAGAAATATTAAAAAAAAAAAAAAGTAAATGAAAAAGAAGACATTCTAAAATTAAGACGAAATCAAATTCAACAAAAGAGGTAATAATGTGACAGGCAATGTATTTAGAAAATTGAATGGTAGACGGGCAAAACAATTAGATAAAGGGATATCTAAGTTAAGGCGTAGAGACAAGGAGGGGACAAGAAAATGACGGTAGGTGAAAAACAAGTAGGAAGAAATGGAAAAGAAAAGGAAAAGAAATCAAAGAAAAACTACAGCTAAGATCTTCAAAAGAAAGAAAGAAAGAAAGAAAGAAAGAAAGAAAGAAAGAAAGAAAGAAGTGAGTGAGCCATTGTGAAAGAAAGAATGGCAAAATAAAAATAAACAGGGGAATGACTGTGAAAGAAAGAAAGAAAGAAAGAAAGAAAGAAAGAAAGAAAGAAAGAAAGAAGTGATTGTAAAAGAAATAATGAAACAAAAGAGTGACTGTAAAAAAGAAAAAAAAATAAGGAAGAAAGAAACAAAGAAATAATGTAAAAAGACAGCATTGGTTGTAAAAGAAAGAATGAAACAAAGGAGTGATTGGGAAAGGAAGAAAGAATGAATCAAAGGAAATATTAAAAAAGAAAGAAGGAAAGAAAGAAAGAAAGAAAGAAAGAAAGAAAGAAAGAAAGAATGCCTCTGAAATGCGGACAACGTACATAAACCGAGAAAAGTACAAAAATTATTCAAACTGATGTAAACTTTCTGGGACACTATTTCGCAAAGAAAAAAAGGAAAATAAAAAGATTTCACATAAAAAAGAAAAACCTAACAAAATTTTTAAAAAAATCAAACGAAAAAAGAAAAAGAAAGAAAGGTTGTAAAAAGTATTAAAGAAAACTATTGGATAAATAATGTTGCTGTGAATGAATGAATGAAAAATAAATCCGATACAAAAGTAACATCCCTGACGCTATAGATTTTTTAAATAAAACGAAAGGAAGAAAATTAATTTATAGCTTTAGAAAGAGGCTACAAAAGATAAATAAGTGATCATATATATATATATATATATATATATATATATATATATATATATATATATATATATATATATTAAAGAAAAGAAAAACATGGATTTAATAAGATGAATTGCGCATAAGTTTTTCTTGCCAGAAACAAAACTCCTGGTCCTAATTAACATTAGTGAACGATTTAGAAATATTAAGAACATTGTTCTGATAACGTTGATTCTCAAGAGGGCACCCTTCACTGGCTGTCTTGAAGGAGAGTTGAAATAAAATAAAAGATAACAAAAAAGACAGTATATCTAGACAATAGGGTATAATGAAATAATGAATTGAAACTACAAAAAGAAAACTTATAGAGTTTGAGGCCATTTTGAAGTGAGAGAAATCTTAAAGAATTTCAGTTTCCCTCATTATCCATGAACTCTGCACAATGAATAAAAGGTTCCTTCAGTTCAGCAGTTGATGAGTTAGCCTACTTGCCTTGAGATCTTGCTTCTGAGGAGCTACACTGCGCATGCGTTCACTTTCGCAGCTGATTATTCTGAATATCTACTTCTTCACAGTTTTTTTTCCCTTTCGTTGCTGACATTAGTTCTTATATTTTAACGTAGCAAATCAACGCTTCTTAATTTTTAAACTTCACGATGTATTCTTTTTAAAAACGCGTATATGAATGCCAATTTCTCTAAAGGCAAATCAATGAATGTATGAACGATCCTATTACACATTTAGTTTCAATTCATCTAGCTAACGATCGATATTCCTTTCAATCTATCAACATTAATACCTGTTAACAAATTGATCGATCAGTTTTCGCTTTTTAATATAATCCCCGTTAATCTATCGTCGTATCTGAATCAATAAATACTGATAAAATATAGGTCAATCAATTGTAAATTCCATGCTCTGAATTTTGTTAGCTATCTGAGAATCGATCCTTTAGGTATCTATTCATCCTTGAGCAAAACTACATTCCCGTCTTAAATGATATAATAAAATTTGACACTGACTTTTCAATAAATCATATTTTTCCTGTCCTGTGTATATTAAGTAGAGTTGATATCAAGATATGTCTCATCTTATCTGCCCTTGAAAATAAGTTTCTTCTTGATGCCTTTTTGTTATGGTTATGTTAAATATATTATGATTTAATTTATCAGTTTCACTTGTTCCAAGAATTTAAATTAATTCATACTATAACCGGATGGTTTCGTTTGATTTGTTTTGTTTTATGTCATATCAACCACAATGGGTTATGTAATGCCAACAATTGTTATTGCTGTTAATATTTTTCTTCATAAATGTATTGCTGGTAACGTTTTCTTTTTTCTTTCAAAAATCTATTTCTGGTAATATTTTGTCTTCAAACAATGAATTGCTGGTATGCTTTGGTTTGGTTTGGTTTGAATGGATTTGTTTTACGACCTCAATGGGTTATTTAAATCCGACAAAATTTTTATTGCTGGTAATATTTTTTTTTTTTTTAAATGTGTTACTGGTAATATTTTTTCCTTCAAAAATCTATTTCTCGTAATAATTTTTCTACAAAAATTTATCACTGGCATTTTTTTCAAAAATGTATTACTTCTAATAATGTATTGCTGGTAATATTTTTCACAAAGTATATTTTTTCCCTCAAAAATCTATTTCTGGAAATATTTTTTTTTCAAAAATGTATGACTGGAAATATTTTTTTTCAAAAATGTATTACTGGTAATATTTTTAAAAAAATATATTGCTGGTAATATTTATTCAAAATGTATTTCTAGTAATTTTTGTTTTTCAAAAATCTATTGCTGGTAATATATTTTTAACAAAGTAATTCTGGAATTAAACCCTATTTTTACACTTTCATAGTGTATTGACACAATTTTGGGTTGTAACTATTTGCCCATATCTGGGACCCTAACAGGTGCTACCACCCCGGGTCAGAGTGGACCTGGGAACACAAGCAATTAAGAGATAGTTTCACGCTCCTCAAAACCTCCTGATCAGAGGCCTTGCTGTTGAACGTGGTTTATCGTCTTATCCAGGACGCGGATGTATTTTATCGTCATACCCAGGACAGCATAATGTAGAGAATGTTAACCAAAGAACAGTGTTTCAAGTTGATAGAATATGATAATTGGCGTTGCATTTAAATTTTTGAAAATCGTAGTGGACAGGAAGCCAAAAGCTGGAACAGAGTTCCACGACAAAGAACTGTCAGGGAAGAAACTATTAGCATATAGCGTCCTGGGTAAGTCGATAAACTACGTCCAACAGCAAGGTCTCTGATCGGGAGGGGGGTTGGGGGCCTGAAACCACCTCTTAATTGCTGATGTTTCTAGGTCCACCTTGACCCGGGGTGGTAGCACCTGTTAGGGTCCCAGCTATGGGTAAATAATTAAAACCCAAACTCGGGTCAAACCACTATAAACATTTATGAACCTAACCTGACCTCAATCATTGGCATCACAGATTGAGTTCACATCTAATCTTTGTTTTTTCATAAACGTTCTGCAATGTCAATAGGTTTATTTTTTTCCCGTTTGGAAATATTCAGTGACACACATCTCTGTTTCATATGAATTTTTCACGTCAGATATCCTTTGTCCAGAAAGGAAGGGAGAACACTAGTTTCCTTTCATAAACATCAGCTCGGGGCTCCACATAATAAATTAGTATGATTAGTTTCGGGGCGAATCTTGTAATTTCTTCACAAAGAAATCAATACATCGCCAGAAGTATTTTAACAATTCTACTCCAATTGCAAATTGATAAAACCATCTTAATATAAAAAATATCGATGGTATTGTTGTCACTTATTCTTTTAAGTAAAAGATATGTCATTAGATAAATAAAATCTGATTCTCAGCAGGACGTAGGTGATCATGGCTCTCCACAAATTCCTATAATTTGTACCCTTAAGCAACTTTTGATCCCTTGTATTCCTTCTCGCTCTCGCTGCTTACGTCTGCACTTTTTGCTTTCACAGTGCCTTATGAGTTTCAGATTCTCTAATCCACCCAGCATCAATATATATCTCAGATCCTGACAAAAAAAATATTCTTTTCCTTTTTCTTATAACTTCTTCATGCACCGTCCACTGCATTGTCAGCATCTTTCTGTAGAATCACATCTCTGGTACCACAATTGTCCCCACTCTTCTCTGAGTAAAGGGATCAACATCACTTCCAGGCAGGTGGATGGATATAGCGTAGGGACTGACTATTTTACCTTCGTTTCTGACGAAATTTTCCTGGTAAGAGAATAGTCGGCAATGACAATATGTGAGTTTAATCGGGAGTTTTTCCAACAAGCAATAAACAATGCGATATGAAACAAAATCTATAACAGTAAGAGACAATTATATTAGGTTGGTGCAAAAATAATGTCGTTTTCTCACAAATGTTACTATGTGAGAAAACGACATTATTTTTGCACCAATCTAATATAATATAAATCACCATGAAAATGTATATACCTTATTCCCTGTATGCTGACACGCATTTCCCCTGAAAATACGCTCGAAAATCAACATGCGTCTTAGTGCTGAAAGTTTAAGTTTTGGAAAAGAGTTTGTCAAATTTCACGAAACCAAGTAACAGGATAAAAGCAATCACCGCCCCAGACATAGAATAAAAGCCTGCTGTTATGATTCCTAGCTAATAAATGCCGCATATACCTTTAGTACCATACGATATACGCTATTTGGGTGCTTCAACGTCGTGTAATGTTTAGCAAGCTTGTCTCGTTATATCCATGATAGTCAGTAGTGAGTTCGATCCTTACTGCTTCCCCTATACTTTCAGTATTGTACATCTAAGCTACGATTAGTAAATCGCTATACATTGTTTTTTTTTTCAAGTATTGATGATAACGTGTAATCTTCACAAACTCCAATCCCAGACACGTAAAACAGGCTGAATGATGTACCCCAAGAATGCCAGCCTATTTACCGTCATAGGCTTACTGTTAATTCCAAATATACTGTCAATTTCGATTACTTACTATCTACCATGCCATCTGTCGACAGACAAGCAATAAACTGTGAGTTGAATGCAAAAAAGCCGAATATCGAAATGCCGTGTTGCTTATGGTGCCAGCAATGAGTTCATTCTTATGTGAATAGTTATAACATTGTACTAAAATAGTGAAAATAAGCAAAAGTATTTAATAATAGATCTAAAATGTAATAATTTGATGTAAGAGAAATACAAAATACGGCGTAGAATCAGCGACATCGATTTGCTAGTACGTCAAGCTATTAAATCCTGATTTTTTGGCAAAACATAGCTAATCATAGATTGAGTCTTTATGCTTAACAAGTTTGTCTCGCTAGAAGAATTACGACTGTGTATTGAGTTTGATCCTCACTAGGTGTCTCAAACTTTCAGCCTTTTGCCACATCTAAGCAACGATTAGAAAATTACCATAGAGGGCGTCTTACCAATTATAGTGCCTTAGCATACGAGAAATACGATACTTAACTCTATTCCTCTTACTCATTAGATATAGGTTTGATAGGCTGACAGATAACATGATGTGATGCCAAGTGGACATGATTTTTGTTAACAAAATATATCATTGCATGATATGAGGAGATAAAACTGTTATTACACCGCTGTTTATTTCCTTTTATTCAGTTATGTACTCAGACAAAACTATGACGTTAAATATTGCACGATGCTTAAGCGCCATTTCTTTTGTTAGTGTAAGTTTTATTTTTATATAATTGTAAATATGAAATCTTTAAACGGCTGAATATGTACACCAACGCGCCAAACGAGAAAAAAACGAGAAAATCTATCCTTAAAGTGTAGTTTCCTTTCTCCTTTTACTGTAAAGATATTGTGGATAAAACTCATCTTCCTTATGTTCCTGAAACAGCTAATCGGGGACACTCTCCGGACTATAAACACTCTGCGATATTTCTCTCTCTCTCTCTTCTTACTTTTTTCACTTACATGCCAACATGTAAGTCTCTCGTGGAAAATATGTCATCCATTAGGAAACGTAGTAACACACACACACACACACACACACACACACACGTACGCACACACGTACGCACTTTCACTCACTTCACATCCTTTGAACTTTAAATATTTTCACATTCTCTTTTTACACACATAATTGCTTTTGTTGCTTGTATCCCTTTCTTCTTAAAAAATATCATGTTTTGTAATAATTAAAAATATTAATATAGAACACTGGATTACATATCTTACTGTTCTTTCTCTTTATTATAATATATATATATATATATATATATATATATATATATATATATATATATATATATATATATTATAAGAGGAAAATATTTTTAAATCATTCACAATTGCTTTCGTGTTTCGCTACTATATTGTATCTCTTCAGAAGATGGTAAGTAACTCTTTTACCTCATTTTCATGACGTTTGGTGAGGAAACACAAGGTCAAAATTAAAAATAAACTTGTGGGTTTGGCTTGATCAACCAATCAAGTATCAGATCTAAGCTAAATAGAAAACTAAGTGCAGAGGGTGGTTGTGGCGGAGTTATATTTTCAAGAAATGATAAACCGGAACTTAGACATGTTAACGTTGACATTTGCAAAAAACATGCACGCAAGAGATGTATCGTGATTGCAGACAAATATGACAAGTACAATTTTTCAAAGGATACTCAGGGGAGGGATTTAAGGATAATCAAACGTAAAGTTAATTTCAACAGAATTTTTTAAATAAATTTCAGGTTCAGGAAGTTACTTAAAGAAACATGTCGATAAAATTAAAATGTAGAATATCTATATAAGATATTAATAATACTAACTGGACAGCGATACATAGCAATACTAAATCTGAATAAAAAAAATAAGATAAATAATCGTAGAGGGTGAACCGTTATTTATTTATAAATTATGACCATAAGAAATGGTACTACCTAATTTTTTAAATTTAACTATATTGTAAGGTAAGTGATAAACAGTGTTGGCAATTTATAGTTAATTCACTCCTTTGATTTGATAGATATTTTGCCAGCAAATATGATAATTTCTAGGTTCTCATGTTTCTTAAGCAAGGTTCATTTAAAGATTTACAAGTTCTAGCTTTTTTTAGCATTTTAAATTTTACTGTAGGATTTTTGTTAACGTCTTTTAAGTTCCAAAAATATTTAGAAAAGAACGTCATATTTTTATAAGCGCTATTAGTGAAAGATAATATATGTTGATACTAACTAGTTTTAAAAGAAATCTTGGTAGACCCAATTGGTTCTTGTTTCTTTGTATTTTATCTTGGCGGACACATATGCAAGTCCTCCATTTTGATAGTGGTTACTCCTGGAGACATGTGTTTTTTTCCCAAATTTAACACTCGACCAATGTACATTCGCAACAATATACAAAAAATTATAAGAAATAATATTTTAACACTTTTAGATCATAGAATTAAAAAAAGAAAGCAAAATAAAATGTTAGATTGCAACCTATCCATTGGAGAACGAACCGATATCAGCCGTTAGAGAGTAGTTTCAAGTCAACTATGGGCAATTTGCTAGATGTACCTCATGATACAGAAATAGGTAGACCGGTAGTACAAAAGATTTCTCGCTGGTTGTGGTGATGGTCCGTTAGGCTGTCATGAATGAATTAGTAGTTTGTAAATAAGATTGGTCTCTA
The DNA here is from genome assembly GCA_963932145.1 of Acanthosepion lycidas. Lineage (NCBI taxonomy): Eukaryota > Metazoa > Mollusca > Cephalopoda > Sepiida > Sepiidae > Acanthosepion > Acanthosepion lycidas. The sequence continues at coordinate 46,713,271 of OZ010571.1, read as the reverse complement.
CATTTCTCGTCGTGACGCTAAAATTATGCTGCTCAAAGTTGAAATAAAAATTCACCTAATAATCACGTGTAAAACTGCGGACTTATTGATCTAAGCCGTGTGTCTTGGACTCAATGTGATCCGAGAACGGGTTAGCTGGACAGACAATGACTAAAAGAGTTAAGAACAAAATAGGTTTGATATACAAGATGTTTCCGGAAATCATTCAGCCATAGACGCGTTAGTTGTCTTTGATGTAATCTTGAGACCAATTAGAGAGAACTCGTAAGTAGACGCTCTGTAAGGTTATTAAGACGGCGTGAGACATCTTTGAGAGAGTGTATGAAATGTAAGGCCATCAACTTCGCAGTTAACTAGTTCATTAGTAACGACTCGTACGATTTAGCAATTTTGACAAAGCATCAGGTCAGTCCCCGCCTCTCCGACACTCAGAACTTTTGTAATTATCCGTTAAAAGAGATGAGATTTCAGGCAGTGGTCGAGATTAAGGAGAATGCAACGAAGCCAGTGATGATTACCCCGAGATATGAAAGTACACTTTGTTTTTAAAAGGCAAAAGAACGATGCGTTAAGATACTAATTGTCATAATTTGAAGCGTTCGAAGACGTCACTCTCCAACTTTGGATTTTTTATTTGTTTACTTATTGTTATGGGAACTTACCTATAACGATAATGGACTCTTCCTGACACTATAAATACTGCGCCTCTCAAGAGGTATAATGAATGAATGGTGTAACGAGCACCAGGCCATGACTGTTGAACTTTCTGCTTTGGCAGAGAGGGACCCGGACGAAGCTTTGCCGAAGGGCAAGGTTTCGTCCGGGGAGGTAGACAGGCCCTGAACCCGTCTAGGCGGGTTCAAAGGGTATATTTTTGGCCGAGCCTACGGGCTCGGGAAACCCACGTTAAACTCGGCCTTGTGTCACATGCAACCCTCGTGGTTGGGTGGCTAGATACCGAATGAATAGTGTAACGAGTCGAGACAATATTAGCTCACTCTGAACCAGACGGACAGTCATTACTAACACCTTCAACTTTTACTATATTTCTGTTGTAATATATCTTTGTTATTCTACTCTTGTGTTGTGTTGTTCTTCCTTGGTTCTAACTTTGCACCATAACTGTGGAGCGAGGATATTGGATTATAACACTTATTTCTTTTACCAGTTAATAAAAAATGACTAGAGCCTTCCACACCGAACTCGTAAAAATAATTTATTGAACGATGCGGAAATTATTGTCTTATTTTAATAAAAAGCATTTTGAGATTGTCCAGCATTCCCAGTCAGGAAAACACGATGATCCATTTTTTTTATAACAGTTCAGTTCAATTGTCTTTGTTTCTAATGTAATTTTCCTGTTATTTAATACTTTTCTTTACTTCTGGAAGACATCTTTCGCTATCCCAATGCGCCTTTAGACTTCCCACTCTCTGTTAAAATACTTACTAGATAATTAATTTGTTTCTACTTTGTTAACATTCGGGTGTTCCACTATACATTATGCCTTGTTACAATTGATGTTTACACTTTTCTTCTCGATTTATTGATTCTGTCGGGGTTCCTTGTATATGCCATAAACGCTATGCCATATGCATATCTAATGTTGTAAAGATTCTGGTCGCCAATAATGAATCCTGATAGGACTTCTAATTCTCTCAGAGTAACCTTACTGTAAAGATTGAATAAGTCCGGAGAGAAGACACATCTTGGTCTTACACCCTTTTTTGTGCTTGTGTATATAAAGAATTAATTTTCAATCCATATGCAGTCGGTTTATTTCCAGTAATATCCTTCCCAAATAAATCAAGCTTACCTTGGAGGAAAAACCCGGAAAAAAATAAAAATAATTTCGATGCTAATACATAAATTATAAAGATGAGTAGATATGCTTTGGAAGAAGCCATAGAATTGCAAAAATTTACATATCTTCATTTGTATAGAATGTATGTATAGATGTATAGACATTTATTAAATTTAGTTTAAATTATCGCAAAGTCACAAGTACGGGGCTCTCAGTGGGAATCTAACTCATAAATCAGTAGAAATGATAAACCCAATCGTTTTATTATTTATTGAGCTAAGTTCAGTTTTGGAAAAATACTACTAGCATGAGACCCCTAGTGAGGATGGACCTCACTAATTAGTGGTAATAATTTGCGATATCAGCTTATTAACAATTATATGAGAACAAGGTGCACAGATAGATAGATAGATATGAACCAAATTATTAGGTTGGTGCAAAAATAATGTCGGTTTCTCACATATGTTACTATGTTAGAAAACTACATTATTTTTGCACCAACCTAATAGATAGCTGTAAAGATATGAACAGAATAAGATTGATACATATGCACAGAATTAGATTGATACATATGAAATGATTAGATAGATAGATAGATAGATAGATAGATAGATAGATAGATAGATAATGAACAGAATCAGATGTATAGACACAAACATATTACATATTAACAGAATTAGATAGATAGATAGATAGATAGATAGATAGATATGAACAGAATTAGATGGATAGAAAAGTACATACATATTAACAGAATTAGAGAGAAAGAAAGAAAGAAAGAAAGAAAGAAAGGAACAGATAAATGAAGCTGTTAAGTAGGTCTCCAAAGAAACATTTCTGCATGTGGTTTCTGCTTGAAGACAGAGGTCTCTGCGATTAGATCTGGTACATTGAGATACAAAAATATCTATTTCTGCGTTGCTATATCGCCTGTATTGTTTTTTCTCAAACGGTGAAAAGAATAAAAAATGGAAGGTTCATTTTTCGTTTTTAAACGGGGATATGGCCGTCAGCTATAGCTTTGTTGAGACGTCTCTCCAATTCACGTATCAATTCTCTCTTTATACTTCCCGTGGCGCGGTGTCTATTTCTACTTTCTTTCATTTTACTTTGACGATTCGTTTTTTGTTGTCTTTGTTTTGACGTGTGTTTTTTTTTTATTCTTTTCTTTTAAATATTTTACCATCTCTGCTTACACATTGGCTCCTTTCGTTTTGGAGTCCGTTCATCTTTGCTTTTTGTCAGTTTCTACAGTCTTGTTGCATTTGTCTTTCTACTTTGGTAATGACACTTCGCTTTTATATATTCTGGAATCTTTCTTCTACATTTTTCCTTTCGGTTTATTTGCATCTTGTTTTTTTGTTTTTTTATTCCATTATTGTTCTCTTTTTGAAGCCTTCTTTAACTTTATTTGTTTTTCATCTCTAAATAAAGCTGTTTTTAATTCTTTAAATCCTAGTTATGTTTTCTTTTGTCTGTCATTTATTTTCTGGTTCAAAAACAACTTTATATAAACATTTTCTGACCATGTTTAAGTCTGGCATGAGGCCATGATTACAAGCCACTGCGTGAAGACGGATCTCATCACACATGTAAACTGTAAGTCTAATTTGCTAATAAATACACCATGATACATTCATTTAGTCAAATCCATCTCCTTTCCACGTATTCCAATTGTAAGGAAGACTTTTAACACAGACAGCTTTATCCCAAGAGCCGCAACTTTGGTGGAATGACTCATGCGTGGATGCTTCCCTGAAAACTACAACATTAATCACTTCAATTCGAAAGTCAATCGTTATTTAAATCGTCTTCACTTTCTGCCGACACTTTCAAAAACCCTATACCTTGAGTGGCACTCGAATCTTGGGTGAATTTTAGTAAAAAAAAATCATTGTGATCATTTTTAATGTTATAAGTGCTTACTCAACTTCCTTCCGGAGTGTTAAATCCCTATAGTGTTTAGTCACCCAGTGATTATCATACTCACTGTAAGTCGAGTTGCTAGCCACTCCCCTACATCGAAGGACTCTCACAATCTTTATATATGTACTATATAAGACACCTTTTGTCTCGAAAAACTGGTGCAGTGAGGCTTTAAGTTGAGTTAAGGTTAATTCCATTTTCGTTTACCTTCATTCTCACGTGAGAGCTGGTGTTAACACAGCACCATTGGAACACCCAGCTAACCGGTCAGATGAACAACAACGGCTACGTGTTCGCGATCAAGGCGATTCACCTAGTTGAAGGACATCGGCTCCTGTCTAAACTGGGTAGGAATTGGCTTCGTCGCGTTGAAAGGCCTAAGACACGCTACAATATAAAAACAATTCGCGAAGACTTAGGCTCTAGCACACAACAACGAGAGATGTAAGAGAGTGGTGGGCTGTTCAGAACGTCGACGCCCCAACGAATCCTTCCGGGGTTAAGGGCGAAAGAAGGAAAGGAAGTCTTCAAAAATATAGTACAATTATTTTATTCGTTTTATACATTCCACATTTGTATTAGGTTGGTGCAAAAATAATGACGTAATAATGTTGTTTTTTGACGTATGCCAAAAATCGACATTATTACGTCATTATTTTTGCACCAACCTAATATATTCACCAATGGCTTATTATCACTTAAAAGGTAACACTTCGATACCTTTTGACGTGAAAAAGTATACGACAAACTCTTGGGTTTTTACCCCATTAAAGCGTTTTGCAGAGTTGAAAAAGGTAATAATTGGTTGATGAAATGGCAGGTGGAGACTGCCGGTGAGGGTAGCAGAGACAAACAGAGCGCCAGTCTTTTCCTGTAATATTCTTGCTTACGTTCTTATGGTGATTTTCTAAGCGAAGTTTAGATATGGCACAAGGCCGAAAGGATGAAGCTTCTTGTGAGGATCGAACTCATTATTCCATCTTAATTGATCTAGTAAGTAAAATTGCTAAGCATTACACCACGACAAAAAAAATCTTTTCAAAGCATAGCTTAAATTTGGCACAAGGCCGAAAGGAACATAGTGAGGATCGAACTCACTGTTCAGTCTTAATTGATCTATCAAGTAAAATTGCTAACCATTATCCCACGGCAAAAAAGATTTTCATAGCATAGCGTAGATGTGGCACAAAACCCGAACGTATAGTGATGAACGAACTCAATTCTCAGTCGTAATTGATCTAGCAAGACAAGCTTGCTCACCATTACACGACATTGAGGTGCCATAGTGATTTTCTAAGCATAGCTCAGATGTCGCACAAGCACGAAAATATGAACATTCGATTGCCAAAGACAAAGAATTATGAAATATATTATGAATTATTCAAAATAAGTTTGGTAAATGGTCGATCCCTAGTACCGCTTTAATAAGTAACTGACACTTCATGCTATCTTCTACCTTTACAAAAGCCAGACCAGTCAGAAAATGGAGTACTGTTGTCATATTTGTGTGGTAGCTGCCCAAATATGACAACAGCTGACTTCAAAAATGTCTCCTTATGGATGGCGAATTATTTTCTATCCCCTCTCTCTCTCTCCCTCTCTCTCTCTCTCTCTCACACACTCTCACTTTCTCTCTCTCTCTCTCTCTCACACACACACACACACTCTCACTCTCTATCTGACTCACTCTATGTATGTGGCGAGCTTTTCCCTTCTTCCATGGAAAGTGATCGGAAGAACTACACTCTTTGGTTCCACCAGGTCTAATCGTCATGGCTAGGACCCGACATACCATTTACATTATAATGAACTACCCAAATTCTCTTCATCGGTGAGAAGTAAGTTCCACTCGAACAGCTTCTTCCTAGGAACCACCGCTCTGTGGAACCGACTTCCAAAAAGATGTTTCACTACAATCTTAACTTGTTCTAGTCTAGAGTTAACTGCCATCTTCCCCTCATAACAGTATAAACTGGCCCTTGACATAAGCCTCTAATACGAGTGGCCCCAGGGCCTTGTACAGGGTGAACCTCCTGTAGTAAAAAGAAAAAAAAATCTCACCAGAAACCGTTAATTTACCATCATATCTTTATAATCTTATTCTTCATTTGTGTCTTTTGCATGCTCAAAAGGAATCTGGTTTGGATTATCGAACTCGTTCATTACGTTGCTTTTGTAGTTAGCACTGCGTTTCGACCAATCTGCTAAAAAGCCTTCGTTAGGTGTAAACAATTGCAAAGAAAGATAGAATATAGCTTTCTCCTGAATATGGTGTCAAACTAAAAAGAAATGAGGGCAACTATATCGATTGATTCAGGTCATTCTTAGCATTTTAAATCTTCACATTTTTTTTTCTTTTGTAATATTTGTATTTTCCTTATCATTTCTTGAAATAGCTATAAATGTATGAAACTTAGAAAGTTTTTATCTTACTTATTACTAAACATCCTTTTCTATCTCCAGAACATTTCTCATCTTTCAATTCTTCAATCCACGATTCTTTCTAATCTTTCATTTCTTGATCCACGCCGTTCTCAATCTTGTTTATTACTTAAATCAGACCCATGTTTACTGCATCCATCGTATTTTCTTATGTTTTTTTTATTTATATATTCACATTCTTCAGTTTTTTTACAAAATGTTTTTTTTTCTTTTATCTTTCGATGAGCATGCTGTATTTGATATTTACTCATTTAGTTTATTTCTTTTATTATTTTCTCTATATACGTGTTTTTTTCTTCTCCCTTTTCTTTATGCATATATTTTTCTTCTTTTTCTCTCTCCAGGTATTTTTTCTATGCACATATTTTCTATTTTTCCTTTTCTCTACCCATGTTTTTCATTTTCTTCCTTTTCTCTATTCAGATTTTTCTTTTCTTCCTTTTATCTACGACATTCTTTCTTCCCTTCCTTTTCGCTATCCACGTCTTTTTTCTTCTCCCATTTCTCTATTCACATATTTTCTTCTTTTTCTCTACGCATGTTTTTTCCATTTCTTTCATTTTTTTTTTTTTTTTTTTTTTTTTTTTTGCTATCAACATTTTCTTGTCTTCCTTTTCTCTGTCCACATGTTTTCCTTTTTCTTCCGTTTCTCTATACGCGTGTCTTCTTTTCTTCCTTTTTTTTCTATCCTTATGTCTTTGCTTGCTTTCTTTTTTTTTTCTATCATTCTCTATCGACTGTTCACCTTCTTTCTTTCCCCTCTCCATAATATATTCACATCTACCTCTTCTCTATTCACTTTCGCTCCGTCTATACCTTTTTGTTAGTCTACGTTGTTTTTTAGATTACATTCTATTCGCTCCTTCTATCTTCCACCATTTCCTCAATTTCCTTAACAAACTTCTCATCATTTTGTCTACTTCCCTAAACTAATAAACAATTTTGTTATGTTCTCTTGGTCTTTTTATCTCATTTTATCACCTATTATAGTTTATTTCTCTTTTTCATTGTCACTCGAACCAGCGGACCTTCATTTATTTTATCTACCTATATCTTACTTCCATTTTCCTTTTTATGGATATTAATATAATCTATTTAATATTATTTTTAACCTCTCTTAGGCAAGCTTCTTTGATCTCGAAATTTCTATTTTTTGTTCGATTGCCAACAATTTCGTCATCTCTGCTTGGATGCAGCTCTGATAATTTATCTTTTCTCCCTACATGTGCAACTTTTTTCATTCATTCCTTCTCTCATTCTCCGTCATTACATACACACAAACACACTCACTACCTACCTACATACATACATACATACATATATATATATATATATATATATATATATATATATATATATATATATTAGGTTGGTGCAAAAATATTGACGTAATAATGTCGTTTTTAACGTCAAAAAACGACATTATTACGTCATTATTTTTGCACCAACCTAATATCTATCTCTCTATCTATCTATCTATCTATATATATATATATATATATATATATATATATATATATACGCGAGTGCGTGTACGTTCGTGCTTAGGAGGTGGCTGCATGAGTCTTGTTTTTTCCAGGGCTTTACTTTTCTTTCAACCTAATTTTGTCGATCGATTTTAATTCCATCTATCGCTATTCTGCGATGAGCACCATTAGAACCAGTGCGGACTGTCCCTCAATATGATCTCTTAAAAACAATGCCCTTTTTGCAGACTAAATATGTCGAGTTGTTAATCCATCTAATAATCTCTTTTTCGCCCTTTTTCTTGTTTTTTCTCGTTACGTTGATTGAACAGGCATGGTTAAGTGGAAACGGTGATATTCCCAATGACAGAAATAATAAAACTAAGAAGAATAATGCAGGACAATACTAGAAAAGAACAGTGTAATACAAGGCAACAATTAGATAATAACAATGCAAAGCAATTATCAGACAGTAAAAAAGAAACGTTCGTAAGCAAATGGGATACAGTCAAACGGTTACAACCTTCTGACATCAAGACAAGAATGGAAAATGTGTGAATTTGTCCATTTTTATTGACGAAGAAGAAATCACAGGTTGGATCAGTAGGATTTATCTCTAAATTTAGGGAGGTGTGATTTTAACAATTTTTTTTTTCTATCACCCCAAGCAAGGCAGAAATGCGACTAGTACACAAGGGCTTAATGGGAGTGAAATTGAAAATGAAATAAAAGACTCAGTATTCAGATTAATGAGGAATTGACAAAAGATGAACGGGATTCCAGAAGACAGAAGATGGCGATAGACGTTGCATTTAAATTTTGGAAGATTATATTTATTAGTGGCGCAAATAAACGGAAAAGATTTCCACATGTGGGAAGTGCGAGAAAAGTAACTGTTGTATTATTTTTAAAAGAAATCCCAACCCCGGCCAGTGGACGCAAATTCCATGTTGTCACTACTCCATCTAGACACAGAAGGAGATTGAACGTTTTTATGCGCCTATATGATATAATACTCAAGAGGACGCCACTTAGAGGGTGTCCTACTGACCATTGAGTTAGATTCACAATGGGTACATTTGGCATTAAATTACACGAACAAGATGTAGCATGTAAAACAGCCCACATAACCTACCATTAATACTATAATATTATGTATATAAAAAGACGAATCTTATATAGCAAATGAAACCAGTTCTAAATAATGGCTATTTAATCTGGACAATAGCTTAGTTTTTTCCTTTTTGTATTTTAAAATAATCTGTTAAATATATATTTATAAAAACAGTTTATCTCTATTAACAGTTCACCTGGTTGCCTGCTTTGATTATTTGATCAAGTCCAAAGTCAGTCATATTTCTCTCAATATTGATCTTAAGAATTGCATGCATGACTATGGAACATTACACTCTTCATTCCAGCTCTAAGAATACGCACTCCGAGGCGCTGCATATTTTACTAAGCGAATTAGTTTATTGTCAGATATCTCTGCGCGTCCATTTTGCTAATGCCTCACATTTTTTGTCATCGTTATTGCGAAGAAAATTGTTGCAATGTCTATTGATTTACACTATGATTAATGTTTTTAAAATAATTATAATTTCTTTCTTTCTTTCTTTCTTTCTTTCTTCTTTTATTTCTTTCATTATTTGAATTATTTTCCCTTTCTTTTAATTTATTTTTGTCTTTCTTTCTTCTTCTCTGTCTTTCCTTTTAATTTATCATTTTTCTTTCTGTCTTTCTTTCTGTCATCATTTCATTATTTTTCCATTTGTTTTATCATCTTTCTTTCTCTTATCATTTTCTTTATTCAGCATCTATTTTAATTCATCATTTTTCTTTTTCATTTTTTCTTCTCTTTCTTTCCTTTTGCCTTTATCATTTTCATTATTTTTATTGTCTTTTTATGGTTTTCGTTATTCTCCTTTCCTTTTATTTTATCAATTTTCTTTCTTTCTTTCATCATTTTCATTATATTTTATTTCTTTTAATTTGTCCCTTTGTTTGTTTGTTTCTTTCTTTTTTTCTCCTTTTATCATTTTCATTATTTCCCATTTCGCTTAATTTATCACTTTCTTTCTTTCATCCTTTTTAGAATTTTCCATTTTTATTAATTCATCACCTTCTTTCTTTTTTCCTTTATTTCCTCTGTTCGTTCGTTTTCAACATCTTTCCATTTTTTTTTTCTTATCTATGATTTTACCTTCTGTTTCTTACATATTTGTATTTACTTTCTACGAGATCTTTTCAACTCGCTTTATTCTTTTTTTTTTTCTCTCTCTCTAGTCCTTTTTAGTGATATTTTACCGCCTATTCTTCGACATATTTTCATTATCACCTTTATCTTCACTTTACCGCGTTTCATTCTACGTCACATTATTATTTTTCCCACTCCCCCCCTTCCTTTCATGTTTTCACTGTCCTTACTTTCCGCGGAAGTCTTCTGAACTTTCAACTGAGTTTTCTTAATTTTCAGCGCTTTTACAGGTTTCGTCTTTTCATTACAATTTTCTTGCTTACTTACTATTTTCGTAATTCTTCGATTTCTACTGAGCTTTGCATAGTGTTCCACAAGGACATAAATAGAGAGCACCAATTAAAGACTGGACGAATTTTAATATTAATGATCTGCGGGACAATGTGCTGAACTGCATCTGCACGGCGAAGCGAATCCATCATATTTAATGAGTATACCACATGGGAAAATACTGTCTACAACATTATGATCATATCACGTTGAAACACCGGTCCCTGTACAATTACCGATGGTAAGCAACGTCGAACTTGTTCCGTAATTTGATGGCTGACATTTTGAAAATGCCAAGTGCTGTCAGCTAGGATGCGCGACTGGTGTATTGGAGAATGATATGGAATTTTTAATCTGAATCTCGAGTTCCAACTATATTGAACTCGTAATATTTACTTATACGCAAATACCATTAGGGAAGGTTGAGATTTACATATTCTCCTCGACCCAGCAATGAATTAATTAGTAAGACATGTATGACTGAATCGTTATTATCTAAAACAAAATAATCTTACTATCTAAAAATATCTTCTGGCTTAAAATAACTGTCAAAGTGTTGATAAGCCTTTGAAAATGAATGAATGAATTAATCAATCGATATACAATGGTAATTGTCTGTCAACTTTGCGCACGAAGCAATCATTAAAATATTTGTATAAAATAACAAAGAAACATCAACTAGAATATCGAACTTGATTTTTTTTTAAAGATTCTTCACCCAATACAAATCCCAAGAACCACTCACAGCTGAGGGTGACTAAATGAGATTGTTTTAAAAGTTGATTCTAGACTTGAAAAGGATAAAATTGTACTGATTGTGAAAGCATCCCTTTAGTTAGATGGTTCCACAATGTAACAGCTTTTAGGAAGAAGCTGTCTTTGTAGAACCACGTCTTTGCAATTGAATCATGAAAGGAATGAGGAGGAGTTGACTCTATGTATGTGTCATGGTGGGTCTTAGTTGTGTAGTTTGATGGAAGTAAGTAGTGTTGCTCTTCTTACCATCTTTTATGGAAATAGCGATAGGTTATCTAGCAATGTTTCGCCTGTAGAAAATGAGTTGTAAGTCTGAAAATAATTCATCTCCTACAAGGTAATTATTTTAAATGACAGTTCAGCGTGAAATTGAGTGGTGTAATAGATATCAGCGGGGAAAGATGGCTTGCCGAAAGGTGTCAAAAGCTTGGCCTGATCTATTCAGCTTTTTTATCATTTCACCGCAAGCAAAGCTATAAAGTCACTAAGATCCAGGGGCTTACTGAGCGTGAAAAACAGGAGAAAAAACATTATGTCTCAGAGGGAACGATAAAAGAGGAGGAATTAAGAAAACAGAAGATAATGATTATCATTGCAATTTAAATTTTTGAAGATCAAAGCAAAATGGAAAGCAAAAAGACTCAAGAGATTTCACCCAGCGGGAAGTGCGAGATAAGAAAGAGTTAACATAGAACTTACGGTTACAGCTAGCTATTTCAACTGTAAGGTTATGAGACTTTGCTGTTAATCTAATAGTACACTTAAATTACTTAAGTCTTAATACTAAAGAGGAAAGCTCATAAGAACAATTGTCATGAAAATATTTACAGAAAAGGTACACGGTACAAGGTACGTTATGGTGGTGGGTAAGTGAATGAAGCCGTGATATCACGTCAGGAGAAATGGCACTGAATTTTATCAAGAATCTTTAAATCCGTAGTAGAACGCTCTATTTATTTTCCTTTATTGCCCGTGAATCCCTATCCTCTTCCGCTAGCTGCGGGATAAAAAAGAGGATATATTTATTTAGTTAGCCTTTCATGATCTCTATCTATAAAAAGCTGGATGTGTGTGTGTGTGTGTGTGTGTGTGTGTGTGTGTGTGTGTGTAACGAATGCACGGCCGCAATTTTCGACGGATTTGCACCAAAATTTACATGCACGTGCCACAAGTTAGCAGAAAGGCCAAGACCGACGTTGCATTTCCCAACTCCCATCGATAGTTGAAATAATCGCTTTTTTCATGCTTCTACAGCAGTTTTCATGTAGTTTGCGGCTATTTTCTGCTGGCCAGAGTGAGAGCCAATAGCTGGCTGCCACGAATAGGCAGGAAGATTTTATTGCCCAGCGTGAGAGTCAACAGCTTTCTGATACGAATGTTAACTAGCATGCTAACATGCAAAAAAATCGATAGCTACATTCGTCACAAGTGGGAAATATTTAAATCTGCATGGCACTTTACTCCAATTGGCTTAATCGCTTGCTTAAACTCAACGTTGAATCTGATTCCGCAAAACTGCGTTGGGTATGAAAAGTAATTGTTGTTAACATTCTTTTTTCATTGGGTTTTTCCAGTTACGAGTCCTTTTTTAAAGCTGATCGTTTTGTGTTAATTTTGTTTCGTTCTTTTTTCGTAACATATTTAATGTATAGAGCTTAGAAAAAATTCGCAGTGTAAGATAGGCAAGGAGTAAGGCATGTAGCAACATCAGCATGGCAAAGGGCACTCCTTTAAAGGCAAGGAAGGGCAAAAATATTTTAAGTCAAGTGATAGCGATTGCTGTATGAGTCGTACGATTTTTGAATCAAGCATGGACAACGCCGGGCCATTCTGCTAGTAACTCTCTAAGAAAAGGGAAAACAGTGAATTTGAAACAGTAGAGAACGCAGTGAGAAACCACACCACAATTCGTAGATAATAAAGAAACAGGGAGTGTCAGTATTAAAAAAAAAAAAAAAAAGGTAAATAGAAGAAAACGGCCTGTAAAAATATTTGCCTTGAAAATCAGTATTCGAAATCTGGATTATGAAGATTCGAACCTCTGCTAACGGTGGTAAGTATATCATTATTTATGAAATAATCAAATTACATAATTTTTATAAGAAAAGATTAGATTCAATTAAAGCTACATTAGCTGGACTCCCGGGGTAATCATTAAAGACTGAATTTACTGCTCTAGAGAAGCTGCCTTTAAGAAACACTTCCTAACTAGAATAAGCCTTGCTTTTTATACTTCATTTCTTTGTTCCTTTTCTTGCTATTTTCCAGAATTATTCCTCCTTTCAAATTACGCCAATCTTTCTCTCTTTTCACGTCTTATTTTCGTTATATGCGTTCAATTATTTTTTTTTTCTATTTTTACTGCAAGCGACTTTTAAAAGAAATGCTTTTCCTTTGCCTCCTTTTTTATTTCTTAACAATTTTCAAATATTCTTTTTTTTTTTTTCATATTTTAAAGCCTTTTGATTTAATAATCACATTTTTTTTCATATAAAAATTTCTACCGCTTTTACTTTTTTTTTTCAATCATTTATTGATCCTTTTATAAGCTCGCTTCTATCTCGCAGTTGAGAAAGGATCTCTTCCTAATTCTGTCACCTCGTTTCGAATTCCAAAATCCGAAAATAGATCCGTATTTCGAGACCTTTCGGCTTGTTCTCTACGGCATTTGTACATTTCCACAAATACGCATTTTTCACAACAGCAAATGAAGCTTTCTCTCTTCTCTTTATCGAAAATAAATTTCGCGCGCAAACATTTTTACACAACTAAAATAAAACGAAAACGCACATATACGATGGGTTCGGAGGTTAGACCCTCCCGTCCAGAACGAATATTCCGTCAAAAACAAAATTAACGTTTGATCTTTTTCCCGATTTAAGAGAAGCGAGCCAGGCTGAAAAGACGTCATTACTTCTCCAGATATAGGTGCATGCATGTATGTGTGTGAGAGAGAGAGAGAGGGGAGGAGGATAATATCGTTGTTGAATGATGTCAAGTCGGATTCTCACTGAATGGACTGCTACAATGGCATTCAATCAAACTAATCTAACTATCATCATAATGTTTAGTCAAGGTATCTTCTCAATGCTACAGAATGAGTAGGCTGACCCAGGATGGCAAAGTAGGGATCAGAAGATCCCGTGGGTATGAAATTCTGACAGGGATCACCTTTGTCTGTGGATATGAGACCAAAGCGCCATGAAGACAGCAGATGGCCATAAGAATTTTAAAGAGTCAATACGCATCTCGCACCAAAGTTCCTTGTTTTCTTTTTTTTTAGATGGATAAATATATTTAATTAATACGTTTGTTTGAAAGGATAGATGTGGAATAAAGTTTAGTTGTATAAATTTTGCAGTTCTGTTGGTAATTCACTTTTTCGCCGACGTGACGTGGCTTCCCTCTGACTTTTCTACAAATATTTTTTTATGTTAAATTCTTTGACAAGCGTTTTCTCCTGTTGTCTCGACTACATGAATATAAGCGTGCTACCAGATTGGAATCTAGTCCCACCCTTTTACTGTTGAAATAGATAAATGCAACCGTCTCTTCAAATCCAACAGGTCTGTCTAATTGCTTCCCTAAAATGTCTCCCTAAATTCTTTACATATTTAAATTCAACGTCAGTCACCAGCTTCTATCTTCCCTTTCATCTTTTTTCCTTTCCTCAACCCTCCCTATACTTAGTCTTTTCTCTCACTTTCACTCTCTGAAACTGCCTGTGAAATAGTGGCCTTTCCGCCTTGCTTGGAGTGAAATGATTAAAAAAAAATCTAAAATTACTTGTTTGCTGAGACCATCACTCGCCAAAACATTAAAACAAGGTGATGAAGAATAGAACGAAAAAGAATAGAAAAAGTAAATGTTCGGTTTTCGGTGGGGTTAGTTTATGGGTTCGAAAACTCGTGATAACATCAAAGAATCAAAATCAAAACAGAATAAATTTCCTGGTTTTATAAAGCACTTCCAGTCACTTGTCAGCCCTGACCGCACTAAACCGAAGACACAAGTGAAAATAGAACATATGCCAGTATACATCCGAACATTATAAATCTATCTTCAAACGCAAACAATAACAAACCTAATAATGAGTGTTAAGAAAGCTATTAAGAAAAACAATAAAGCATCATTTTACGTAGTTGCTGAACTTTTAGAAAATAGCGTAACTCCTCACTGAACTCAAAAGTAGAAAAATACTTTGTCATAGATTCCCCTAAAATATTAGGTTGGTGCAAAAAAATAATAACGTAATAATGTCGTTTTTTGACGTAATTTTTAACGTCAAAAAACGACATTATTACGTCATTATTTTTGCACCCACGTAATACTTAGATACGAAAAGTCTATGATAGTTAAATAGATGCATACAAGTGAACGATAAACAATTAGATAGATTCATAGAAAAAGAAACGATAGATAGATAGATAGATAGATAGATAGATAGATAGATAGATGCATAAAAGTAAACGATAGATAAATAGATAAAAATGAACGATAAGCATATAAACATATAAAAATGAAGGGTAAAGAGATAGATATGAAATTTTATGATAGATAGATAGATAGATAGATAGATAGATAGATAGATAGATAGATAAAAACGAATGATAAAGATAATGATAAACAAATAAAAGTGATCGATAATGGAATAGATAAACAGACAAAAAAATGAATTGATAGAAATAAAGAAAAAATGAATGATAGATACATATATAGAAAAAAATAAAAGATAGATAGATAGATAGATAGATAGAAAAAATGAAAGAAAGAAAGAAATGAACGATAGATAGATAGATAGATAGATAGATAGATAGATAGATAGATAGATACTTTGTAACATTCCTTCTGTCCTCTTCCATATGCCATATCCCTACAGGTTCATCGGTCTTCCCAATTTTCTATCCTTTTTAGATCTTGAAAAATTTTGTCTTTTTGTTATCTTTCCTGAAACCTGTTCCGACATCTATTTAGTCATACTCTCTTAGTAGTTTACGCGTTGTTTTCCTCTCGTTTATCGCCTTCAATCTCTCCAGTGACTATCAAATTATTCGATCCTTCTTTTCTTATTACGTACCCTAGAAATTCCAACAGACACTTCCTGATGTTACATATGCGTCATTTTGTCACCATTTTCGCCAAAATTTCGTCATTCCTTATATGCTTAGTCTTTTTTACTTCTTTTTTTTTTTTTTCATCATCCTTCTATAGAGTAGTATATATGTTGCTTCAAGTCTCTTATTGTTGAAGAGAATTTCTGGTTTTATACGCACAATACGCAAAATCATCTGTGAGGAGATTTTCTGACATTCACTCTTGTTTTAGAGGACTGATATTATATAACATTTCAGTACTCTTGTTTTTCCTGTTTCTTAATACTTGTCTTAGGTTTTAGAAGGCGTCTTTCAGTATCCCAGTGCCTCCACGGCGTCAAGTCTCGCACTTTCCGTCCTCTGTTAAAACATTTCCCAAATATTTAAATATGTGTACTTATTTGATTTCAGTATCTCCATTTTGTAATTTTCATGTTGGACTCTCCCTTTTGCTATCCACCATACATTCTGTTTTCTTTCAATTAATGTTTAGTTGTTTCTTCTTGCTTCCGTTCATTACTTTCTGCAAGAAAGTTCTGCAGACTTCCGTAGTTTCCTTTTTGTGTCTGCTATCAACACTGTGTCATCTGCATATGTCGTGTTGTTAAGATTATTGCCGCCAATAATGAATCCTAGTAGACGATGTGAAATCTTCTGAGACAGTTTATGAAGGGCACATTACTAAGTAAGCTGGCAGATTTTCTCGGTTCCTAGGTGATACAAAAATATAATTTGACAGCGCAACCACTTTTTCAGTGTTTTGTTTGTACACCAAAGTAGCAGAATCACAACTTTATTTGAAACTGAATTTGCGCAAAGAAAAATCAATATCGTCTGTATCTGTCGAGTACTGTTAAACTTGATGGACCAAGGAGTTCATTATTGTAGCACTTGTATCGTACTAGAATTGATTGTTTATTGATTTTGTGTACTGTGCGTATAAAACCAGAATTTCTCTTCAACAATAATTGCTTAGGAAAATTGAAAAATCAGTTGTTTATGGAAGATTGTTACAGTTAAATAAATTTATATCTAGGGCAAAGCTTTAACAAGACCTATTTTATTTACGTTATCTTGATGATTCCAAGCTTGAATTTTATATCTTGAACCCGGACACTTCCTCAGCCTATATTCATCAGGAAATACGTCGAAAAGTGTGCGGTTAGGCTTTAAGTTGACGAATCAATCAAGGATACAACCTTCTTGATATTTGTAAGACATTCATAGGAAGAAATCTCCCATTGTATAAACGGTATGTCGGAGTGGTTAGCGTTCCGCCCATGAAACCCCAGTTTGAATCTCACCATCGTCATAGGCTTACTGTCCAATCACATCCAAACAATGGTTCTCCTGCGATCACCAAAAATAAGCAAAGTCGACTCTTCTCAGAATCTAGATGGCTAACCCCTTGTGAAAACCAGGTGCTGTAAGCTTTTATGTGGAGGGGATGTAATTGATAACGGCTCTGAACTGGAATTCAGTTCTCCGAGTTCCAATTCCAGTCGGGTTTGTTAATTTCACTTACATATAAATATCCTTGGAAAACGTATGAATCCAACCAGCTATGGATTAAATGGCCTGCATCAGTAAATTATTATTATCGCCAAAACATTCTTAAATGTAAAAATATTGTCTCCCTATAAAATAACCCTTAAAGTTTTATAAGCCGAAAAAATCATGATTGCCAATATGCAAAGTAGATAACTTCTTTATAATATCGACCTGGCACAATGAAAGGAGCTGAAAAGCATACCCCGATTGAACAACCCTTGTGTTGATCCAGACTATTTCAGTGAAATTTGTTAGAAGAAACGATTAGGAAGCTGTGGATGGCTATCCTTAACAAGTAAATCTGTTTCGTCTCAGATGGCAATCGATTTAATGATGGTGTCTTTATAAAAAAATAAAAAAGACACATGCTACAAAAGTCGTTTGTTGTCTTGAAAAATAACTAAAATGACTGATATAAATGATGGCAATATAATCACATGTCGAATGATTTACAAAGATATTTAAAGGAGACGACTAATATTTCGCTATCCTGAACTATTAGCTGTGAAGTTCCATCTACAGGTGGCCAGGACTTTAATAGTTTATAGCAGAATTTAAATTTTTGGATTGACTTTTAATGCGAGATGCTAGCCGAAAATTCAAGGAATTATATTGAATGTTGTAACAATCTTAAGATACATTCTGTTTCTTTCAATTAGTTTCTCTTGCATGTTGTTTTGAATAATTGTTTTTCAAAAAGACTCAGCTCACAAAGACTAGCGGCGAATGTCCGTGTTACATTCAGTTCACATACCCTTTTCTATTCTGCGAACTTTGGTGTAGTATCTCGCCTGCTAGTATATCAACGCTTTTAAAAGAAAAAACAAATGCTATACATTCTTTGGCATCACTTGTGTCATCATGAGCTTGGTAATCATAATTTTTTACAGTTTTATATTTTTATTATCAGTGAATTGTCATTACACAAAAGATAGTGGAGAATTTCTTTCGTGTTTTGAATTTAGAATAGTGCTTTGTTCCCATCTGTTCCCTGTTAGAGAATCCAATCTACACTGGTATTTAATGCATGGCTGTGGGGAGATGAGATACATTAACACTTTTCCCAACGGTATTCGAACACAGCGGACTAAACCAAAACTTGAACTCCCCACAACGATTCTACTTTCGTTTGCGGTAATTTACCTGCAGGTTACTAATTACATCTATCCCCATAATCATTCTTTATGTAAACATCGCTTTTCCGTGTAACATACACCAGGTATGGAACTCACGGCAAAAGAGATGAAGAAAATTTTTTTAGTATGTGTAGATAGGTTCGCCTATGGCCCGAATCAAGCTCCATTTGATCAGCAGTAGAGGTTTATCAATTGTTTCTGGTTTACTATTGGGTTTCCGGTTCGTTCTCCTAAAGTTTTCTCATTCACTTTCTCTCCCCGTATCCTCTTGTGTGTTAGTGGTATTATCACCTTGCTTTGGGTAAAATGATTTTAAAAAAGGGAAAAGTTTCTGTATCCTCTTGAATAAGTTTTTGAATAAAGATTTCATGGAGGAGCAACGAAATGAATGAGATTAGTTGAAGGTTTTAAAGTCCATGAGAGAACGCCAACTAGGACAAAGCATAGGATAACCGTTTCATCGAAGTTATAAAAGTATAAAGCAGTATATAAGGTAAGAACAACAATTCTTTTACAACTCTCTTCCCACAATTTGCTGCAGAGATATGGCCTAACTTGTTTTCAGTTCTCTGTATTATAAGAAATTCCGGGGAGAGTAAGCAATCCACATCTTGTCCCTACAGCATCATGTGTTTGAAGAGAGAAAAAATTGAAGAAAGTTTGTGACCTTTCATTTTTATACAACGCCACCTAGGCGGTTTGGGGAGAGATCAGTTGACAGACACGATGGTGTAAAGCTATCAATTTCAACATTTGTTTTGTTTTGTTTTGATTTTGTTTTGTTTTGTTTTTGTTTTGTTTTTTTGTTTTTTTTGGGTTTTTTTTTCTTCTTGCAATAAAGTTCATTCGAAGTAGGAAGTTACAGAATAAGAGGTAAAAGGCACTTTTTATGAAGTTATTTACGGAAGATAAAGCTTAACCCTAGTTTTGAACAGGTTAAGATTATAGTGATCGAGGTAGCACGCGCATGGAAATCGGTTACATGAAGTAACGGTTCGTAGGAAAAAACTGCCGAAGTAGAACTTGCATCTAACCAATGGAATACAAATGGATTGAGTTTGGTTCTCATAATGGCTGCTTTTAGCTAGCTTTTAACAATTCTAACTGAGGAAACTCGTTCTTCTGAACATTTTCCATGGAAATATCGATAGAGTAACAACAGGTCTTCAACGTTTTGTCTGTGAGAAAGTGGATGTATAGTGGAAAACCATTAATTACGTCACAAGGCTGTGTAGACGCTTTTGGGCCCTATGAAGACTGGAAATTGAAGATTGGATAGTTCCAGCCCATATATCGCAGCAGTACTCCATTTCCGATCTGATCTGGTTCTTGAAAATGTATCAGGAGGAATCAGGTATTTACTAGAGCCGTACATGAAACTGACCATTTTTCCAGCATCTTTAGTGATGGCTCGTATATAAGAGATCGACTTGAGTTCTGGGTTGAGCTTATGTTCCAAATCGGTGTTCAAGGAACGAGGCTTTGCTGAGATACCCCTGCTATACGCGAAAATTTAAGGTCAACTCAATGATAGTAGATGGTCATTAGTTTGGTTTCAAAGCGTTGGATGTAACCACAGTTAATTGTTCGAAAGTTTAAGATAAAAAATGCATATATAGGGAATTGAGTTTTTCAAAGAATTATGCAATAAAAATACTTATGGATTCTTTAAGAATAAGTCCATTTTTTTCTTCATAAATTTTCTATACAATGCCAAAACTCCGATATCTTCGTGGAACATACACGGGCTTGAATTAAGTGAGCCTGCAGATAAAATAAAAAAAGCAAGAATCGATTTAGCATTTTAAGCTTACAATTCAGAAGCTCCTTGTCAATTACGATGAAAAGAGAAACGTGCACACAGTGAATTTCTTTCGAACATGAAAGTCAAATTCACAGGATGCAGTTTTATTCAAAATATTTTTTTTTTCAGAATAAAATCAACGAACTCCTAGAAGTTGGGATTTTCTGAAGCAATATGGTTTCATATAAGTAATAAGGTGAGATTTGGCAAGATAATCCGTACGTTATTCCTATTTACAGTCGATCTTGGAGAGAGGTTGCTCAAAAATTAATAAACCAATAATGAAGGATTTCAACATCATATTCTAATGTCTGATTAATTTTAGGAAGTGTAATGGAACTAAGCATTTTTCTACCGCCTCTCTCTCTCTCTCTCTCTCTCTCTCTCTCTCTCTCTCTCTCTCTCTCTCTCTCTCTCTCTCTCTCTGTCAATATACTTTTTTGTCAGTTTTCGTTTCTCTGAACAGGGTAGTTCGAAAAAGTTCTCAGTCGGATAAACATCAGATTTATTAATGTTGCCTCTCTGTGTCTTTTCTATAAATACTTTTAAGGTAAATGTTCAGATGAGTACTTCACAATGGTACCTAGAGGGTTTTTTTTAATTTAAGCACAGTGTTAGACCGCCGTCGAGATCTCATCAATTTATAACTTAGTTGGCTTATTTTAGCCATAAATTCTATACCATCAGTTTGTTTTCTAGCACTTCTCGATTGTGAAAACTCCATCCGGCTCCATGATTTCAAACCAACTTTAATCTGCAAAAATATAAATGCAATGTCAATCGATATCTACTGCCCTTACGATTTCTCTTTTCTCTTCCCGATCATTATTAGTGCTTCTGTTCCTAATTCTTTCACACTCAGTATCCCCTTGTGTCTTAGGGACTTTACTCCCTTACATGGAATGAAACCAATTAAAAGAACACAAGACTTCTTGATTGAACCGAGAATATTTCAGGTGTCTTCTGCGGCATGACAACCTAGAACTGTTTGCTAAAATTATGGATCGAGCATGCTTAAAGAATGTCCGATATTTTTAATTATTTATCTGGATTAGTTGCTTGATTACTTTTTTACGGTTTTTCAACTCTTTGAGGATTATTTAAAGTTGAAACATATTTTGAATTTTAACAATATTTTTTTTTTACGAGGGAACAATACTTTAACAAGTTTAAAGTATAAGACTTTTTTTATGATACCAATCCTATAATTTTAATTCATAGCTGGTAGGGGAGCAATGTAGTCATAGCTTTCTCAATTATATTTTGGCTAAGTAAATATAATGAACGTGAATGGAATTCGAATTTGGCTTTCTAATTTCCTGTTAGAAACCGCTATTTGTTACACCAGCCGCACAGCTGAATATTTCTTTTAGAAGATAATAGTTTTAAATGAAAACAGTCTAGGTAATTAAATGGATACATATCAAGATATACAACATCAGTAGCAATTTCTAAAATGAAACGTTCAACATATTTGTCCCTAACTCAGAGTTTTACAAAGATTATATCCACTCGTCAAAACGAAGCTCCCAGGAGAATAGATATGCTCGCGAAACTATGAATAAAAAACTGATATTGTTATATATATATATATATATATATATATATATATATATATATATATATATGTATGTGTGTGTGTGTGTGTGTGTGTGTGTGTGTGTGTGTGTGTATATATATATATATATATATATATATATATATATATAAAGCGAGGTTAACCCTTTACAAGGCACGGGGGCCATTTGAGATAGAGGTTTACATTTGGGGGCCCATTTGTGTATATAGGAATGGATGATAACGGTTAACTCTAGAATTGAACAGGTTACGGTTGTAGTATTCTTTGGGAGCCGTATCTACATGACAGTGTTTCGCAGCAACAAGTTATTCGAGTGGAACTTACTTTTCACAGATGGAAACCTGATGGAATGTGGGCGTTTTTCTGCTATGTAAGTGGCCTGGCGTTTTCTTGCTGTGAAGGTTTGCCTCGGCGCGACCAGGGGAATGTAGTTACTCCAAGCATCCTTGGAAATACTGGTAGAGTAACAAGATACTAACCACAATCCTGCCTGTGCAAAAGAGGTTGAAGGAAAGAGAATAATTCTTCACCTTCAAGGCCTCGGAGACGCTTTTGAACTCTATCAAAGCTGGAGAGTGATGTCTGGGCAGCACCACCTGATTATGATAACAGTCCTCAGTTCTTGGCCTGATATAGATCTTATAAAGCTAAAGATTAGCAGGAGGAGTCAGGTACTTACTGGAGCGATATTTTACCTGCATCCTTAGCAATAGATGGTATGTAGGATTTCAATTTCAGATCGGAGTTGAGTTTGAGGCCCACCAGTCTTTCAAGTCAACGTGCTTCCTCGAGAGGACCTCCGTTCATTCGGATTTGAGATAGTTCGTTGTCAGATCGGCAATGATGGTATCTAACTAGGTTTGGTCTTCGAGGAACTGAATGTAACCTGCCAGTTTTATCCCACTTGGTAATCTGTGCAAGATCGGAAGAGCGTAATAATTCAGAAATCACATGTCGAGAAAAATAATAAAAAAGAAAAACAAGGAATAAACGTTATTTACAGATTTAGGTATTTTGTTTTTAATTTGAAATGTGACGGCGTCGAAAGGACGACCTAGCTGCACGAAATTTTCATGGGGGACGTTTTTCGTTATTCACCTGGTTCTAAGGTCGAACCTATAATAACTCGAGACATATATTCGAGTAGGCGTCTTGAATTTATAAAAGAATGATGATAAACAATGTAGAAATGATTCCTTAAATAAATAAATAGATATACTTCATTCTGTATATGATCTTCCTCAAGAGATTCACTAGCTTGGAACTTATGAATGGAGGTTGAATATATTGGCCTCCATAATGACTTCAACGTTTAGTTTACAAGCTGATTAGTTCAAAATGATTGTTGAGTATGGTGGTAACACTATGTAAATGTCCCCACTCTCTTTCTGCTAACAGCGTTTTCATGTTAGTTGCGACATATCTTACAATTTACAAAAAGATATTTTACAATTAAATTTACAAAACACTGGTAATGAAAGTTGGCTCAAGAGGTGATTTGAAATCACATTTTTCTACAACTGACATATTTTGAAGTTATTAGAATTTGTTTCATTCAAAATTCAAATTAATTTTAACAGCTGAATATTTCCCAAAAACATTTATCCATTGACTTAAATCAAAGTATTTTACTTACCAAATTTGTCAAATTACAATTATGAAAATTTTCAGTGGTTTCTCGTTTTGTGGTGTAAGGGACACATAGTCCGGTCTCAACATAAGCATTTTATTTGATTTTACTTAATTGTCTGAAATGACCAGAGTAATGATATTGACAGTCGTAATGGCAATAGTAGTATACCATGTTTCCTTATAAGGAAACATTCGCATTTATTGTTCTATGATTGGTTATAAAATAAAATGTTTCTCTTAAAAATGTTTTGAGTAAAATACGTTTCTTAAGGTCAATGGTATTAATCGCTCTTTGCGGAATTGAGGAATTTCCTTCCTAACTTTTTGTTTGAAGTAGTGTGTATCGTCAACATCTTGAACATTTTATTATTTTCTCTTTATAACTTTTACTTATTGCTGGAAATCTACAAGAGATATGGTTTCTATTATTTTATACATATCTTTTTGTTTGTAATTCTGTAGCAACAAAGTTCGACAATTGATGGACTTCACCAACACCCTAATGCCTCACTTGCGCAAAGCCAGTTTTAACCATTAATTAGAGAGAAGATTATATACAGTTGACTGTTTAGATTTGTAATGGGTTCGGAGACATGCAGAATAATAATATGAATGTCTCGATCTAAAGCTAAGATCTACTTGAAGAATAAATGATAGTTGCTACGTATAAAATTAATTCATACTGTCTAAATAAACCTTTTGGTATTGGATCTGGGAATTTTTTAAACAGAGGACGGAATTTACGAAACTGGAATTCGAAAGGGCATTGAGATAGCGAAAGATGTATAACAGAAGCTAAGCAATGTATTAAGAAACAGATAAATTATAGCTATCTCAAGTAAAAATAGCCTCAATTTTACTTTGTTCTTTGGGGAAAATAACGCAGCAAATGAGAGCAAACTGCTTCGTATTCCGTTTAATGACATGTACATTTACTAATTGCTTCTTAAATTTAAGTATTAAGAAATAGAAATTTCATTAAAATCAAAAAAAGAGAACTATAAAGCAATACTGGACGATCTTCATACAAATGAAAAAGAGACGCGAGACAAAAGAGATATGGTCTACAAAAGAATACCATAAACACAACATGTGAATATTGAAGAAGTTTTATGGAAGATAAAGGACACTTATACTTAGAACCAGATGAAGACATTTGGCATTTTTAGATCACATAATGAGTAAATAGGGCTTAAAATTTTGATGCAAGATGGATAGAGGAATGCAACGACTAGCTATGCAAAATGTTGCCAGAACAGGGAATAAAAAAGATAGCTGACACACATTCCTAAGAGATACAAAGAATAGGACATTGTGAAGAACCATTATCAACCACGTCCTGAAGAGATACGGTACATAGAAGAAAAAGGCGAATTGTTAATCACGTATCTTCAGCCCAACAATTGAGCCACCTGCCAAACCTTTTAAGAACTCTAATTTAAGTAATTTCATCCATAGACAGTAAAAAAAGTGTCATTTATAATTTGCATATAGAGAGTTTTCCGTCATTCCAATTGCAGATTTAATGTATATATTCATTAATCAAAGACCTTAGAATTTGTGTAAGTAGGCAATTGGCTCATGACTGCCACCTCATTTTGAAAGACGACTGCATGGAACATAGAGAAATCTACTTTGAAAAATCCAGAACATCACTTGGAGATCCCATGCAGCGAGTAATAAAATTTACGGAGAACTGAGACAGATCTCTTTTAAGCTCGATTATATTAGGTTGGTGCAAAAATAATGTCGTTTTCTCACATATGTTACTATGTGAGAAAACGACATTATTTTTTCACTAACCTAATAGTTTGCCGACCACTGCCACCGACCAACAGGGAGATCGTCTCATCCTTACTCCTATGGCATCCTTCTCGAAGTGTCTTTTCGCAAAACTTGATTTTCCCAGGCTCTATAGCTGGGGACTCAGTGCTGGACATTGGGGATCTGGAGAGATAGCAATAGAGGACCGAACAGTGTGGAAAGGGATTCGCAATGGAGTTCTAACCAACCATATGGAGTTTGAAAGATAATGATTATGATCATGATCATGATGATACATAATCTTTTGCCCTATTTTTCAATGATGATTCGGCCTAGAAAAAAATCGCATCGTTAATATATCCCTAGCGGAACAATAAAAGGATAAAAATTGCATGAAAATATTAGGTTGGTGCAAAAATAATGTCGTTTTTTGACGCATTTTTTTATTTTTGCACCAACCTAATAGAAGCTTCAGATGGCTACCAGTCGAAGGTAGGATTTCCTTCGACATGATTAGGGGAACATTTCAAAAGAAGAAATATAGGGATATTGTCCTCGAGGTGTATGCTTACTGCATCAAGACTATATTTTGGCATATCACCCAAAAAAAAGATTCTCGTAATTATGTTTACCAATAAAATTCTGAATTAAAATATTCTGTCAATTGAGGATAATGATTATTCAAATTAAAGTTGGTTTGTTCTTCGAATTAAACGTCATCTAAATTTATCAATGTATGAGACTCAAGCAACAAGTTTCAATTCAAAAAATGTTTCTCCGTTCTACAATAGATATGACATTCAGACAACTGCGCTACGGATATTACCTAAATTTCTTGTTCCTTTTGTTCTTCTTACGTGTGCAATGTTCTTTCAGGGTGATGGTGATCTACACAAATTCTTCTTTGTAGCTCTTAATAATTTTTGTTAGCTCTCATAAACCTTGTTCCGCCTTGCGTTTACTCAACGCTAGGTAGCATAGACGTTGTTTTTCTTTTGCCTCAATTTGTCCTGGGACTGTCAAATTTTTCAAGCCTTCTTTCGTCACCATTTCTTTTTATCGACCTATTGTGTTTTTCTGAAAGCAGTTTTGATCCAAAAGCGACATTTCTTAGAGAACAGAAAAGGTATCATCCTACAACACGACAATGCTCGTCCTTACACAACTCGGCTGACTAAAAATCTTTTGGAAGAACTTCGTTTAAAAATATTGCATCATCCACTATATTCTCCTGATCATTTCTTTTTTTTTTACAATTCCTGATATTACCAGTTCTGCCATTCACTTACACAAACTTGTTATGTAGGTTTCTTATTATTTCTCTCGGTATCGTTGGCTTTCAATATGTCCAGTGAGTGTCAAATTATCTAAACCTTCTTTCCTCATTATCTTGCCCAAACATTCCAACTGTCTCTTTCTGATTCTGATATATTTCGTTTTTGTTTCCATTTCCAATAAAACTTCCTCCTTGCTTACATGTTCCGTCCATGGTATTCTCATCATACTTCTTCAGCGCCACACGTATGTTCCGTAAAGTTGATACTTCATCTGTCAGAAGATTGCCAAATAGTCTCTGTCATACGGAAGGACTGATATTAATAGCATGTCGTAATCTCATTTCTTTGTTTCGAAAGGAATTTCCATGTTTTTCATGCTTTGGTATGTAGGTTGCGGAATCCTAACCAAAAATATTGGACATGCTTTGTTTCTCTTTTTTTTTTCTGTTTACGAAGTGGGGATTTCAGTTTGAAATATTATCAAAAATAAGTCGTCGTAAAAAACTTGATTCCGAAAAGTTGCGAGTTGTTTTCACAAATAATTCCACCATTACCGCTAGGGAACTTGCTGTAAAATTTAACATAGACTTTAAAACCATGCTACGTCAAATAAAAAGGATCGGAAAGATGTTACTGGTTGTGAAATGGGTCTCAAGAGAATCTGCAAGAGCGTGTTGCTTGTTGAGAAACATTGCTTTCACGACTCCTTCAGACAACAATTTTAGGTAAACTTCTTACGGGTGATGAAAGGTAGATACTTTACCATAACTTTAAACGCTGCCGATCGTGAATCAGTTGTGGAGAAAAATCAATTCAACAACCAAGAGGAGAACTTCATCCAAAAAAGATAATGTTGAGTATATGGTGGGATATAGAAAGAACTGTCCATTACTAACTTTTAAACAACAATCAAACAATTATAACTAATCTGTATTGTGATCAACTTCGTCGTCTGAACCAAAAGCGACCTTCCTGAGTGAACAGAGAGGTTGTCATCATCTATCAGGATAATGCTCATCCTCACACAACTCGGCTGACTAAAAATCTTTTGGAAGGCTGCGTTGAGACATATTGCTTCATCTACAATATTCTCTTGAGATTTTTTTTACAATTCCTGATATTACCAGTTCTGCCATTCACTTACACAAACTTGTTATGTAGGTTACTTATTATTTCTCTCAGGATCGTTAGCTTTCAATATGTCCAGTGAGTGTCAAATTATCTAAACCTTCTTTCCTCATTATCTTGCCCAAACATTCCAACTGTCTCTTTCTGATTCTTATATAAGTGTGCTTTTTGTTTACATTGCCTGTCGTTGCTCACATATTCGGTCTATAGTATTCTCAGAATCCTACTGTAGAACAATATTTCTGTTGCTTCAAGTCTCTTCTCCATCTGCGAGGAGATTCTCTATCATTCCCTGCCATATGGAAGGAATGATATTGCGTAACATTTCAGTTCTCTTTTCCTAGTTTCTAACAAAATCTTTTTGTTTCTTAATACTTTGCTTAGTTTTCAAAAGTCATATTCGTTGCCTCATTGCGCCCTCGGATTTCAGTATCGCACGTTCTGTCATCTGTTAAAACCCTTCCCAGATATTTAAATTGGTGTTCAATTTGTAAGTTAAATTTTGATCTGTGCCTTTTGCCAACAACTATGCATTATATATTCTCGCAATTGAGGTCAAGTCGTTTCTTCTCGCTTTCCTAACCACAACTCAATATAATAGAATTTCTGTAGCAAAAGAAACTAAATAATTGAACTATATTACTTTTATTGAGCGTGACCGAGTCGTAAAATTTTGTGCTATTGTTTGCTTTTATTCGACCGATGACGATGTTTCGTAGGCAATTTTTCAAGCGTCGCTTTATGATAAAAAAATAGAGTAACAGGCTATAGTGGTGGACCAACGAACGCACAATTTCTAAAATTCACCAAACAGTTTGTAAAGCCGCCATGTTGTGCAAATGAAAAGCCAATCCGAGTTTACGCCCATGTGTCACCTTAAAAATTAAAAATCTGGTTATCCAAACAGAAATAGTGTCGTTCTATTCTTTTTTCCTTCCTGTTGATCCCATAAATTGCAAATGCATAATCGAACCTTGATCTACTGACTGTATTTTAAACAGGGAGTCAGACTATTCGATGTAGGTAAAATTTGAAAAATGAAAGGAAATGTAATAATATACTGGGTGTAACAGTAAAATTGTCCTAATTTGGAAAGGGATGAATCCATCTTCCCCAGCTCTGGGTTAAATAGCAGAACTTTTTCTGGAAAAAATTATTGTTATTCTCAAAATATTGTTAGTGCAATATTCACGCTAAAAAGAAAATAGTTTATTTGTTTCGACTTTAAATAACCCCCAAAGTGTTGATAAGCATTACAGCAAAGTAAATGAACATGTCAATTCGTTTATGATCGATTTCATCACGATACTTCTGTTAAACATGGAGAGTAATTATACATTCTTATTGCTCAAATAAGAGTCCAATAATATTACAAAACCTCTGAGAATTCCAGTAATATATCTTTAATCATTTCTAATATACACCTGTTCAAACCTTATTTTAACAATTTAAACATAAATGTAATTTTTTGCGATTATCCTTAAAACTTCTTTCTTACTTTTCTATTCATTCCATGAGATTCTAAGTAACCTTCTGTAAAATGACATCTCTGTTACCCATATTTTTGCTTTCTGATGAGATTGACCAGCATTTACTACAATATAGGAAGATTGATATTACCTAGCAGTTAAGCATTCATTTTAAGATGCTTTAAAACGGCATATAGAAGAGAATCTGAACACCAGCACTCAAAATAATTTATAAGTGTTAGAATTATCAAATACAACGATATGGCCAGAAAACACATGAGTATACAAGAGAATGCGAAAATGAAAATACTTTTGACACACTCCTTAATAAAAACATAGTATGGCTTGACTATCGATTTGAGTCTCAGATCTTTTCATTTCGCAGGTGTTGGTTTTGTATATCGGTTCAAATATGGATCCACACATATTGTGAGTGATTGTCTCCAGTTTATTTCAGATTTCATGCGTTTCTTTGTCTTTTTTATTTATTTTTTGAAAGCTGACGAATATTGCATTGTTTATACTTTGTTTCCGTTAATCCATTACGTTCGCAAACATGTTAGGTGTATTTCTAGATAAGCCAGGACGATAGACAATTGGCTTCCAGGCCACTGCAGCGCAGAAATAGATACAATCAATCTTTTGTTAGACTTCCTGAATATACGTGCCGATGCAAGCACACACACAAACACACACATATGCCTATATACGTCTCTATACTTAAAGCTTATACTGTATAGAATCTTTGAAATGAATCAGACGCGTGTAATCGATAAAATCAATATGAACTTAGCTTACTCATTTATTTCTTATATATATATATATGCGTGTGTGTGCGTGTGTCTGTGTGTGTGTGCAAATTTTCTGAATGCACAGTATGAAAGCAGTGCCTTTATTTCTAATATCCGACGCTAAAAAATATATTATTTCCTTTAGCTGGCGAGTCTTTTCTATTCCTACTTATTTCCAGCAGGATTTGGAAATACGTTTTTCGTAGATATCGAGAAATACAGGGTGTATCAAAAATACTCTTACAAACTTTTAGAGGCGAGTTCCACTAACCAAAAGAAGGACAAAAGTCCATATAAACGTATGTGTGCAAATCCTTACTTTTTCAGTTATTAAGATTAAAGTTTACGGTAGACGCTCTTAAATATAAAATCCAAGATACCAAAATCCCAAAATACTTTTACAAGCTTTGGGCGGGTTTCTGACACGGAAACAAGTTAAAATGTCCATATAAACATATGTCTAAAAGGCCATCATTGTATCTCAACACAGCAACTCATAGCAAATGTACAAAATGCCTTTCCCTTGTTTCTACACAAGCATGCACCCGAGCTTTTCAAATACTCCGACACGGTGTCGAAACGCAATCTGATACAGCCGTGCAGCCTCGCGTTCATTACCATTCATGTGACCATATGTAAAAACCTTATCTGCCTGCTCACGATATGAATATCCTGCTTTTGTTAAACGGAACACTTCTCAATTAACTACACATGTTAAACTAAAGATAGACTACCCACAAATGAACACGAATGACAAATGTAACCTCGTCTATATGACAACAGAGTATTATCTACCATAAAATTTCTTCATACTTAATAACTCAAAAGCGAAGGATTGCGGACATATTTTTATCTGAACTTTTGTCCTTGTTTTGGCGTGAGGAATCCGTCTCCAGAGTCTGTAAAAATATTTTTGATACACCTTATATATATATATATATATATATATATATATATATATATATATATATATATATATATATATATTCAACACCATCACTTGAGAAGACACTAGAAGTGTTGAAACAAAATGCCTATTTTTGTAGTGATGTTATAACATGTTTATGCTATAATTTTTGAATAAATTATATATGTATGTGTGTGAGTGTGTGTGTGTTAGTGTCTGTGAGTGTGTGCGTGTGTGTGTAAATATATAAATGTACGTAAGAGGTAAAAATATTTTGACCTAAGAAGACCTCCATATTAAAATTCTCATCTTTTGGTCATTTGATCGGATTCTAGGACGTGTGTTCTGTACATGTGTGTAGTTTCCACATCTTTTATGTCCCATGTCTCCTCAGGGCTTGGCCGATCATGGCTCTCAACAACTTCTTGATATATTAGATAAAATATCACTTACATGCCATAAAATATGCATTATATTCATGCATATAACATTATGAGGGACTACGGTAATTTTCTCGGCTCGACCTAAAAGAAAAAATCACACCAAATGACTTTATTTTTAAATTTTCATCATGCATAGTACTTTTCAGTTGTCTTTCTTCTAATGCATATTTATTGTATTTTCAATACATATAGTAAAATGCTTCTGAATTATACGCGTGAAATAAATTTCATATTTTATACAAATTTCATATATAGATTATATAAAGTTTTGTTTTTTATATTGTTTATTTTTATATGTATAGTTGGGAAATGAATGACAAAATTAAAAAAAAAACAGATGTGATACATTTCGACATTCGAAAGGACTTCTTCAGAATATACATTTTTTTCTATCGCTGGTAATATACGGGGACGGTCAACTTGAAAATTTAAATGTTTCACGCCCGATGAATTCAGAAGAATAACCTGACCAAACTTATTTAAGTTTTTTAGTTTTTAACTTATATTTACTGGATACGCATACTTGAATAGATGCTCGGGTTATTTATTAAAAAATATATTCTTATATTTTCATCTTCCGGCTTGAATATTCGAGAAATCTTTTTTCTAAGATTTATCGAATATTCAGAACGGTACATGAAAAGAAATAAAGTTCCTTTAAATAAATAAAGTATCAATTCAAATATCCACGAAATGTAGCGTTTAAGTAATAAAATCTGCCGGATTAATAAATAAAAAAATCTATACTTAAAATTATTAATGTTTCTATTTAGTTGAAAGAACAGTAAGATATATAATCCGGTGTTCTTATTGATATTTTTTTTTATTTTTACAAAACAGTGCTCAATGTAAATCTACAGAGCATAAATATTATAAATTAACTGATTGAAAATATGTTTTTGTCGCTACACTGTATCAACCATGATTCAAAAATGGAAGTTAAAAACTTAAGTTTAATTATATAATTAAATTAAAAGCATTAGTTCCGTTTCATCTTCAAGCGAATATTGAAAATTATGTATTTTTAATAATTCTCAATAGAATCCCGCAAACATAAAAATCTATATAGGTTGCACAAGCCATGAGTTCAAAAAGCTATTCAATCAACACCAAACTTCATTTAGGATCAATAAATACAGAAATCACACATCGCTTTCAAAGTATTTCTGGCACTTAAAAGAATCAAATAAAACACCTACAGTACAATGGAAATTAATAAGAAAAGCTAGAATATATTAGTCATTAAATGACCCATGTGCTTTGTGCATACACGAGAAACTATATATTACTAAGTTTATAAAAAATAAAAATTGACTAAATCAGAGAAATGAAATATCTATTTTTTACCGTCATTATCAAATCTTTTTCTTAAATAATATTTAAAAATAAAATTAAAAAATGGGAGCTGGTAATATAGATACTAATATTTCATATGAAAAAAATAATTTTAAATAATGTAAGTCTGTTACATTTACTTGTTTTTAAAAAGAAATATAGTCTATTAGTAATTAATTACCCTCCCTAAACTTAACCTCTTTTTCGAACGTAACTCATAATTGATACAATAATAGTTAATAAAAATGAACACGCTACCACCCCTGTCTGAATTATTGGATTTCTCTGTATCCTTAGAAACTGTAAATTGTGAATTTATATGTGCATTTAAAACTCAGTAAATTTAAAAATAAGTTATTCCATTATTCGCTTGAAGATTAAACGGAACTAATTCTTTTAATTTAAATATATGATTAAATATAAAGTTTTTAGCTTCCATTTTTTAAACTATGGTTATTACTGTGTAGCGAAAAAAATATATTTTCGATTACTTAATTTATAATATATATATATATAAATATATATATGTGCGTGTGTGTGTGTGTGCGTGCGTGTGTGTGTGTGCGTGCATACATACATACGAGGTCTGTCTTAAAAGAAACGGGATTGATCAATTTCTTCAATGTGAGAGGCATGGTCTATAGTGAGTTCCTACTACACAGCCAGACGATCAATCAGCAAGTCTACAAAGAGATCATTGGGCGTTTACATCGCTCATTGAGCGAGAAGAGATGAAAGTTGTGGCAGGACAAATCATTACTACTTCAGTTACTACAATGCAAATGATTACAATGCTATGAGCATCCGGCAGTTCCTGGCCGAGAAGAACACCACTGTACTGGAATGACCTCCCTATTCACCCGATCTTGCCCTGTGTGACTTTTTCTTTTACCCAAGCTGAAGGGGTCGTCAAGGAGTCCAGTTTTGAATTCTTGGAGGCCATTAATAAAGCTGTAACAACGGATCTTAAGGGAATCTAAGAAGAATCCTTCGAGCAGTTGATAAAAGCGTGGGATAAAGGGATCGAGAAGTACATGGGAGTTACTTTGAAGGGGAACCGATATAGTTTGTTCTTTGGAATTTAAATAAATTGTTTCTGCCAGCCGTCTCATTACTTCTCAAAGACCCCGTACATATATGCATACATGATAGAAGTTGATGCATGACCGAATAAGGCCACTTCCAGAAATTAAAATTCCCAAACGAATATTTCGGAGATGATTGTTCAAGAGATTCCAGTACATCATTTTATTTGAGTCGATAGAAAGTTTCATAATTCTAAACTCACTTTTCACCTCAATTGACCATAGCACCAGTGGCACAACAAAGGGTCAAGATAATCCAATATGAACTAAGTTTCCTTCACTCCATTCATTCATTCAAACATACGTACATATATAAGCAGTAGATAGCAACAGTATGTATCATATTCAAACGCAATCATCTTGACCGAAAGATTGTGTTTAAGCCTGAAACACACCGTCACCGTTCAGAACTATATTTTATCACACAAACACACAGAAATATATATGTGTGTGTGTGTGTGTGTGTGTGGATATGAATATAAATGAATAAATATATATATATATATATATATATATATATATATATATATATATATATATATATATATATATATATATATATATATATATATATATATATATATATATAATAAAAGAGGTAGTAACTCATTATAGCGCCGGTACCTCTCCGTTGGAACAGTTGGTATGACGTTTGCATGATAACCTAACTGTCGGGCTTTCGATTCCCTCGGTAGTG
Organism: Acanthosepion lycidas; assembly: GCA_963932145.1. NCBI lineage: Eukaryota > Metazoa > Mollusca > Cephalopoda > Sepiida > Sepiidae > Acanthosepion > Acanthosepion lycidas. Next base: position 46,678,659 of record OZ010571.1, on the reverse strand, counting down.
GATGCGCACTGCTGATGAGTCCCAAATATAGGACAAAACGGCCGTCCAGTGCTTTCTGCATTCTGTTGAGGTTTCTTTCAGACTCGACGAATTAGTTAATTATAATTATCAAATCCTCCTAATAATTTCTATCATATATATATATATATATATATATATATTCGTTATTACCTTTCTAGATAACATGACACAGACTATATTGATATATCTCAGATAACCTTTTGAGGAATAATATTGTGAATTGAGCAAAAACACATTAATCTCAATTTGAACCCTGATGCCCTTGATTCCATTTCATTTGCTGTAAATCTGTTATATATATATATATATATATATATATATATATATATATATATATATATATATATATATATATATATATATATATATATATATATATATATCTTTGATTTGAGCAAATCTGGCTAATTTGTGGGACTTGCGTTCCAAGTCGAATGGGTAACCATTTTCCGGTTGCTTATCGCTATTTGCTTGTAGGTTAATATTTAATGTTACCAGAAACATTCATTCCTATCTTATATGAACTAAACGTTCAAAACAAGTCTGTGGTGTCCTTGTCAATGGGTGTCTATATTTTATATATTGTGCAAAAGCGTTTGATGTAGTACGTCATGAAGAACCATTGAAAATGCTTGATATACATGAAAAGGGTTTTTCAAATTCTTCAGAACTTTTAGTAGGAACAAACTGCTGGATTACGAACAGAAAATGAATTCAGTCGCCGTCGTCGGTTTTATCTCTTGGCGATTTCTGTAGCATGTTTCGTCATGAGTGGCCGATGGAGTTGATCGTGCTTAGTCTGGGTCCTCGTCTTCGACCTTGTGTCCAAACGTCACCCTACCAGCAGTTCAGAAATTTCGATGATATCGCTCTCATAGTCACTAGACCACGCAAGCTCTTCCTCCACAACAAAGTTCGATCATCAGATACGCACATAGAAACGTATACGTATATGAATTCAGTGAATACACAAAAGTGGAAAGGGGCGTAAGACAAGGATGTGTCTTTTCCCTATGTTTATTCAAACTTTCCACTGAAGTAATCCTGAGAGTATTAGAAGTCTTACCAGATAATAGCAGACAGAGGAAAGAAACCTAGAGGAACTCTTACAGAACTTAGTAAATAAAAGAGAGAAGAAAGAACTAAAAATCAGTTGTACGAAGATTGAATATATGCTTGTGAATAAAAGAAAATCTACAAAGTGTTTTAAAAGAGGAATGAATGTTCAAAACGTTAAGTTTGACATCGAAATCCAAAGACGCTTATATATATATATATATATATATATATATATATATAATCCAAAGGCGCATATATAAATATATATATATATATATATATATATATATATGCAATATATATTTTTATTTAGCGATTAAAATACTAGATAGATAGATGCATGCATACATACAAAGTTAGAGAGTTAGACATTGATTTAATTAGATGAAAACACATTAACAAAGTTAGATATGTGCAGACGTCAATAGACTTATAGAAAAGTAATGTGTAATTTGTGAGCGTATTGGAGAAATAAGAAATTCATTTTAAATAACATTTTGCATCAAGTAGAAACTAATTCCATTTAAGCTGCTTAAATTTTAACAAATTTTATATCATTCAAAGCCTTTAGTGCTGAATCTAAAAATATTAAGAGAACATATATAGTAAAATATTATCGCCTTTTTCAAATATTTGTATGCATTTGTGAAGACGATTCAATAAATACATCGTTTTAAATGCTTCTTTTTGATACTCGTAATTTAATTCATATCAAGATATTTTAAATTTACTGGAAATTATTAAATTTTATTTTTAGATAGTTTTTTTCACAAAAATATACACTCCCTAAAAGTTATTCTATGCTGTTTTGCTTTTCCTAACCTGTGGCAAATATTAAATATCCCTGCTACCTTGAAAGACAGCGCTCCAACTCATAACATGAGCTTGAACATTAATTGCTGGCTTCATTTACGTCTACGAATTAATCTCAGTCATAAAACAGGTTTATTGTATTTTTAAGAAGTCTAGACGCTGTCTGGAGTTTTAATTCCTGTTGTGTCACTCTTGGCAGTAAGAGGACGAACCAGGCTGAAGGCGACTAACCCCTATGACGGTATAAGCAAAGGTGTACACGATCTCAAAGACCCGACCGACGGAAACAGACAGTCGGGTTGGCGTAACCAAGGTAGACCTTGAAAGTCCAAGCATTCGACAGCCCGTTGAAACCATGTTTTCCAGATCTCGCCTGTCACAACCCCCTTTAAGCCGCGAGAGAGGAACTTCGGGCAAAAAGCATGGGCTTCTCCGTCGCGCAGTGTTGTCCAACAAAATCAAATTCACGCGAACATCCTCGTCAAACTCTCTTTGATTCACAGCCAGCTCCGCCACCAGGGGTTGAGAAAGAGAATGACGATCCCTTTCCTCGGGTGCGAGCGCCTGCCGACGATTTTTGGGAAATAGTATAAATCGGTGGTTTAAATGCTCTCATCATCTTGAATTTGATATTAATTTAAAATCCATTTTTAGGACGATATTGTAAGTGTGTTATTGCCAGAAGAATTGGCTAGCCAGGGCCGGTGGGTACTTTACCCCAAAACACCTCCACCACTTATCAGCATTCGATTTTTTTTACCTACATTTATATATATTACAAATTAAACTAATTCCAACTAACTAATAATGATGAACCATTTTCACGGATTTTGACGTCATTTTGTGGTCTTTTTGTTCGTTCGTGAATTTGGTTTATTCTGTTAAACCTCGAAAAAAAACACTATATAAAATTCACTATTTTTTATCGATAATGTTGAACGTGTTAAAATTTTAACAAGGTAAATCACAAGTTGATGTTAAAATTTCCGCAAAACATTTATTTACGACATAATGATCTATTATGAGGTTTTTGTAATTTTTATTTAGATACATTGTATTTCTTTTCAATTATTCTAGTTGAATTTTTCTCCTACATTGCACATGATCTATTATTGTACATAATTAGATTATAATTTGTATTTTATATGAATACTGTCCCATGGCATTTGAGATGTACTCGAGTGGTGTCGCGTTGTCATAGATTGGGGGAGAGCCTCAAACATATCATAGATATGGAGAGAGACACGACTATGTGTGAAATGTAAGAAGAATGAAATTATGCTGGTTAGTAAGAGGAACAGTTGTAGATGTGAGCAAAGTATTTGAAACGTTAACATTAAGTTAGAATCAGAAAGAGGAAACAGAGCCTGGCACTCACAGGAACAGATGTAAACAGTGAGGAACATACCTTACGTGTTTCTAAATAAGATAACCGAAAAATTCTTTGCCGTTTTTTACGTCGTTTGAGGGGAATTTACTGTTTAACAAGGTAAATCTCAAGTTGAAGTTAACATTTCCGCAAAACAGTTATTTAAGATGAAATGATCTATTTCGATGTTTTTCTAATTTCTATTTAGATATATTGTACGCAAATAAGTGCGTCATGTGCCGCGAAAATGGTGGAGGTGGGAGCGTTGCTCTTGATCAATACAGCGCATTCTGTACACACTTCAATTATAGCTAGAGCTGCGGCGAGGAAATATGGCGGTGTCGAAATGGCTCGTTAGGGGCTTTCTGCTTTAAGAGTATGCGGTCGGCGTGTTCGCAGCCGCATCAAGACGCCACATATTTCAAAACTTTGAATAATTCTGTTACTGAACGCACGACCAGGCATTGCTTCTAAGAGTTCAGGTCGGGAGATGTATGTCTTTGTAATGAATCCCGTAGCGTCCGGCCACGGGTCCCGGATGATGAGGCCATGAAGGCGGTCAAAGAGGAGGACAGCGGCTAAACCTGTGGTGAGCTTGTCGAACGCTTCCAGTTATAGTTCATCTGTAGTACGAAGGGAAGGCGTACAAGTTAAGCAATTGGGTACCCCACAGACTATCGGAAGCCAAAAGAGCAACAACGTGTGACCGTCTGTTTCTTATTGTTTTCTGGGTATTGCAATGTATCCATATTTGATCAAGTGTTCACCAGTAACAAAACGTTGGTCCTCTCATGGCACTCGCACGCGTGCCAGACAATGGTTGTCGACACGGAACCCTGTAACTCACACCGCAAGACCACCTCTATACCCACGAAAATATCTGTATCTGGTGGATTAGTCGATAAATGGTGCACTATGAGATGTTACCAACGTTTGAATATGTACAATAGCCGCTGAAGCAGAAGGAACCAGCATTGGTTAATCGGAAGGGTTCTGTTCTTCCATGTGGAGCGGATGGCTACGGATACCATACGGCGACTTGGATGGAAGACGCTATTCTATCCAACTTACTCCACGGACCTTGCGTCAACAGGTTACAACTTCTTCCATTCGCTGGGTAACCACCTTCATGGGAAATTCTTCGCACATAATACAGACTTACAGCCGGCATTCACAGACTTCTTTGCGTTCAAGACACCTGATTTTTATCAGCACTGTATTGCTCAGCTGGAGGCACGTTGGCAAAAATATTTGGATGCCGATGGGGATTATTTGAGGACAAAGTGTATGTCAAATTAGCTGTATACCACTTTTTTCTAATAAATAAAAAAGGCAGGGACTTTTGTGGTTACCTCATAAACCAATTACAGAAAAGAACAGTAAGCTTTTCAGTAAGATGAGAAACATTGCTAAGAGCTACGAAGAATAGAAGTTATGGAGAGCTATAGAAGTTTTGCATTGCTCACTCAAAAAAGGACACGATGCATAAAAAATGCTCAAGGAACCGGATACTCAGAGAATTTTTGTAAGTAACACTCTCGAGTAGGTGCCGACTAAAGGCTCAAACAGAATGTTATATTGTTTTTGTTTTTTTAAGCTGGACTAACTGTTATCTAATTACGTCGTGTGATTCCATGTAATAACTGGATGCTCGTATCCGAGTATGCTTGTCCACTAGAGTGGCTAGCCAATCTCTCCAGAAGACGCTTTATATTTTGTTCCACTGCCACAGAGCGGACCTTAATTACAGTTTCTGTGTTCGAGTGTATCATTCGTATGTGATCAACAGTTTAAACCAAGCCATTACGCTCAAACACTGCGGAATTGAGACTGGCACAAGCATCTCTGATCAATTCCGTTTTCCCAATTTAACTCCCAAGGCTTAGGTCAACACGTCGTATGGTTTTCAGGTGCTTCCAAAATGTTCCTGCTAAGTTGATGGTTAGATTCCGACCGGAAAGCCAATATTCTAAGTACTTGGACCAACTCCGACTTAACTGACATAATAGCGTTTCCTGCTGTCCCCAGTAATACAAATGAATACTAATTGTATCACATAATTGTACCATTTTCATATAAGATGTATACTAATTACGAAACTTTGGTACAATTGGAGTATATAAAGACACATGCAATGACCTTTTCACTAACATGTTTTTCAGTTGATACTCAACCGTTTTCTTTGTATTCTAGCCCTGTTGGCGCCACATAGATTGATATATATTTTTATCTGACCAAACCCTAACCCAAAATATTTAATAACTATCCTTATTCTTCTGGGTAAAATTTAAACAGACCCCTGGGTAATAACGGTTTCCTACGAGGTCGTTCACTATGTAAGCCTCTCTTCTTCAAGGGACTTTTGATAGTTGTAGCAGAAACATTTACGGTATTAGATTCTTTGACCTCATCTTCAAAATCTACAACCGATTTTCTTGGGTCTTAATTCACCAAGGCTTGATAAAACAAATGGAGTTTGATATCAGCTTGCATGGTCGAATTGGCTGCTTTTGCACACTGCTGATATTTACACTTTTGTGATTTTCATAATTTCGGCCTCAGAATTGGGCTTAACGTCAGTCTTGTAACTAATTTTAGGCCGTTGTATTATTTATGGAAATAACAAGTTCATTCTCCGGAAGAGAGTTATTTCCCATATACAGCCATTACTGAACTAAAATTAAGAACAGGCAAAAGTATGACTCTAACAATTCCTTTTAACATTGAGTTCATATTTAAATACACTATTGATATTTTGGCAACAAAGTTTTATTTCATTCATATACATTATAATAACTCTTTTGATTGTGTAAAGTTCTACTAGAAATAATAAAATTATTAGATTCATATATATGAAAAAGTTTAAAATAGTGAAAGGAAGTAAGTTATGGTTGATACATCGATGAAGAGGAAGGGCGAGTAGTGTTTAGGATTATCGGCGCAAACTGAAGTCTTTTTATAGATTTCAAATTCCCGCGGCGTCCGTTGCGTTCGCAAAAATAACACCGGAATCATATGAATCCACCTCTTCCCTCCAATTATGGTTTAATAAGTACAATGATCTCTGTAACTTCGGTAGACTACTAGTTTCAATTCAATACTGGTTGGGTGTGGGTCTAGTAGCTTTATTTAGTGTGGTGAGCCTGCACAGTGCACACGATGGGGTTACTTTATACGACAACATACTGCATTTGAAAATCACTATCATCATCTTTAAGTTAAACGTATGAGATAATTTCTGAAAATAGTTCAAGTAGCTAACATTTTCTTTCATGTAATTTTTGTCGAATATTTTTTTATATTTTAATGTTGTACTTCATAGATATCAGTTCAGTTATGTGCCATACGTGATACACGCTTAGGCGATCATGTATATTTCGATAGATGACTGACATGTCAGATTTTTTCCCGCAGTAGGATGTTATTTCTTTCTGACAGTTGCCATCCAAGACTATAGAATCCAGTCTGTCCTGTTATTTACAAGAAAGAGAGGAAAGCGTATTAGCACGTAAGTAAATGTAATAGATTCGACTGGAATTCGAACTTGACTGTCTGATTCATCAATCTGAGCTGCTATACATTACTCCACCCTGCTTCTTCCTTTTTAGATATAAGTACATTTTTTAGGAAAGCACTCCTTATATTCAAGAGAGGGATACTGGATAGACGACTCTTTTATGCGCGTCCCATTCTTTGTACATTTGCTGAATTGCCTGAACATTAATTTGACTATCATACTTTTTATTGTCTCAGTGCGCCCACAGATAGAACCAAAGTCCGTTTTCTTCTGGAGTTTTTATTTACCAAACATCGTTGAGAGAGCAGCGATTTTAAAACCCTGGTTGCAATTGCGCGTAACACATAGGTAAATAAAACAACACGAATTTTTACGAATTTATTTTTGGTGATCGCATGAAAAAAATGTGTAACAATAGACGACAGAATATGTAACGCAGAAAAGAAGAAGAATATTAGTTTTACCATATCAAGACTAGAGACTTTTCAATCTTCACTTTCCAGTCTTGAAAGATTTCAAAAGCATCATGGTGGCCTTTTGGGTGATTAAATTATTTTCTACCTTCCAATTCCTTTCACGCTGAAAAATCGCTGCAAGCCTATCGCTACTCTACTAACATTTCCTCGGAAAATGTTTAAACAATCTACATTCTGATCGCTATAATCTTGGCATTTTCAATTCTCGCATCAAACGTTATTTACTTCCTCATTGCGTAGCTCTTTAACTTGAGTGTTTCTTGGTCCTTGTAACAATAAGAAAAACATCATCTATCATTACAGCGACTAATGCCTAATTGCAACCACTAAAAATATTCCATATACAGTGTAACCCGGATATAAGAGAGTCGTCGGGACCGGAGAATAAGTCTCTTATATCCGGGTTTCTCTTATATTCGGGTTTCTCTTATACCCGGGTTTGTTCTATTTTGTTTAGGTAAGTATGGCTCTAATTTGGGACCAGAGAAAATCTCTCTTATATCCGGGTTACACTGTACTAAGAAAGTTTTTTCCGACTTCATTGCTAAGATTTGTTCAATTTTCACTTTTATCTTTTTCCGTAGCCATAATCTTTCTTTTTACTTTTCATAGAAAGGTAATTATTCAACAATATTTTCCAGGCGTAGCTTAGACGTGGAACAAGGCTGAAAGTATAGGCACCCGGTGAGGATCGAACTCACTACTAAGTCGTAATTGTTCTAGCGAGACATGCTTGCTAACTATTGCACCGCCTAGAGGTACCCAAATATTTCTAAATATATGATGGAATGGATTTATAAAATTAATGATTGTTTTTCGAATACTCAGAAATCTCCGTAATAAAACTTCTGAATTTATATTGGAAATAACCATGGTCTTGCTTCTGTGAGTGAGAAAATATCTTCAAATCTGAAAGATCAATAACCTACAAACATGCCTAAAGAAGCAGAATATTAATGTAAAAGCATAAACAGAAACTGAACACAATTTTCAAAAATTTGTCTTCTTTTTTCTCAGATTTCTAAAGCTGTCAGTGAACTATAAAAATGGTTACACCTTCAGATGAACTTTCAAAAAGTAAATCATTCTTGTAATTTTGTCTTTTTACTACTGGTTTCGAACTTTCTTCAATGTAGTCAATCATTGGTTTTCATAAATTGTTGAAATTTTAAATGAAAAATTTTCATTGTTAATTTTTGGATAGATTATGTTTCATTTTCTTTCTGCTGTCGTTGACTTTTCTATTATTAAAAATTTTAAGGTAGAGTAACCTCTAGCTATTAAGCTAAGTGGCATGAAACAGAAATATTTTCTGCCATGACTTAAATTCCACAACCCGGAAATATCTTTGAAGGCCAATTCTGTTACTGATTCGGAACGTATTCACATGTCGAAAATTGTGATAAAAGCCAGTCAAAAAAAAAAAAACCAAGACCAGCCATTTATAAAAAAAAAAAGAAGAAATACTTTCTTTCAACATTCACAGTTATGATTATCATTATAGTGTGTGTCAAATACACGCAACCGGAAAATGAACTAACGTAAAACCGGAAGACGAACAAACGCTAAAACCGGAAGACGAACAAACGCTAAACCGGAAGACGAACAAACGCTAAAACGAAAGACGAACTAAAGCATCTTGCGCCAAATTTTAACAAACTCATATCTTTTTAAAAAAAAACAAAAAAAAACATCGAGAGCATAAACATGACAAATTATGAAACAGAAAATAATATTCAGGTCTTATTTTCAAACCACGTTATCTTCTCCAAGTGGACAGGTGAACAATAGGAAATTCATGGATTTACCCACCCTGGTTCACACCAAGTTCACGGCGTCTGGTAGTTGTGATAATTTTTTTGAGTATCATGTCAGCCATCTTTTTTACGCAAAAGCTGTCAGATTAGTTTCTCTGATTATATTAAGGTGCTTGAATAGTGGCCACTAGATCGATCAGGTGATTTTTCTTACTTCAGTCTGGGAATATCACTATGGGAATATCATAGTTATGCCGAGAATATCATAGTTATTTAAACCCCAAAATATCTTAACATTCCTGAATTGCCTCCTTTCGATTATTACTTCTGAACCGTTGTTGAGAGGAAGACAGGTCAGCGGCCGAACACTACCGAACATTATTTGAAAGCCATTACTATGGCAGCGCCAGTTAAAGTACTCCGCATTCAGATGATATCAAGGTTACGTGTCGACCGTACACGAAGCAAGCTGGGGGGCGTTTTTTTTTATAATTTTGTCAAGATTTTGAAGTTGAATATACTGATTTCGATGCTAATGAGAGAGTCTAGTGTTCATGACTTCCAAAGGCTATGCAAAGTATTTAAAAAAAAAAATACAGAAAAGAATTCGTTAGAAAAATGTACTGAATTGTTATGTAATATCAGTCCTCCTATAGTGATCTTCCAAGCGTAGCTCAGGTGTGGCACAAGGCCGAAAGTACGGAGCACCCAGTTAGGATCGAACTCACTACGCAGTCGTAAGTGTTCTAGGAAAGACAAGTTTGCTAACCATTACACAATATATATATATATATATATATATATATATATATATATATATATATATATATATATATATATATATATATATATATATATATATATATATATATATATATATATATATATATATATATATATATATATATATATATATATATATATATATATATATATATATATATATATATATATATATATATATATATATATATATATATATATATATATATATATATATATATATATATATATATATATATATATATATATATATATATATATATATATATATATATGTGTGTACGAAACCGGCTTGCCTGTTGAGGAGGATGGCCAGTCTACCAGCAGGATGAAAATCATGACCTGACAAAGTGCGGATATGAATCGCACGCCATGCAGCATGGTGTCAACTATGCATGCGCATGTATGGACGTGACATCTGATGAGATGGAATACTCGGGTAATATATGTGTGTGTGTCCTTACGTAATACTCGCGATGATTAAACTGGAAGTACTTGGTTCTCTATGAGAGAAGTTCCAAAATTAATTGTCTAGTGAGACAAGCTTACTAAACTATTACACTACCTCAGTAAATTTCCGGTAGTAGAGATTTTGAAGCAAAAGAAATGATTCTGAGAATTTCGTGGTTTGAACATGTGAAGAACTATGAAAAAAAAAAACATTTCGAGAAAATGGAAAGAAAAAAACACTCATACTTAATATCAGGGAGGGGCAGTCGAAATTTCTAAGGCACATAATGAGGAAAGAGATCTTTTAAATTTTAATACTCACAGGACAGATTGGCAAGGCACGAGGGACAGAGGAAAACAACGGATAAAAAAAAATAATTAAAAGTTGCAAAGGAGAAAAATATTGAGAATCCATGACCTCCAACATCCTGAATTGATACAGTCCATGTAAGAAGAACAAAAAAGCTACAAAGGTCAGGAAAATGTGGAGAGCTATGATCGCCTACATCATGAAGGGATATACAAGAAATTACATGATACCGTAACGTTTGTTCTTAATGAAACGGAATTGAATTGCATTTTTTGAATATTTCACCCCATGCGAAAACGAAGAACCTCTCGAGGTTCCCTGGTTTCTAAATGATGATGTTGTAAGGGCGTATATAGACGGAGCAAGTGGTAATTATTAGGTTGGTGCAAAAATAATGTCGTTTTCTCACATGTTACATTTATATATGATTTCTGAATTAATTCATTGATATATATATATATATAGCCATGTTATATATCATTTTGAAGCGCGTTTTTCGCTCTATCGAATCGTGTTAATTCGTTACCGTTCTCAATCTCTTCATTCATTTTTCTGCAGGCTTTTCAACAGCATGGACAAAATTCAAATTCGCACGATTTTCTTGTTCCAGTTCAAACTAGGCCGAAAAGCTGCCGAGACAGCTCGTGATATCAATGATGCGTTTGGCCCAGGAACCACTAACGAACGTGTGGCACAACGGTGGTTCAAGAAATTTCCCAATGGTGACGAGAGCCTCGAAGATGAAGACGGTCGCGGCCGGCCGACTGCGGTTGATAACGAACATTTGAAAGCCTTAATTGAAGCCGATCCTCGCAAAACCACACGAGAAGTTGCTGTTGAACTCGAGGTCGACCACTCAACAGTCGTTCGCCACTTAAAGCAAATAGGGAAGTCAAAAAAGTTGGATAAATGGGTGCCGCATGAATTGAACGATAGTCAAAAAACGACATTATTTTTGCACCAACCTAATAGTATGAGGATATGATAACTAGATAATGGTTGGCTCTAAATTTGATGAGTTTGCGATTGTACTCTCGAGAAAGCATTGTCTCGAAAGCCAGTTCCACAATGCAGCGGGTAATAAACACTCTAAGCTGAAATTCCTCATTACTAACAGAATCTGAAGGAAATGTAGATTAGTAGACTTACTGTATGTGGCATGGCGAGTCCTAGCTGTGAAGATCTGAACTTGTGGAACGAAGGAATATAGTTCAGCTGAACATACGTTATGAAAACAGCGATAGAACAACGAGAGGCTAACAATGTTTCAACTGTAATTTCAGCTTGGGTTATATTTCATATCTTATTGAAAATGCATGAATCTACCTTTTCTTAGTCTCTGTTGCGTATCATAACAGGTTTTAGGGCGTTGGATTTGTGTGTATAGATAGATAGATAGATAGATAGATAGATAGATAGATAGATAGATGTAACATTTGAACAAACTTAACTGAAGTTTCAAGTGTAATGACGTAGGCTAATGGTTATCAAAACCATCTGCTTCACCATTAATATTATGCTCGATCCTCTCTGTTTGTCTCAGATTTTTGGCATTGTTCCAAAACTAAGCGGAACGCGGTAAACAACATTTTAGCTCTACTTTTTACTGTTGGATCTTTGTACTTCTCTTTTCAATAGTAACTGAAAGAAGATTCATGCTGGTTCCTTTTATTCGACAAATTTTACACTAGCACAAAATGTTTAGGTGAATCAGTTTGTGCTAATATCTAATTCTTTTTTACAAGATCATATACAAGCAATGTATTTTAAATCTATGACCTATACAACAGTTACATAATAAAATTTGAATAGGCAACGTTGAATTTCTTAGTTGGTGCAGTATGCAGTGTCAGATGTTGGATATTTAATGGCGTGAAAATTATTTGATTTCTCGCACGCCAGTGTGTCAATCAATGACCTGTGACGCGATATCACCGTGCCAAGAGAAAAGAATTAACTTTGTTTAAATGGTAGATGGAAAATCGAAATATCTGAAAATAACGCTGATCTTCACGTGGGTTCAAAGAATTGTCTTTCTAGTGATACTGATTTTGAAAGGAATAAGTTTATAGTTATGTTGCTTTTATTGTATGTATCTTCTTAGTTCGACCCTTTGTATTTGATTAGAACAGCGGAGCATTCTGATCGTCATTAGATATTATTAAGGGCATTGCCAAGCAATCGGTTGTAATAATATTATGGGAACTCTAATGTCAATGGGAATCTCTAGAGAAATTTACTATTATCATTTAGTCATCTTAGAAAATTATATTTTGACTTCTGTCAAGCATGTCTGATGCTAAACTCCTGAAAAGTAACATCGACATGAAGTTAAATGATTGTATTGAATGAAATGCTAGGCCTACTATTAAGAAAGTCGGTTCACTGTTTCGTATTTAGCACTCTTTCTTACCAGAATCCATATTGCACGTTCATAAATGTAGCATTTGTTCGTATACATTGAATATTGCTCCTGGTACATATCTCGAGATTCCCAACAAAATAAAAAAAGATCTGTAATATTATTGGTCCTGACCTAGCATCCCAAGTCCATCCATTTTCCCATCGACGTGATATTGCTTCCCTCTGCCTTTTCTATAAATATTTTCATTGTTCTAATGAGCTCAACTCATTGATATTTCGACACCAATAATTTCAGTGTACTACTAGATTCTAATAACTTCTTTTCTCGCACTTATCCCCCGTGAAACACTCTTCCTGTATCTTGCTTCCTTGCCATCTACGATCATCAAAACTTTAAATGTCATATCCCTCGCCGTCTTCTTGAAACTTGTTCTTTTATTTCCTTTACTATCGTCTTCTCATTCTCTTTCACTCTCAGTAACCACTTACGTCTTAGTGGCACCATCGCCTTGATTGGGGTGAAATGATTAAAGAAAATAACGAGTTTTATTTATTCTAACACGTGACATGGAAGAGAATAAATTCGTGAAAATTTATGCTACTTATTTTAAGAAAGGTAAAAACGCGTTTAAAAATAAGAAAATACATTGAATAACTCAAAGATGTTTTTAATGATTTTTCCTTCCATAGATTTTTCACTGAATTAGGCTCTACGGCCGGGGAAGAAAGTTACGGTTGTTAGTGATCAAATAAATACATTATTCGCAAATAAGCAATGCTATTTGACGCTGTAAACAACAAAAACCTTAATATATGCAAATCAAGCATTTAAATTGGCGATGTTAGACGCTTTGATGTGTGACTTCCATCTACGTTATGATCAGAAATAAAAAAAAAATTAAAAAAAACTTACTCACTTATACTTTTATATTTATCGATATCTCTGAAATTAGGTAATTATGATTATTTACATTATTCGTACTGTTATCCTCATATTCATTGTCGTATTCAAAACGTTTCAAAACGTTGTACGCTCCGGCCTTCTTCAGGAGATTGGAATTTCGAACCGAAACCTTTATTTTACCGCGGTAGATTTTTCTAGTTCCACATATCATGCCACTTCCAGATGTCTTAGTTATTTCCCTTTAACTCAACTCCCCAAGTTCACCACTGCTGTAGCCTGGTATTAAACTCACAACTCTTTGAATCTAGTGACTAGATCTAACCAACGTCTTTATCCACTCGGCCATGTGTCCTTGAACAATCTACCCCTGTAGACGAAATGAAGGGTTCGGTTCGAAATTCCAATCATCTGAAGAAGGCCATAGCGTAAAACGGTCGAAACATTGAAGATGAGGATAAAGTCCAGATAATGTAAATAATGTTGTACTTTTAGACGATAACAAAATATTTTGCAACAATATATAATGCAATGGATTATAAGTTGAGTGTTCAAGCCGTGCTAAAAGTCTGTGTTCATCCGAATAATTTATGGCGTGTATATAATTTGAATGTGCATATGGTGTAAGTAATGGTTAGCTGCCAGGAACGAGGACTTGACGTACCCAGTTTAATTCTGGTCGAGGTCGGTGCATTCACTTTTACACAAATAGCCTAGGAAAAGGCATAAATCGGCGTCTCCTCCTCTAATAATTTTACTGTTACCCTTCACCTGTACTGACAGCAGCATAGCAACACATCAATAGACATTTCCATTGCTCTCCAATTATAAACCGCTTTCCAATCTCTGAGTTCAATCAGTGTCTAGATCTCATAGAGGAATTATATCGGTCCATATTGTCGGGCATGTCTGACGAAGACCACAACACGGAAACATTTGAAACCTCATTAGGATTACGACAAAGAAGAAAGCCTTAATTGAATCTCTTCTTTCATTATCCACCGCGGATTGACAAGCGTAGATGTGAATAGAATGGCACTTATCTTTTAAATATTCCATAGAAAATTCCAAACTAATCTGCTAATAGAAAACAACTTTCTTGTTTTTCCGTACCAAGCTCAATGTACTGGTGATGCGGGAATATAGTGATGACATAGGTATACATAAATGGGATAACAATGATCTTGAACCAAAAATTAAGATCATCAAGATATGCCATTACAAAACCGATAATAGAATGAGAGTAGTGGTGGCACGTACCCTGAA
Organism: Acanthosepion lycidas; assembly: GCA_963932145.1. Taxonomy (NCBI): domain Eukaryota; kingdom Metazoa; phylum Mollusca; class Cephalopoda; order Sepiida; family Sepiidae; genus Acanthosepion; species Acanthosepion lycidas. Next base: position 46,663,573 of record OZ010571.1, on the reverse strand, counting down.
TCCGCCATAAAAAATGTTTTAAATGTATAAGTAGTCAATAATAAATATATCAAATAGCTCGGTGTATAAATTATTTATAAGAAATGTAGTCTAGGAAAAAAATAAACTTAACATATAACAGTGTTATGTTGTGGTTTCACAGTGGATGCTTGTATTTGTACTAAGTCGGTCCTAAAATAGGTTCGACGTACAAAACGTTAGGAACTTGATATAATAGGTAATTACGCAGTAATCTAGTTAGGGTGGCTGATACTTTAATATCCGACTAAAGGTCGTCCGACATGGACTGACTGACCAACTCACTGCCGACCGACTTGTTACTCTTACTACTCCTACTTATTATAGGTGGGGGGTCTATTAACTATAGAATAGGTGTGTTCCACTATAACAAACAGTCTGCGCTAGAAGTAGTTTCCGAACACCGTAAATTGCTCCAAAACCAAGGCATTAACCTTGACGCTCGCGTCATGTCCTTAAATAGCCTCGTCAAAGAGAGACTTTCATATGGATTCCATGTATTCGACTGTCTATGTTTCATTCTGTCCTTGTTACTTCCAGGCCTCTATATTACTATTAGGTTGGTGCAAAAATATCGTTTTCTCACATAGTAACATATGTGAGAAAACGATAATATTTTTGCACCAACCTAATATTACCCTCTATTCTTTATGAAAATCAAGTCCTTCTCTCTCCGCTTTCCTCTGTCTTTGATGGAAATCACGACCAAGCCTTTTTCTCTACATCTCTCTGGTTTTCTTTTGTCTTTGATGGCATCAAGTCTCTATGTCTCTGTTTCCATCTATCCTTCTTATCTAATTCTTCAGAAGCTTTTTACTCATTGTCGATTGTTATTAATTGCAAATAATGGGAAAGTGCGAAGAAGGGAATCATTCCGTTAGACCACGTGTTTGAATCGAAAACTGAAAGGAAGAAACCTTGGACATGTATAACAAAACTCTCAGAAAACATTTTTTTTTATCATGCAACGAGTGTTAGCACGTGCGATACCCTGTCTTCATCAGCCGCCGACCAGGGGTGATATCACGGTTTCGGCGGCTATGGCGGGACCGCCACCCCTGGCGCCACCAGTAGGGTTTGCCACCAGGCAGGGTATGAAGATAAGCTCATTAATCGTCCCTTTAAGTAAATTCTATCTGTAATGAAAGTTTCCTGAAAGCGTTTGCAGTTATTGAGGCGCTCGTAAAAATCGTTATAGACGACCACGCAAATATCTCACTTGCGCATGTTAGGCCATGATGTTGCAAGATTATAATGTGCTACAGTAAACCCACCATGTATTGAATATGGATATGAAATCCAGTGACAAATAGGGAATCTGCACTGGACGTGGCGAATAACGCTGGAATAGTACCGTTACTATTAATCACAGAAAGATGATTGCCGAAAGAAACCACGCAAATGTTTGTCAGTCGATTAGATTTTAGTTTGTCAAATAAAGGTCATGAGAATATTTACCTCAGTTGCCAATACATATTATCACTTTATACCGAGTGCAGCCTGAATTTTCTATTACGATGAATGAGTGCCCTCGTGACTTGGGCACCTATAAGGACTGAAGTGGAACTATTAGATATAACATATAAAATATAACCCATTGCTAAAGATGCTGTAAAAATAAATGGTCTAGTGACGCGAATCCAAGGATACCATTCTACTAGGGCGGCTAGCGAATCCCTATTGAAGCACCTGCTCAATCATCTTTGTGTTTGTTCATGCCATCTCTGGTTTATACTGCAACTAAGTTACAGGTTCTAGAAGAGAGTGCGTTATCTATCTTAATCAGCAGTCTGAACAAGGCTAGTACGCTTAACCCCTCGGTCACGATGACTTGTGAATTTGTGCTAACACAACTACCAAAGGCTCTCTATTTCACTAACAAGGTTTGGGTCAACCTGTGATATGGTTTTCAGGCACTTTCCATTCCAAAGGTGCCGCACACTGGGTCCGCCCCCGCCCCCTTGACTGATAGCATCAAGAAGCTGCCTCCCTGACAAATCCACCATGGTGAGATTCGAATCTTGGACTCATAGTCAGAAACTCGAATCTTGGACTCATGCTCGGCCATGCTGTACCACTTCAGTAAGTAACTGAAACTCCCTGATATCGTCTATCTTTACAAGAACCAGATCAATCCGGGAATGGAATACTACAGCCCAGTTTTCATTTTCTAGTCTCGATAATGTCTCAAAGCGTCCCCGTGCCATTGTGGGTGATTAACTGTTTAACATTCTTCAAGGCCTTTCCCACAGAAAAAAATGGAAAATGTTCAGCCGAACTCCAATACTTGCTTCCAACAGTTGTAATCTTCATGGCAAAGAACCTCCTTGTTAAGTACATTATAGCGAACCAAAATAATTCTATTCGTATTCCATTGATGAGATTTATATTTACAATCTTATCTAGTTCAAGTCTAGTGTTAACCGTTATCTTCTTCACATATATTCATAATCTGTGCCTCTTACCTCTTAGTCTGTAACTTCTATCGAATGGCTCTTGGGCCACTTACAGAGTGAACATGATTGTAAAAATAAACAGATGTACCTTGAAACAAGTGGCTTTGTGGAATTACTCCACTTTGTCTGCCAGGTGATTTCTTACTCTTCCCTAGGTAAAGTTGTATAAGTATAACATGAAAGTATACGAACCCTCCTTCGTTTCTCAATTCGCAAATCTCTCGAGTAGCTTTTGGGCCTTATACAGCGTGAAGATCACTGTAAAAAAAAGTACGTATCGTGGCTTTAAAAGATCCGTGCAGAAAATTTTTTTCTCCCTAAGTATATCCATGCTGGCATTGTTGCTACATTAGAGGAAGTAGATCCAGGTTTATCAACAAAACAAACGCGCGCAACTGAATTTAGGAGACGTAGGGAGAGTATTGAAGATGAGCGAATGTCTAGACGTCCTGCAACTGCCACTACCGATGTAAATATTGACTGTGATTGATGGCATTCGATTAACCATAAATCAAATAGTCAATGCGATTAGCATATTCTGTGAGTGACTAAAATAATCAACACAAAGCTGTATTTGAACATAGATTCCACTCAGGATTTTCTAGTACAATATATAAACACTAAGTAATCTCTTCGCGTTGAGGTTCTGGATAAGTGTCTTTATATTCCTGTTGTTATCTACTCAAAATATTCCCACGAAAATGGGAACATTGCTGAAGCTATAATTTAGAATGTCATTTTTGTCGAAGAACTGTTATCTTAATATGACTGAAAATAGTCACAGTGAAACGGATTTTCCAAAAGAATGCCGATAAAAACATTAAGGAAACGTAATATGCAAACCAGCTGTTCAAGATTTATCACTGCAAACTAAACAGCGAATCCGACATTCAACATTTCTTCCAAAAACAGAAAAATAAGATAAGTAATCGAATTTTCCAAAAACGGATCTGTCAAGCTGTAGAGATCAAAGATGTATTGCTATTGTTCAATTCTCAATAAAAACGTGGCAGTCGGTCACGAGAAGTCAGTGGCTTCGAAAGTCGAGAAAATGTCGGGTGACGTGTGTGATTCAAGAATAGTTAGCCTGACCCATGACTCCGTAAGACTCTATAATCGACGTCATTTTTAACAAATAGGAACTGAAAAAATGGAAAATATTTGCTTCCCAAAGAAAAGGCGCCATTTTCGACATCATACTCCATAGAGGTTTAAATGAAGAAAAGATTTTGAGAAAAAGGGGAAATAGTTGGTGTCGAAAGAGATAAAATGATTAACTGAAACAAACAAACAAACAAAATGGCCACGTGCCTGAATGACTGAGGTGCACCCATGCCCTGGTTATTCCTTCCAGCAAGACAACGCACCGTGTCACAAATCAAAAATAGTTTCATACTGGCTCATGGAACACAGGAACGTACTTTCTTTTTTAGAGTGGCCTCCACTCAATCCCATGGAAGACTCTTTAGATGGTGTAGAAAGAGAAAATCGAATGTTACATGTTCACCGTAAATGTTACGAGTTTTCAAAAAAACATATTAAAATCATGGGTACAAGTTTCGAGTACAGTCCTTAGATATTGTCGAAACTATGCCAAGAATTACGCGCGTTCTAACAGCAAAAGGGAATCGAACTAGGTACTAAATATTACACCGAATGAAGTAGAGGATGACTATTTTTTTCATTAGTGAAGTTCATGCCTAAAAAATATTCAGTCCGCCTTAAAATTCTAAAAGATGAACAACAAAGAATGAATGATGATTTGATTTTGTCGCTGACTCCATAGTTTCCACTCTTACAAAGTCTGAAAAATAATTATAATTTCGTTGGTATTTTAACGAAAATAGATTGTTCAGCTATCAAAAACACGACGTAAAAATCTGGATGAACATCGCTACGTATGTTATTAAAGAATCTTTATCACCACTTGCGTGGGCTATCTGGATCGCTTTTGTGAAAACAAGTATTTGTGAATGCAGTTTTCGATTCCTACATGATGTTCCACTACTAAGTATAGCAGATATTTAGTGGAACACTGTACAGTAATGGTCAATGAGCTCGTCTCTCAAATTACTCAGCTTGAGGAACAAAGAAGAATTATGTATTACTTTAAGTCATGAATAATTTCCTTCTCATGCCAACGAATTGAAATATAAGGTGGGTGCAAAAATAATGTCGTTTTTGACGTTCAAATTTATGTGAGAAAAGGACATTATTTTTGCACCAATCTAATAGTAATTAAATTCATAGTAATTAAATTCATAGTAATTAAATTAGAAATCTCATTGCTTTCTATGATTATTTTCAAAGTGATTGATGGCCATATCTTTTTTCAGCATGTGACGCACTGTATACAAATATATAGCCCAAGAAATGTAAGCCCAAACTTTTCTTTTTGATGTGTTTCTTTCTTCAGTGTCAAGACCGGATAGTCTGGAATATTGGTCACTAATGTGAACATGCTCTTTCCATAATTTATGAAAGAGGAGTGCATCATTATTTGTTGTTTGTCTGATAATTACAGGCGAATTTGCTTTGATCTTATGCAACCGTGATTGGTTTTATTACTCTCTATATTTTTAGCCCTCTATTCTTCAAAAAATGGTGGCTTTTGCGTCTATCTACCGCAGTATCGTTATTTAACAAGAGATATTGGCTATATAAATGTTTTTTATTTTTTTCCGCAAGTGTGTGTGTTTTTTTTTTATATATATTAACATCATTTTTCATACATTTAGTCGAATTTTTTAGTTATCTATTTATTCATTTTTTTCAAGGTGTTGAATTCCTTTATAATTTTTTTTTTTTTTTTGCGATTCACATATTTTAGGGCTGAAATATTTTCTAGCTGCTTTTGATATAATTCCTAGAACCTCATTTGACGATTAGAGATTGACAGCTGGCCCCTTTCCGATTTAATATTAACATCACAGTGAGGAAAAAATGGCTGGTTACATTCAATTCCTCGAAAACCAAACTGGTTACATTCCATCACCGCTGTTCAAACCACGAGCTACCGCCAGTCACGATGAACGTATGTCCTCTTGGGGAGGGGGGCCATGCATGAAGGGATATTGGTCCTCAACCTCACACCCGACCTCAAGTGGCACTCCTATATACGATCAATCACTAAAGATTCAGGTAAAATGATAGGCTTCTTGTACCGCTCCAGTAAGTACCTGATTCCTCATGCTATCTTCTACCATTATAAGTCAGATCAGGCTGTAAATTGAATACTGGAGGTGCCGTGGCCTCGTTTTCCAGTCTTGATGCCGTATCTGAGTCCTTGTTGAAGAAGAATTATTTTCCACACTCCAACCTCTCTGTGTCTCTGTCTGTCTGTCTGTCTTTCTGTCTCTCTATCTATCTCTCTCTCTCTCTCTCTCACTGGAAGGATGTTGTGAGTCTCTATCGCTGCTACCATTGAAAGTGCTCGGATGAACTGAACCACCTGGTTCAACCAGGTCTGACCTTCACGTCTAGGACCAGCCATGCCACTTAAATAGTAACAAACTGTCCACATTCCCTCTGTAATCGATCGACGAGAAGATGCTTCTTCTATTTCTCATCCTCCGTCTCTTTTTTTTTTCTTCTACTTCTGTTCCTCCTTCTCCACCGTATTTTCTTCCTACCACTTCTTCTAATCTTCCGTTTCGACTTTTTCTGCCCCTCCTCTGTCTCGTCCTTTTTCTAATCATCTTGTGTTTCTTCTTCTTCTTCTTCTTCTTCTTCTTCTTCTTCTTCTTCTTCTTCTTCTTCTTCTTCTTCTCCTCCTCCTGCTCCTCCGTCTCTTCTTCCTTCTACTTCTTCAGGTCCTCGGTTCCTTCTTTTTTTTTCATACTCCCTCTCCTTCTTTTTCTACTCTTTCTCTCCTTTTTCATCTTCTTATACAAATACGACAACTCGGTTCAGACATGACATAGAAAACTTCTCATCTTTCATTCTTAGATTTGAAAAAAAAATTCATGAAATTTGTTTCATACATTTCTTTTGAATTTTTTCATGAACAATAATCCGTGTAAAATATTCATCATCATATTACCTACCATGATGATGATCATCATCATCATCTCTATCCTCGCTTTAGAATTTTCGTGTAAACCATTAGTATTTCAATAGTTTAAATCGAAACTCTGTAGGATTGTACTATTCAGGCTAATCTTATATATATTAGGTTGGTGCAAAAATAACGACGTAATAATGTCGTTTTTAGACGTTAAAAAATACGTCAAAAAACGACATTATTACGTCATTATTTTTGCACCAACCTAATAATAGAAACATAATTTTCAATAAGGTTTTTGGAATGGTCTTCCTGACAGAAAAACCTGCACATTCAACGTTTAAAAGTCAGTATATATATATATATATATATATATATATATATATATATATATATATATATATATATATATATATAATACGGGTTAATTTTGAGTAATATAATGTTTAGTTGGTTCGTCTAGCAAAAAATGTTAACTTTCTGATGGGTTTGATTTTTGTGACCTTGAGTATTTAGCTAATTTGACATAGGCGCATCAAAGAGAAATTTTAATATTCATAACTTTGAACGGTCGACTACGAAGATGGACATATTCACCTTGAAACAAATAACAAACCGCAAACAATACGACGAATAAAGAATAAGTTTCAGCAAGAAAAAGTGCAAGATGATATATCAAAAGAGTTAATGCACGCTTTGTAATATAGGCTTTTAATGGTCTTTTTTTATTATATATAGCTAAATGGCAGTATTCTGGAGAAAGGGAATCTACTCTCTTTATGGGAGAATGAAAAAAATTAATGTTGGGTAACGCCATAGTGTCTGAGATGTCAGCTATTTGCGTCTGATGCCTACAAAAATGTCACATCATTCATTATAAGTATTTTATGGCTTTTCGAACATTATTGGCGACTGGTTAGAATGTTCGGATTCTGATCGTGGGATATATGGTCGATTTGTTCGTCACATTGAATTCTTAATGGGAAGGTGATTTCAGTGCACGCTATATTTAAAACGTGCCTAAAAGCCATCACAGTGGTTGACCTGAGCCTTGTAAGTAGAATTGAGTAGACGGAACCCTTGATGTTTGCGCTACCAGGAAGTCAGAAGTCACTATGACTAAGGATTTGAGTGTACTGGATTTTTCCAAGAAAGTGATTTCTCCAAATTATGTGCTCTCTCCTGGAAACAGTAACTAAGATCTACTTTGCATAATTGCAATACCAACCAGAGATGTGCTCTACAGATTGAGCAGGCATCTGTAAATTGGCTTGTAGTTAGCTCCCATCCCACGGCAGTTTTGTTTTCTCGGAAAATGAGTAGTATATTAAACATCAAAAATAAAATAAACATATTAATATGCCATATTTAAGGGGAGGCGACATTGTCTTATATTGAATAATTAGCTATGGAATAATGACTAGCATTTTTTTTCCGAACAGACTATATAGCGAGTTTGATTCACACTCCAAGCCCCATAAGTGTGGCTTTAGTAAACAAAACGCCGAGACAGCCTTTCAAAAGGGGTATTTGAAAATCAGGACACGTAAAATTCTGAATATCTTTCGTCAACTCACATGAAAGCATCGCAGCACCTCATACAGAAATGAACTTTGACCTCCATAGAGGGAAGGATAAATACCAGGGTATTTAATGGCTCCTTGATGTACAAGAATGGCTATTCGGTCCTCACTGGGTGCCGTTAGCTGTTGATAGTATGAAAGACTAAGAATAGTGTACTAATTTGTACTTACAAATAGATTATTAGTTATTTATTCTAAGAAAGTATTAAAACGTGTAAGGATATACACCAATGGTGAAAGCTAAGCACACAAAGGCATGTCTAACATTTGTTACTGCCATCTTGACGAAAGATTTAAACTTTTGATTTCTCATTTATTTGGTACGATGAAACATAAACTGTGATTCTTAGACACAGAAACATTGTTTTATTTTGGGTGGGGTTAACGAAAAATGCTTCAACTATCAAACCCAAAAAAACACTATCCCAACAATCAATCATGGTGATGGTAGCATTATGCTTTAGTGATGTTTTTCAGACACTCGCCTCAATACTCTATTTAAAGTAAATGGAGCCAAAACATCAAACAGTCTACCAAAGAAATTTGGCCGTAGCATAAGTGACAGTTCCAACGAGACAATGACTGAAAACAGTTGAAGTTGGCCATGAATTATTTTATGAGACATACCGTCAATGTTTTGGATTTGCTAAGCTATGGCTCATACCTTAACAAAAGTGAACATTTTGGGAGAAAGCCAAAGAAACAATTAAAGGCAAAGAAGACTTAAGACTTGAAGCCCATAGCCAAAGTAGAATGGACTAAAATTCCTCCTGCATCATGTCGAATATTTATAATGAAACATGAGAACCGATTATAAGCTATTATTACTTTTTAAATCTTCCCTATATAGATTGTTATACACACACTCATATATATATATATATATATATATATATATATATATATATATATATATATATATATATATATATATATATATATATATAAAAGCGGACACTGAGATCAACACCGAGCGGCGACAGTCCGTTTCATGTATTAATGCAATCTTCAGGATTGACCTCAGTGTCCGCTTTTATATCTTATATTTGCATACGCTCTACCTCTGATAATGAGCATTTTCCCCATAAATATAGCAGAATAATAAAACTATATTTTTATCATATATGTGTGTGTGTCCTTGTACAGTGATTGTGCGTATGCGTTCTGCTTTGTTAGAATATAAGATCGTTTCAAATACTAATAATAGTCACCTTTTGTGTGTTCTTTTTTATGTGCTAGTGTTTGTGTTTTATATCCGAAGTCATCATTCGTACAGAATGTAACACAAGGGCGGGTGTGAATGTCTTTAACCGTACGTGACAAACCTAACTTTTTTTGTGCCTAACCTACTGGTTGAAATAAGTGTTCGTTCTTCTTAAGGCAACTTGTCATTCTCTTCCTTTGTCCTTAACATTAGACGTCACGACTAAAACGTAATTTCGACCTGATGACAACATCGGACTACAAATCTTTTAATAACATCACTGTATTGCTATTCTTATATTCAGTGGCTCCTTACTTTTCATACTTATCTTCCGTGGAATTATTTGATCTGATCCAGTAAATATTCTAGCAACAAAGACTCTTATTTTTATTTTCAGTTTACACAGCGAAGCGAACTTGTTTAACTGTTGGTCGGCTAAAAAAAGAGTATCGCAAATGGTTGTTTAGGAAAAGCATAATGAAATCAAATAAATTTTACCGGTGAAAAAAAGAGACACTCAATTCTGTTCAGTCTGATGTGCTCTAAGTACACTAGATAGGTAATATTTTGAACCTTTCTTTAAATGTACACTACAGTTCAAAAGTTTAAAGCAAACCCAGGTATTTTTCAAATTGGCCCCCAAAGTAGTTGTTTTGTACTTTAAATAAGAGAAAATTATTATACATGGTTAAAAAGTAATATATTATTAGAAATGTAATTATGACACAAAAAAGGATTTTATGATTAAATTTTGCTCTCGCAAAATATCCTCCTTTAGCCTTGATTACTGCAGCAGATTTTTTTTTTTTTTTTTTGGCATTCATTGCAAAAGTTGATCAAGGTATGAGTTTAATCATTGATTCTATTCTTTTTTCAATGACCCTAGGGGTTCTTTTTCATACGGGGGTAGCTTCAAACTTTTGTAGTGTAGTGTGTGTACATAGTGATTTTCCAGTATATATATATTTAGTGTGTGTATATTCCAATATGTATATATAGAATACGTATTCGATTTTTATTACGCAAACCCGCCAACACTCCTGAAATGTTTACATATCCACCCGTGTTTGTGTATATGTGTGTGAGCGTGTCTGTGTGTGTGCGTGTGTCTCTGTGTGTGTGTGTCCTTACGTAATACTCGTGATGCTTAAACTAGAAGTACTTGGTTCCTATGAGAGAAGTTCTAAAATTACGTGAAGTAATTATAGCTTAAGGATGAACTTTCTGTCATATGTATAAGTCATTAATATAATTGGAGAAAATGAGGCTATCTGGGATCTTAAGTCGAAAAATGCGAGCGTCGACATTAAAATCTATTCACTTTCATTTAGTCCATCACCGACCCACTGACAACTTCATACTTTACAATTTTTATTGCAACCATAGTATTCTTATTATATCCAGTGTCTTTTTTACTTTCATACTTTTCTTTTTTATATCATTATATTTTTTCCTTAATATGAGTAGACAGGTTCGCCTATCATCCGGTTCACTCTCCTTCTTTTGAACAGGTTTAGATCTTTATCCCTTATTTCATGTTTAGGATTGGGTTTCCGGTTACTCTTAAATGATTCTTATTCTTTTTCACTCCCTGTAGTCACGTGCTTCTTAGTGGCAGTATCGCTTTGTTGGGCTGAATTGATAAAGAAAATATTGGTCGAGAGTAGTAAATATTCTTTCAACAAAGATACTAGTTTTGATCCTCAGTCGCCGTGTGTGTGCGGTTGGCGGGGAAGACAGTTTAATCGTCCTGCTTAAATTACAGGATCAATATCACAAACGTAGGTCTTAGTCATAAAACTATCAAATCAAATATAACCGTATTGTTCGCCTAAATGTTATTCACGGTATGTTAGAAAAAAATCAAAATTCGAACGATGGAATTCTTCCCAATTTTATAGTGTTACAGTGAGTCTGGATAAAAATAAAATATAAAAATAAACAAAAATATAAACAAAAATAAAAAGAATTAAAATCAAAATAAGGCGTTTGCACTTTGTTTTAAAAACCATCTCTGTCTGTCTGTCTGTCTCACTCTCTCTTTCATTCTTTCTTTCTTTCTATAATTCTCTCAACTAACAAAAAGTCAACCCTCAAATAAAAAAATGGAAGAGGACAACTGAACTAAGCCATAAAAAATGCCAACTAATTTATAACTGGAAACTAACAAAAATCAGGAAGGCTTCACTTCCGTTATAAAAAAAATGAAGAAAAAAAACAAAAAAAATCGCCTGATAAAAAAAAAAAATTTCGACAATCAAAAAATTTGAAACAAAGAGAATTTTGATGTTAGCCAAAACTAATGTTCCCGACAGAGTCTCGGAGTCTGTTCAAAAGGATATAAGCTGGCACCAATGAGCTAGAAGCATATTGGACGGCGTGAGTGACGAACAGAAATGCTACTGAGGAAGAAGTATGTATGGAGTCATCTTTAATGTTATATGTTACAACGCAGTAGATTGACACTGACCTATTAGTATTACTATTCTATCACGGGATGACTTCAAAACTACCACCACCGGACTTTATCCAGATTACAATCAATAAGTGCATTATAGATGAACTTTTCCTACAGTTCGTTTTATTCCAAAGTTTCCACTAACGAAAATTCTACCACCTTAGAACAGTTTCAGCAGGTATAAACCGATCTTTGAAATCGTGTGTGTGTATGTGTGTGTCTGTGTGTGTGTCTGTGTGTGTGTCTGTGTTCTTTTTGGTGGGGAGGGTTCTTACCGGTATCAATATGATTCATGGAATAAGTTCACATATACAAAACTTCTTGTTTATTTTCAAAAAACCTAACACCGTTAGGTAGTCAAAGCTTTCATCTACAAAACTTTGCTTTCCACATAGTTACTACTATTTGTACCAACGATGACCAACAGCTTGTATGCCGGCGATGACGCCTAGACCTTTTTTTCATCAACCCGTACAAATGAAATATGAATGCTGCCAAAACTATACAAAGTTAATAACTGTCTAGCTAAATTCGATGAACGTCGATACATGAAGGAATTTAATGAAGCAGTTTCATTGTTCCCGAACAACACTCGGGTACTTTCTTACACAAGGAAGAAATGGGGCAATTACTTGGTAGGTTCAAACCCTCGAGTAAAACCACCACATCTATTGCGCCAAAATAATAAAATGAAATATATAAGCTTCTCTCATCACTGTGACGTTTTCCTAAAGCTTTGGTTCTCAAACCTTGTAGTCCATAGAACATTACTCGGGGTCCACACAAAAAAATAGCAAATTGGGTGCCATTGGTAATGTTTTAGTGGACCATAAAATAATTTCGCCTTGGAAAGGCTGTTGCAACTGAGACTGGATTTTCTACAGTCATCTACGCCATGTTAAAATACTAAAAATAGAGAATCAACTCTAAAACTAGAAAAAACGAGATGAAATGATATAAGTTAGCGTCTCTTTGACTCTACTGGGTGTTTTGATTATAAAAGTTGATTAAAAACTAAGAAGGCTATATAAAGGAAGAATAATATATATATATAAAGGATAATTATATAATTATATAATATAAATTAATTAATATAGTAATAGACTCGTTATTGTGAAAACGTAATTTTTCGGCTATGATTAACATTGATGAAGCCGAATATTAAAAAAAGAACTCACAGAGTATAATCAACCACAGGAATCTCATTGAATAAATCTGCACTTTTTTTTTAAATTAATTTATAAATGGTTTGTGTTATTTTGCTTTGTGTACATAAATGTTCTATAGAATTTAGTTATAAATGTTTATTTTCATTAAATTAGTTTTACTTAAAAGTAAAGCATATACTTTTACTGTTTCTGTAATACATTTAACTTCTCTATCAGAAAAAAAAAATAAGCTTTTTTTTTTTTCATCAAATGGTTATGAGTGTCCACGACATAAGATAAAAGTAAAAGTGGTTCATGGATAAAAAAAAAAGGCTGAGAAGCACCGGTCTAAAGATACCTTTAACGCGTCGTTCATAATATCGGACATTGTGACAGTATTAGCAACGTGGAGTTTTCAAGCACTTACTTAAAAAATATCATATAGTTTTTAATTTTCATCCTATATATTGTCATCAGTGTTTTATTTTCCTAGATCTTATAGGATAAATTAAATTTTTAAAAAAATGTTTTTAATTAGAAAATCGAGTTCAAATGTTACCACAGAATTAATTCTTAAGTTACAAAATTTTAAATATACAAAAATCGGTTTCACTTTAATTCCAGTAGACAAATAAAACTGCTTTTAAATTATACAAGTATTACTACTAAAACCAGTTACTTGATACACGTAATAAAAAAAGCCACTTGATTGATTAATCAAGTGCAGTTGCTATTTCTTAGAGAGAATCATTTTGTGGGTCATTCAAGCAGTATAAGGCAATAATGAACGGTTAATTAAAAACATGTTCTATTTTTTCAATTAAGTTTGATTCCCAGGGGCCTTTCGTCTGTTTTTCAAGGGGATATCTTAAACCTCTTTTTTGGTGTGGGGAGCACTTCAAGGCTCGAGTAGTAAAAGTTTAATGATGGCAAAATTCAACTATACAGTAGATACAACCGTTTAGCTAAACACAATGAACGTCAGTAGGTAATATATATATATATATATATATATATATATATATATATATATATATATATATATATATTATTATTATTATTATTATTATTATTCAATAGCTGCTAAAATAATTCGTTACCGCCCACCCAATAACCGTTAGAATAATACAATAGACCTACCGATAACGCATCACTGGGCAGTATATATATAAATAATTTAAGCCAAAACATAACGAACATGAGCTGACGATTGCGTTTAGGCATGAAACAGACAGTCATCGTTGGGTTTTGACTTCAACGCCCACTTTTATATTTACATATCCTTGATATCGGGCACTCATAAATATAGCATAACTTAAAACTATATTTTCATCATAGATAGATAGATAACAGTTCCAAAAAATTTGGGGCCACTCTTCGTAATTTTTTAAATTGGTCCAAAGGATACATGTTTAGTACATTAAATAAGAGAGAATTATTATACATGGTTTAAAAAAGTGAAACATGATTTGATATTAGAGATTTATTACGATGAAAAGAAAAAAGCATTTTATGAATAAATTTTGCTCCCGTCTAAATATCCGCCTTTAGCCTTGACAAATTTTGGCATTCGTTTAAAATGTTTTCCAAAGTATAAGGTTGATAATTGATTCCATTCTTTTTTCAATGTCTATAAGAGTTCTTTTTCATATTTTTTTCATTCTTCTGTCAAGTTCATCACATGCTATTTTTTTTTTTTTTTGTGTGGGGATGCTTCAAACTTTGAACTATAGTGTATATTATTAGTAACATGTGTAGCGATTAATTATACCCCTAAAAAAAATCAAATAAACAACGATGGAAAATTAGACATTTACCTAATATATAGAGAGCTTAACTTCGCACATTGATGCAATAGAAGAATACGGTTAAAATATTTATCACGCGCTTAACAATCGTCTACGACATTACATTGTTAATCATCAGATTGGCACAGTAATTATGGAAATCGTTGTCCTTTAAATATTCAAAGTAATCCTACTTATTATAAAACGCAGATTGTATGTGTATGTGTGTGTGTGTGTGTGTGTGTGTGTGTGTGTGTGTACGTTTATATATTGGATCGGATTTCCTACATTTTTCAACTGATTTCAACAAAACTTCACAGGACTACGTAAAATTACCTTGCGGCGGTTCTGACAGCGCCAAAAATGGGAAAAACACAAATGTTTTTGCACGAAATCAATTTGAAAACACGATTAAGTGGCCAGAATGAAAGGGGGACAACTCATATCGAGTTATACTTATTATAAAACCCAGGTTGTTTGTGTGTGTGTTCGTTTATATATGGGATCGGATTTCCTACATTTTTCAACCGATTTCAAGAAAACTTCAGAATGCTTTAAAAATTCCATTTACAAGACAACTGTTTATAATAAAATTCTATTCAATCGATAGACTCATAATGATTGAAAACAATGTTTTTGTTTGGATTTGACCAATTCGTAAAAAAAAAAAGCATGCGTGTCCGTCAACCTTAAACAATAATTTTTGTCAATTTTATTTTTCAGTCTTTATGATGGTCGATACTTGATCTATCTCTTACTGTTACATCCGCGGGCAACGCCGGGCTCTACTGTAAGTTATTACTATATTTAGCCGTTTCATTGGTGCATTTTGCGCTTTGGTATAACTCCCACATCTCTGATATGCATACATACATACATGCATACAAGGACACGACTACACTTGCTCACAAACGTGGTGGGTTGGGGATTTTAGAATTTTTTTTTCTTTCTCATATATATATTTTTTCTTTTTTCTTTCTCACATATATATATATATATATATATATATATATATATATATATATATATATATATATATTTTCTGTAGTTTAGTGCTAGCAGCAAGCAGAAATATTTCTCCTCCCGATGATGGCCATTTCGGCCGAAACTAGTCGAGGAATCTAAATGGAATTATAATAAAAAAACGAAAGAATATTAATCTACAACCCAGTGTGTCTGAGGATTTTAATTTTTTAATTTTTATTGTTCAAAATATATATATATATATGTATATATATATATATATATATATATATATATATATATATATATATATATATATGACCAAGTTTTCTAATAAATATTTGCATGTTCACACCAGAAGTAAAAAACCATTCTACTCGAAATTCTATCAGTCTCTTTTCTATACTAACAGATATACAGCATGTCTGTTCTTTTATTTTCTTCCTGAGGATTCGTCTGGTAGTTTTTCCGTGCTCCATTTTCTATCTGCATGATCTTTAATCTCACTTTACACAATTTTATCAATCCTGGGGCAAGTTTCCGACGGTAACTGTACACCATATATATCTGGAATTTGCTGCTGGGGATCGCATCAAAACAAATCACATATATTCTGTATGCTCGACAACATCAACACCTTTACAACACGGTTTTGTTTCAGTACTTTCGCGTATCACTAAATCTTACAATCTTGCTACAAGGATCTTTGGAATCATTCCCAACGCTTCGACGATTATCGGCTCAACTTTCTTTGGCGTAGTGTACCGTTTCTTCCATTTGCTTGCAAGCTATTGATATGTCTCCAACTTTTTCGTTCTTTTATTTCCCCTTTGTCTTTCACTGAAACAGCATTATCAGCTATTTGAAAAAGCAGACTTCCCTTCGCTATTAGATCAAACTTTGAGAAATAATTTATGAATTCATATTTAATTATATCGATTTGAGTTATTAGTAACTTTCGTTTGAAGGCATCAGCTATAATAACGAATCTATTATCATAATTAACCATTCCTTAAATAAATCATAAAAAATTACGTAAAATCACCGATCTTTTGAAAAGCAGTAGAGGTTTATCCCTTGTTTCCTGTTTAACATTGGGTTTCCGGTTCCTTCTAACGTATCCTAATGAACTCTGAAAGGTTACCACTAATTAAATTCTGACATCTTCAAGCCGTTATGTTCCCTGCATAACCCAAGAACTTCAATTTTTTCTCTTTCTTAATCTTATACAACACAATACAGTAACCTTCTACCTTGAGTGGCTTACATGCATGAATATACAGTAATATTCAACGCTAAAAGCAATTGACTTACAAAGATAAATCTCCACAACTGAGCCAGAAAGATGAGCTTCATCGAAAAATGCCGTGCGTATAATGGAATCGTCTGGGTATTTAATTATTAGTATCAGTCATTTATGTGCCTAATGATACACGCTTAGGCTAGGCAGATTTTTCCCGCAATAGGTTGCCATTTCTTTCTGCGGTAGACCAGTTGCCATCCACGGCTATAGACCTCGGTCTGTCCTGCCATTTACTCATAGCTGGAAGAAGACGAGGCTTCATACGTTTCCCAAGGCGCAATTCTCAGTATGAAGGTTAAAAAAGTCTGTCCAAAGGGCGTCTAGAAACAAAGTCAAGAAGTGAATCCCAATTTGCATATCCTCAACGTAATAATGTAATATTTTCTCATCAGTTCTATTATTATAAATAATCTCCTCCCAAGGTTTTAAAAACTGCATGATACATTATTGATCTATTTATGTTGACCTTAGGTCAAGAGAAGTATGTAGAGAGAGAGCAGTTTTTAAAAAAAACTCCAGAACGAGCTCAAGATCGTATTGTGAAGTACAGGATATTTGGGAATAAGATAGAAGTAAATCTGAAATATTTAGGATGGCGGGTATGTTTTTTCATCAGCAGTCTTCAGCCATTTTAGATATCTAAAATATGAGGTTGTCTATTCATCATCATCATCACTTGTCCTATGACTGGATGTGGTCGTAGTATCTTTACTCAGCCGAGCATCTGACAAGTTCATTCTAGAAATGTAGGTTGAAATGCAATGTATCGACTAAAATGAGGATTGGAAAAAAAGGCACCTAATATTTAATATAGTGATATTTATTTATAATATATTCATTTTTACAGAGAAAAATTAAAACTTTGAAAGCCAACATCTCCATCATATTATCTATTGGAATACTGGTCCGTTCTCCAAGGGATGAGTCATGAAATAACAGATAACTGACATCCATTAGATATGGCACGTGGAACTAGAACAGTCTACCCCAGCGAGCTAAATAAAGGGTTCATTTCGACATTCCAACCACCTGAAGAAGGCCGGAGCGTACAACAGCCAAAACGTTGTGATAAATATGGCAACAAAGATGAGGATAATAGTCCAAATAATGTAAATAGTGTACATAATACCTCATCTCAGAAATATAGACAGATGATGTGTTATGTGCTTTTAAAAAAAAAAGTCTAATTTTCACAAGTATTTATTTATCTTTGCTAATGAGTCGGCAATTTCGGTTCTTCATTTGACATTTCCGCCTGGTTGCTGACTTACAGCAGCAACCTTTTATTTCAAATACAAGAAAAGTAAATGTTTCAACCCACGTCTGTAATTAGTCCAGTGCTAGATAACACATATGGTAAACACAAGTCAAGCATAATTGATACATGTAAAGACATTTTTTATGACGTGGAATTGCCTTTTTTGGTAAAATATTATTAATCAAATATCTTGGGTTGAGAACAGCGAATCCAGAAATCAACAAAGAGAAACTTAAGTAAAAAAAGACAAAATAAATATCATTAAAATACTCAGTTACGCTTATAACTTCAGAAATGACTTGCGTATTTGTGTTAGTCATTCGCAAAGGTTTCTGCCACAAACACGAACGCCTCAATACTATAATATACATGCACATAGAAATCAACTTTGTATAAAACTTATTTATGTATATATTTTTTTTTATTTTCTATTACATAGAGGATGATAGTCATATCAGACTGATGTACAACATTGATGTGTAACCATTATTGTGTAAATCCTTTTTGATGAAAAAAATAAAGTCTTTATTTGCATAAAGATTAGAATTCTTTTATAGAGGATATTTAATACATTAGGATAAAGCTGATTTTACAAAAACATTTACGTATTTGATAAAACGCTAACATCGACATTCACTCAAACAATAAATATGTACATCTCTGGAAACATTAGATTGTATCATAAGTAATTTATGCTTTTAATAAGCAATTCGAATGATGAATGAAGCCTTCTAACTATTGGCAGTTAGGAATAAATTTGGACATCCCTTAGATTTTGCACAGCGGTATCAGCATACACAGTGGATTAAAGGAAAAATATTGTTGTCATGTATGATAGATCAAGGCCATATACAACACGAATAACACAGGAAAAACTTTGCAACTCGATTGGTTTGTTCGACCCAACTCGCCATATTCTCTTGACTTTGCACCAAACGGTTATTCGTCTTGGGTATGACGATAAAATATATCCCGGTACTGGGTAAGACGTTAGACTACATCCGCGTCCTGGGTATAACGATAAACTACATCGGCGTCCTGGGTAAAACAATAAACTACATCGGCGTCCTGGTTATGACGATAAACTATATCCGCGTCCTGGGTAAGACGATAAATTACATCCGCGTCCTGGGTATGACGATAAACTATATCCGCGTCCTGGGTATGACGATAAACTACATCCGCGTCCTGGGTATGACGATAAACTATATTCGCGTCCTGGGTAAGACGATAAACTACATCCGCGTCCTGGGTATGACGATAAACTATATTCGCGTCCTGGGTAAGACGATAAACTACATCCGCGTCCTGGGTAAGACGATAAACTATATTCGCGTCCTGGGTAAGACGATAAAGTACATTCGCGTCCTGGGTATGACGATAAACTACATCCGACAGTAAAGCCTCTGATCAGTAGGTTTTGAGGAGTGTGGAACCACCTCTTAATTACTGGTGTTCCCAGGTCAACCTTGACCCGGGATGGCAGCACATGTTAGGGTCCCAGCTATGGGCAAATAGTCAACCTCCAAACTGGGGTCAAAACACTATGAAAGTATAAAATTACTTTGTAAAAAATTATTACCAGCCATAAATTTTTGAAGGAAAAAATTACTACCAGCAATACATTATTACGAGTAAAACATTTTTGAAAAAAGAAATTATTAACTATAATATTTTTGGAAAAAATATTTCTAGCGATACATTTTCAAGAAAAAAATATTACCAGCAATATAAATTGTCGGCTTTAAATAACCCATCGTGGTTGATATGATGTAAAACAAACCAAACCAAACGGTTATTACATTTTACAAACACTGCGAAATGCATTCATGGGGAAAACATTCTCCCCTCAAAACCAGGTTAAAGCGTTCGCCGAAAGCGTTATTACATATAATCTAAAGAAATATTTCCTTAAAAGAAAGAGAAAAGAGCTGTCTGATAAGCGACAACAGGTCATTATCAATGATTAACTGTATTTAAATTTTTTGAAAGAGAAAAGTTGATAAATAAAAACGAATTATTTATGACGCAGACTCTTGTCCATCCGTGTGTGTGCGTGTGTGTATGTGTACGTGATATTGTTTATAGTTATTATACAGATCAAATAAACCTCAATAAATCAAAAGGTTTTTTAACCAATATTTGTCAAATTTCATCCATTTCTAACTTGAGTAAAATATATAATAAAATTTTCTGCCATTTTTAATGGTTAGTTTTTTGAGATATTTGGAATTCACAAAAATGAACTGACTGAAGTTAATATGCAGATTAAACTAATATTAGCTTAAGACCTCTGAAATCTAATTAGAAAACTTTTTTTTTCTTTTTGTCCTTAATATATGTTGAAACATGGGTAAAAAAAACAGGAAAAAAATAAGTTATTGAGTGAAGTAATGTCCACATTGGTGATATCAAATGTTCTTTGTGGAGACTATCGAATGATAAAGAAGGCTGTTGAAAATATAAGTAAGTTGAGAATTCAAAGCAAAGGAAAATGCTTTAAGAACTTACTTCCTCGAAATGAACGTAAACTAAAGCTAGTTATAGCGAAACAACCACTTTTGACCAGCGCTCAGATCTTTTAATAGGCTGGTATTGAGAGAGTGAAGAAGGAAAAAAAGTGTAGAATATTTTGTGAATCGTAATCTGTAAAAAATCACTTACGCAAACTCCTCTCACTAAAACAAATATTTTAAAGCGTAAAAATCGGATCAAGAAATATATGAAAATTGACTTTTCTAAAGTAATTTTCACGGACGAATCTCGAGTGATATTTGATGGACCTGATGAATGGGTCAAAGTATGGATTTTTTCTAATTCGGACATGCCTGTGACTAAAAGAAAGCAGCAAACTGGCGGTAGAGTCATGATACGGGAAGGAATTGTCAACCAAATTATTATTGAACCATTCAAATTCGATGAATGAGTTAAACTGAACAGTGCTAGCTAATGCGATTTTATGAACAAGACTAACTTTACATGGCACAAGTATCAGTCTCGCAGTTTCAAAGTGAAAAGTGTTTTTATACACGACAATGCTTATTCTCGTGTAGCTAAGATTACCCGTGAATTATTTGAGCATAAACGATTTACAGAAGATAATGGAACGGCCACCATCAAATACTGGTCTGAATCTGATCGAAAATTTAGGGTCAATTGTGAATATGAAATTATATGAAGGTGGTAAACAATATAACAGCAAAGCAGATCTATGGGGAGCAATTAGAACTACAATGTTGGAAATTTAACCTGCCGCAGTAAAAAGATTAACAAAATCAATGGATAATAGATTACTGGCTGTTCTTGAGAAGAAGGGTCACTATATTAAAATGTAAAGGATTGAAAGATTTATCATATGTGTTTGTTATTTGTTCTATTATAGGTGTTGATCAATTTTTGATGATTTCATTATATTTTAGTGAAGTAAAATGTGATTATTTGGTATGCCTAATAATTTCAGACGGCATTTTTTTAGAATACATCAAATAACTTCAATAAAGCATATTGATACGAAGTAAAATTTTAACTCAGGCTTTGTTTTGGCATCTAATTTTTTTTTAAATTTGACCATTTTTTTCAAACCAAATTTGAATTCTTGAAGTTCATATGATTGGCTTAATAAATTCAGACAGCATATATATATATATATATATATATATATATATATATATATATATATATATGTGTGTGTGTGTGTGTGTGTGTGTGTGTGTGTGTGTGTGTGTGTGTGTGTGCCACGTGATCATGTGTGATGTCATGAACCTCAATGGGATATTTGCCTCCTGCGTTTCATATGCACGAATTTATCGTTGCATGGCAATCTTCCATGCAAACAAAACAAACTATCATAATTGCAATGTCCGCATAACCATTCTAAAACAAATATTACCATCTTTGTTATATAATGCATTATTTAGTTTATTGTAATGAACTTGCAATCTTTGATGATGGCTTATGGAAGCCGATAAAATCATGTATCATTATGGTGATTTTTTTCGTGTTTCAGTGATAATGCTAAAAAGCTTATTCGACAATATCAAAGGAATTTACTTAAAATAAATAGACAAAACTTGTCTATATTATTTAATGAAACTTGCATTAATATATATATATTTGAATCTCCGACTGACACCAGTTCAATCGGGTTTCGATCCTAGCTAGAATCAACCGGATGTCTAGCCACACTGATGAACTGTGAAACAGCGAAACAGTCTGTCTGTGGATGACGTTATATTGGCTCCTGAAATAAAAATTAATTCCAGTTGAGCTTTCTAGGGAGGAGGTATGGGTTTGTAAACAGTGACTATTATAGCTAATATAGCGAGACTCTTCGCAAAGCGAATTGAGTCACTGTCGGTCACTGGGTGTGTTTCTAAAAAAGAAATACGCTAAAACATCCCTGGCGTGCGCCGACGGCTTAGTGGTAGAATCTCCGACTGACACCAATTCATATATATATATATATATATATATATATATATATATATATATATATATACATATATATATATATATATAGAGAGAGAGAGAGAGGGTCCCCCTAAAAGTACCCGCTTTTTGATTTCGTATGCATTTAATTTTATTTAATATTTAATTTAAACCGTCAATCTTCTTTGTAAGTCAATAAACATTAATATTACTTTCAATTTATCCATTAACGTGAAGTACTTCTTGAAACTCTGTTGACGTATTTATCATAATACATCATATATGTGTGTAAGTGCTTATCTATGCGTACGGCCAAAAATAGAGAAAAATAAACAGAAAATTTCATCCAAACTTCGATAAAATCATACTTGTTGCTTAAATACACTCAATGTGTACTTATATCCGTCCATAATATATACATAATTCTTTCATACTATATATATATATATATACATATATATATAAAATGCTCATACTACTCACATATAAATATCATACTATATACATCAAACTCTTATAATACATGCTATATTTACATATATATACAATTCTCAGCATCCCCTCTCCTTGTGCATGTGTAAAGACAGCGGCTTAAACATCCTCTTTTCCCATACATATGTAAACGTGTGTATTTGATGGGCAAATTTAAATGTGAATGCTGGAAATAATATAACAGATGTTCACGAATATTCCTTCTCTCGTAAAGATGAACGCTTGCAATCACAATGAGGTGAACGATCATAGCTCTCCCTAATTTTCTGTTCTTTGTAATTCTTAGTAAATTTTTGTCTTTATCGATGTCTCTACATTTGTCCTGCCAAATATTTACATCAGATCAGTAGGTTGGTTGGTTGGTTGGTTGGTTGGTTAGTTGTTCAACAGTATATCAACCTCTAGAGATTATTTAATGCTGAAATGTGAATAGTTTGAATACAGTTTTATGGTTTCTACTAAATATATTTTGAACGCAATAACATGTCTTCAACTGCAAATAAGATGTATTGTCGGTCATTTTGATATAATATGCATTAGTGTCAATTCTACGATAAATGTATTGTTACTCAATTTACTTTAAAAATGTATTTTTGGTAAGTTTACTATACATAGTTATTAATGTTAATTGTTTTCTATGAAAAATTATTGCTGGTATTTTTACAAAAAAAATATTTAATAATTTCATAGTGTTTTGTTATTATTTGGCTGCTCAGTATTTGCCCATAGCAAGGTTCCTTAACAGATACTACTACATCGGGCCAGTGTGGACCCGGAAACAACAGCAATTAAGAGGTAGATCATTAGGTAGTTTATGTGCTGACCCTCTTCGCCTTCAATATGTGCTTTGAGTGTTAAATTTTCTAAACCTTTTTCCTCATTGTGCATTGTTGTCTCTCTCTTTCTAAGTTTAAGTGTTCTTTTTCTTTCCACTTTCTCAAAAATTTCGTCATTAATCACATGTTCCGTTTGGTTTAGATTGATTTGGTTTGGTTTACGGAATATCAACCTCAATGGGTTATTTAATATCGACAAGATTTTTATTGCTGGTCATATATTTATTTTTCAAAAATATATTGTTGATAATATCTGTTCCAAAAATGTATTGCTGGTAATTAATTGCTGGTAATATTTTTTACAAAAAGATATTGCTGGTATTAAAACCTATTTTTACACTTCATTTTGACCCCAGTTTAGGGAGGGTCAACTATTTGCTAGGACACTAACAGGTGCTACCACCCCGGATCAAGTTGGGCCTGGGAACACAAGCAATTAAGAGGTGGTTCTACGCTCCTCAAAACTTTCTGATCAGAGGAATTACTGCTGGATTTAGTTTTTCGTTTTACCCTGGAATCACATGTTTAGTCCATGGTACTCTCAACTTCCTTCTGTAGAACCACTTTTTTAATTTTTTTTTTTAATCATTTTATCCCAAGGAAGAAGTGAAGCCCCTAAAGCACAAGGAATTAGTGTGTATGAAAGGATATTAGATAAAGTAAAACATTATTAATGAGAGGGAACAATAAAATATCAGGAAATAAGACAGAAGAAGTTAAGGTAATCAGTGATGGCATTGTCCATCATACACTGCTATATAGTGTTGCAACTGCTCAATCCTCATCTGCCATTGTTTACAATCTTTTAGGCGGTATCTCATTACTCGATAGCTATTTCCATAATAAAAGCTCAACATCTCAGGCCTTTACAGCTATGACACACTATGATATTAACACGAAATCGAATCACCCTCATTTCCTCCATATGTAAAGAACATTCCAGTCTTTTTCCAGGAAATGCGATTTCTATAACATACTCTTGGGGGGAACTCTTCCCAGGACACAACAATGTCAAGTGCGATTATCATCTTTCCTAAATAACCTCCTAATCTTCACTACCTACCACCGGCTCGTTTCATTTATATCAAACACCTCATTTATCATTACCATTTTAACAATAATAATCTACTTTGAGTGACTCTTCAGCTTTGTATTCGGTGAATATTAGTGTAGAAATATGAAAATCACGTCATGATATACAATTGACACTGAAGGCAAACAATTACGCTTAAAATATATTTAGTTGAACCCATAAAACCTGAGTATCATCTACTATGTATTCAATTGTGAAAGCAAAGTAACATATACCATTTTTATCAAAGAATTAGATTTTGGCATCACATGGCCCATAAGGAGTTGATGTATGGTTAAACAAACAAATCAAAGATTTGGTATTCCTCAGTTATTTCTTGCCACATTTCCTTTAACTTCAACTCCACACTGCTCAGCTGAGATATTGAACTCACAATTACTGTGCGACTAAATTCAATAACCAATGCTTTAATCTACTAGGTTATTGTCCTAAAAGATTTTGTTGGCAACATTCTGGTTATGTGGAACTCTGGGATTTTAATTAGTCTAATATGGTGTTATGCATATCACAATTGCATGGATCTAGACTTCAAAGAGATTTTATTTTGGCGTATTATTATTATTGTTGTTTCGTAGGTATAGTAAAATATTTTATATACACGCCACGTTATCATGTCTCGCAGTAAAATATATTTTATTTAATATGGGCTGTTGCTTTTGTCTAAAAACAGCTGCTAGAATTTTTATCTTGTCTACCACACTGGCAACGGCCATTGTTGATTATGACCATGACGGTCAAAATTATTCAAACAAAAATGAAATAAAACATGAACATCAGATAGATTATTCGCAATTGTGATCGCGATAATCATCTTAAAATATTGGATAGAAAAACAGTAAAAATTAAAAATGTTGGTGCCTAAGTACATCTTATACATTTCTTTTTACTAATGTTCCCACCTTATACAAGAGCACAAGAGTCACAGGAAATAGAAGGTTTATGAAGGAATTTTTTGTGTGAGCGGTATGAGTGACAGGTAAGAGGTGCAGATTGTGAGGATATGTGTGAAAGATAACTACATAAACGTTTAACCATAGGCTTGAATAAGGAAGTATCTATTTGGGAGTCGGTTCCACAAAGTTGCGGTTTGTGGGAAGAAATTGTTCGAATGGAACTTTTTACTCATGAAATACTAAAGAATCCATCCATACTTATATATATATATATATATATATATGGAGAAAAATATTTGGAAAAAAAAAAAAAAAATCCTTAAATGCAATTATGTTGTTTTAATATGAATGAAATGTCAACGTCTGACGTTTCGGTTTAATAAACCTTCTTCAGGACAATATTCAATATACAAGAAGGTTTATTAAACCGAAACGCCAGACTTTGACATTTCATTCATATTAAAACAACATAAGTGCATTTAAGGATTTTTGTTTGTTTTTTCCAAATATTTTTCTCCATTCTGTCGGATTTATATCAATTTATATTTGCTTACGTATATATATATATATATATATATATATATATATATATATATATGCGTGTGTGTGTGTGTATGTGTGTGTTTGTGTGTGTGTGTGTGTATTTATATGTATTGTGTCTATTTGTTTTAGTTTTATTCCTTTCAAATTAATTTATTGGTGGCTGTAGAAAATTGATTAAGAAAAATTCCAAAATTTTCTTTCTAGAATTTTTATTTTTCCTATACTAAATTTTATACAACCGACCTAGTCATCCATAACAACTCTTCTCCGTCAATTAGCGTCTTACAAAAGACAAACATCGTATGTCAATTTAAAGGTCCTTTCGGAGATTACAACTATGTTAAAAATGTTAATACGTATGTTGGTTTTACAACAACGACGATGACGAGAAGGCTTACCTTTCACTTGAACGATCATACTTCAATCTCAGACTCATAGCCACGTTCACAGTTTAGACAGATATGAGTCGAAAATTCATCAGTGTTTCAAGATAATAATTAGAAAAACCTAAAATTCTGAAAGCCCTTTATAACAGCTGCCAAAAAAAAATAAAATCAACTGTGAGTATAGCAACGAAGTTCTTAAGTAGAAGCAAAATGCTATATAAGAATACTAAATTAAAATACTACAATTAAAAAATCTTTATAAAAACCACATAAGTTTCCTGCCTTTCATAGAAATAAAAAGCATTTTGAATTTACGTTGTAAACACATAACACATCCATAAATAGGCAGACCCTGAAAATAGTGTCAGATGAGCTAGAAAAGTACTTGGGAAAATAAAAATTATTTAAAGGAAATTTTCGAATTTTTCTTAATCAAATTTTTCGGCTACGAAGAAAATAACACTCGCACTTGAATTAAAACTAAAATAATACATGAGACATAATAAGTCTAAATTAATTAACCAAACATGATTGAATTAAAATATGCGGGGTAAATAAGTGTTCAGTATCCGGGAAAGAGCGAGTGAAGAGAAAAGTGGAAACTCATGTCAACACCTAGAGGCAACATTTGTTTTATTGAGGTATATATATATATATATATATATATATATATATATATATATATATATATTGGTCTATATATATGAGAGGGTTGTGTGAATGAATATATATTTATATATATTTTAAAAGTCGGTTAGTTTGAGAACGTCTTAGCATTTACCCATATATATATATATATATACATACATACATATATATACATATATATACATATAGATATATATATATATATATATATATATAGCCGACAAAAATAACAGCATACGTGGCCTGACGATTGCATATAGCATGAAACAGACTGTCGCCTCTAAGTGTTGACCTCTATGTTTACTTTTATATATATATATATATATATATATATATATATATATATATATATATATATATATATATATATCGGTAAATTTTGAAACGTTCTCAAACCAACAATTTCAAATTTCTTTTAACCGCAGCAATTTTCTTTTTGTAATACTAATTTTGTGAAGAGATTCGAAACGAAATCTTTTTAACACCGCTTTACACACACACGCACACACACACACACACACACACATATATATATATATATATATATATAGATAGATAGATAGATAGATAGATAGATAGATAGATAGATAGATAGATAGATAGATAGAGATATATATGTATGTATGTATGTATCGGCTGCTCTTTTCGCACCTGCCTGCATGCATGCATATCCTCACACTTGCGTAGTTAACTTACAACGATGATAAAAGATAATGCGTTATAAGATGAAAGGTGATTCTTAAATAACAAATTCCCAAGACGCTCATTGATCTTGAGTTTTCCTTCGAATTCTTCTTGGAGGCATGAAATATGATCAAAGTCATGTCAGACCTGAAATAATACCTGAACCTTTTACAAGCGGACTTTCATCTTCGCCGTGAAGCTTCATCAAAAGCTTCGCGTGAATTAACTGAAAGTTTGTCAGCATGAAAGAAGACTAGACTGACGACATACCGATTTGAGATCACATTTGCCAAAGACTATTATCGAAGAAAGGAAATAAAAGATACTTGCGAAAACGTTAATTAAAAAAAATTAATTTAATAGTAATTTTAAATCATCTCAGATAAAAGGATTATGACCACAACACATTGAAACACTATTTCTCCTACTATCACCAAAGTTAAGCAACCTCGAGGTAGGTCGGTACCTAGACGGGTAAACAGTTGGAAAGACCAGGTGTTGTAAGCTTGGATGCGCGTGTGTTATAATGATAATTCTCGAAATTGTTAATCAGAGAGCCGAGTTCCAGTTCGATTCGTTATATTGACTTACGCGCAAATATCCTTGAAAAGGTATTAATCTACCTCTTCTCCCACAGCTATTGGTTAATTAGTAAAACTTGTAGCACAAAAATAATTATTTCTTTCCAAAAACATATTCTTAAAATCTAAAAATATTTTCTGGTTTTAAAATGTTTATAATCTGTTGTAGTAACCCATCTCTTTTCGTAAATACTACCATGCGTGACTTCCTGGTGGCCAGACGACCATTTGGACGGGCAATTCTATCTGCTTGTTACTAACACACATTGTATATATCTGTTATTTCAATACACATGTTCAACCAATCTTCTTTTTCCGTGTCTTTCTTTCTGGCCCCTAAACAGGCTACAGTATTATCCACAGTAATCGAATCAATCAGTCAATCAAAACAAATTAAAAAATGGATATCGTCAAGCATTAAAAATCGGAAATTTGCTATGTATTAAAACTTTATGTATATACACGAGCGTTGAACTAAAGAACTTGATTGACCACAAGATTTTTTTAAAAATGAAATAAGATTTACAAACAGTCTATGCAATGGTAAGAAGTAGAGATTAACTAAAATAATTGCAGTATATCCCCTTAAACAGGTAAATGACAATAATCTACTTTGATGGATTTAATAATTGGTTTAGTTCCAAAATTAAGACAATGAAGATTATCAATTAAGACAATACGTAAATAAGGTTCAAGAGAAAAATCAAAACGTGTTCACTTAAATAACAAACATGAGGACCTTCGTATGAATAAATAACTGTACAAAACTGCTACTTGTTTATATCAAATGCCGAATGCTATTATAAATATAGCAAAAAGTTGTTAATTTATAGAGGCTGACATGGAGTGGTAGCACCTGTTAGGGTCCTAGCTATGAGGAAATAGTTGACCCTCCCAAACTGGGGTCAAAACACTATGAAATTGTAAATATAGGTTTTAATACCAGCTTTTGCAAAAGTTTATTACCAGCAATGAATTGATTAAGATGAAATTATCACCAGCAATATATTCTTACCAGCAATACATTTTTGGAAAAATATTAGCAGCAATGATTATTTTAAAAATATTACCAGCAATAAAAATTTGTGGCCATTGAGGTTGCTATGCCGTAAAGCAAAACAAACCAAATCAAACAGTAGATCCCGATAGAATCATTTTATTCGGGGTTTATTTCATCCTTCAGCCCCAGGGTTACCTCTCCATCAGACATTTTCTCATTGAAATAAGAGGAGCAAGAGTAACTTTAATCCTTGATGCCTAGTGCTTCTCTAATGAAATTGCTGGGTTAGCTGCAGAGTTCTTATCTTCTGCCTTCGGTCCGCGAGGTGACTCTTCCACTACAAGATCGCTTTGAGCTATATCCCGCACCAGTGACATGGTGAACATATACAGTTTTATTTTCTCGGTTCCTAGTCATTATCTATCAGAGAATAAGATTTTCAATGGCTAGGTCCATTAGACCTGATCGGCCAGGCAGAATCATCTCGTTGTTCTAAGAGTTTTGACAGTGTCCAAAAGAGATTACGCGATCTTAGGGGTGATGAATTATTCTTCAAAATGTAACCTTTATCCCACGCACGAATCATTGCTAGCCTCTCACTACCCTATCGCTATTGCTATGACAGATGTTCAAACTAGTTACATTCCTTAGTTCAACGAGCTTAGGTCTTCACACGTAGAAACCGCCATGCCATGTTCCCGATGGAAAGCCATCCATATTCCCTACGTGTTCAATTGATAAGAAGCAAATTTCACTGAACTTTTTCCCCAGAACTGTTACTTTACAGAACAAACTCCCGAAAATAGAATTCGCAGACAGCTACAATCTTGGCTTATTAATTCAAGCGTCAGCAGATATCTATCTTAAACGGCCTCATAATATCCCTTCCTTATTTCCTACTTATCCTCCTTTACAACAATTTCACGCTATAACCATCTATCTTGAGTAACCCTTGGGTACTGTTTTACTTGAACTAACAGTAAATATAATAGTCTAGCTTTACCTGGTGTATTTCCAAAGGAAGTCATAAAATGGCTAAGAACTTATTTGTCCTCCACTCATCATCCTCATAGGTAATTTTCCATATGTAACCCTCATAAAAGAAGGAGTAAATGCTATGTAATCCTCTTTTTTGGCGGGGGAGGGGAACATTTGTTATTGGTGGTCAAGTATTTGCAATGGCAACATTCAGGGGTGCTGAAACCCAGAAAACACCTCTCATATTAATGGGTTAATATAAGTGTTAAATAATAGTTTCAGACTTTTATTTTTTAGTGGCAATGTATTTTGGCTCAGACATTCTGAGGCTGACCTTTAAGGTCAGATTGTAAACAACGCAGAAGAAACGTTTTTTGATTGGTTAAAAATAGCGTAGCAATCTTAGCGTGATAGAAAGTGATTTCAGGAAGATAAGTTTTATACGTCATACACAGTAGACGTGGTTATTTCGTGTCTTGGGGAACTTTCTCCCCAGTGAGGGATATAGAGCGACTACACTGGCTAGTTACAAAAGTACACATCGACGTGTCTAATAAAATATATGAGTTTAAGTTTGTTGGTGTCTTTTCATCTGCGGACTCCAAAAACATTTGGACACCTGACCAGGAGAAGACGAGCGAGAGAAGTTACAACGTTATGGAAGTGATTCTGTCAATCAAGGGACCTCCAGAACGAAAGGACTATGCAACATTTTGCTTATTTGATGCAGTGACCAGGACGTCCCAGCCCGGGAGAACGCAGAATGAATGTTGCTACACAACGTAGAAAAGTTCGGAGAATATTTTCTACTGAGAACTAAAAAAAATGGAATATAAAAAAGTAGTTTTTTACGAGAGAAAACGTGCGAGAGAAGATACAACGTTATGGAATAGACACTGTCAACCAAGATCTCCCCAAAAAGGGAGCTATGTAACATAAGGTTTAATCCTTGAGGATGATTAAGGATGTTGGTATTTCACGCTATTAAATATCTCTACCACATCCGACCTGTATAGGAACGTGTATGAATATGATTAGATTATCTAAAATTAGATTACATATGGCAAAATCATCTTTAAATCTTATCCAAGAAAGGTTCTTGACTTAAGAAAGTAAATCATTACATTCTGAGATGTGTATCCACATGTTTTTGTTTTTTTTAATAACATTTAAGTGAAATTACTGCTGGCTGCTCGGTCAATGAATGCCAAACCATTCTCGAAAGAGCGAAGTCAATTGGCCACCACGATCGTGTGACTTGACGCCTTTGACTTTTTCCTTTGGGGGTCATCTCAAAAGTAAGGTCTATGCCAACAAGCCAACAAGAATTCGACAGCTGAAGGATTAGATTATAAGATATATTGGTGAGATCGTGGAGCAACTAAGCAGAGAGATCATCAAAAATTTTAATCATGGAATGGAGGTGTGCCGCCGAAACCTTGGCGGACATTCGGGTGATATTATTTTTCACACATAATTGCCATGACTTAAATAACATCATCCAATAGAGAAATAAATTTTCACCAATAACACTGATTTATTTACTGCTGACTTTGATCTGTCTTTATGGAACACCCTTTATTATCATTAAATTTAAAATTCAAACAACGATAGCATGCAGCTTCAATTACTTCATTAATAGCTAAAGCCCGTTGGGAAATATACCGCTCCTACAGAATTTAACGGTAAAACCGTGTCATATATATATATATATATATATATATATATATATAGAGAGAGAGAGAGAGAGAGAGAGAGAGAGACTAAAATTCAATTAAAATCATAGTATTTATGCAACGTCCGAAAAATTACAATACTGGTTTTATAAATAGGTTGCATGCACAAAAGAGACATATATATATATATATAAACAATATGAACTACTATTTAGATATAGTATGATTATTAAACAACAAACTGCAAAATGTCTACTATTAAAACTCAATAGAGATGAAAACTCATATGTCAGAATGTTTTTCGCACTGGGTTTTAAGGAAGGAAGATAAGGACTGTCAGTCAAAATTGATTCGGCATGAAAACGAAATTCCAACAACTCAGATCACATACAAATTTTATAAAATATAAAATGATAAAAATTGTAAAATATAGTAAATGACTCTCGAGCGAAAAAGAGAGAACAAGTTTTAAATTATTTAGGAAACGAAAGTAGAAAATATTTTTTTTAACATACAAAAGAATAACAAGATGTGACTGAGTACATCGATGATATGCTGAACGGTAACTGAATTTGAAATAATCTTGCAAATCAGTGGCATAAATTCAAACCAGATTTTATTCCAATAAGCAGAGAAATTAATATTGGTTGAATATATTTAATTCCATTCAGTCAAACAATTAAACTCACTAGACAAGGTTTACTCATCGTAAATAACGAAAAGAAAACCTATTCTTATACACGGTGAATCAGAGAGTTCGAAAGTTTTTGAAATGACTGTTATTTTTAAAAAAAAAACGTCCGTCCCCTCTTTCTCAACTTCTAGTAGGAATAAAAGTTATCTAGAACGACCACTCTTCTTGATCTTGTTCTATTAATATGGGACTCTCCCAGAGTTTTATCTTTGAAACTACGTTGTTTATAATTTTCATCAACAACCTTCCTGATGTCATCAGTTCCCAACTCCATATCTATGCTGATGACAAAAATTATTATACCTGTTTTCATCAGGTCGATGAGGTCAAACTGAAGAATGCCGTAGCATCTGTTCTTAACTGAGATAAGAAATGAGTGTTTAATTCTAACGCCTCCAAAATGAAAGTTCTCTCTTTTAGTCGCCTGAGAAAACCTTTTATGCCTTTCATCAACATGGCCGAACATTCTATAAATATTTTCACAGCAATCTTTCTTATTATATTACCTCTTCGGTACCTCGATTTAAGCGCAATACTAGATTGGCAGGTACGTCACGTAATCTTACAATTGAAGTGGCGAGACGTAACCAGAAGCTTGACTTTATAAATTTAAGCGCAATACTATATTGGCATCTTTGTCTCGTAATTTTACAATTGAAATGGCTAGATGTCTTATGCTAACAATTTCTACACTCGCACTACTCGTTTGTGGATTTCTCTTCTGGCATTTTGGTTTCATGTCAACATTACTCTTGAAAAATATAACTGCAATATGCAAGGTTATTTTTGTTTTCTTAATCCCCGTTCTTTTATTGTTCGCCTTCCTAAATTTAATAGGAATAGATGGATTCGCCGTATTGTTCAGTTCACACTATTCTTCAGTCTTTTGAACAAAGGAGATTTATCGCTTATTTCTTGGGTTTCCGCTTCCTTCTAAAGTTTTCTCATTCTCTTTCACTTTCTCTTATATATTAGTGGCTTGGGGGTTAACAGTTTTAGCTGCTTTCTTGCCTTAATGGGGCGAAATATATATTAAAAAAAATAGTTCTATGAATACCAGCAAATCGCTGAGAAAAATAGAAAGATTCTCCTTTTGGGAGAAAAAAATCTGTGTAACATTATCTTCTCATTTTTATTAAGATCTTTGGAACAATCCGGAGTCGTCTTCCAAAACACATTAAATTTGGATGAAACAGAAATCAACATGTCACCCATCACTACCAAAAATAAGAAAGATCTAGAACGAGTGGTGATGGATATTTAAGAAATATTCTTGCCACTTGACACCCATCCAAGAGCTATAAACAGCGTTGTGTGACTTCAAATGGAAACTTATTTGAAAGTTATTTCCATGTGAAATTCTATTTGGATTCTTCATCGATTCTAAAGAGTTTTACTTTCTTCCGTGAACTGAAACGTTCTTTTTTTTTAATAAAAAAGCTCATCTGGAAAATTAAATTCAGAATAAACCTCCTATTGCAACCGTATCCTATTTTCTAGATTAAACACTTTCGTCTGTTGGCAACAAATGAAAACGTAGAAAAAAGAAAGATATTATTTATATATTGCAGAATCTTATGGTCACTGTCTGCGCTAATATAGAATGTGAGTTAAATATCATTCATTCAATAAAGAGGACAGCGACAGTTTATTTCTAAGGCATATAACATACTAGACAATTTTAGTAAATCTTTCCATCATAGCTTTCACTAAGAAGACTAAGAAAGATGCCACTACAAAATATTTTAAACATCCTCTCTGTCTGAAGCGAATATGATCAGGATAAGGAAATAAATATTAATACAAAAATAATATGCAATAAAAGAAAACAACAACAGTATACAGTTAAAATAGTGATATTATCAACTATTCGGACATAAAAGCAACAAACATTTCAGCTTTAAATATGTGTGCTTGTATATGAGTGTGTGAGACGCTGAGAATGAGTGTGTCAGCGTGTATGTGTATTTAATAGTAAAAAAATAAAGACAAGATCTTATACGCAGAAGTAGAACACGCAACATTGTCATAAGAACAATTCATAAAAAAAAATATCAATACAGAAATAAGACAATTAAATTACAATGAAATATATCAGCAATCAGATAAAACTATTAGGTTGGTGCAAAAATAATGACGTAATAATGTCGTTTTTGGCGTATTTTTTAACGTTAAAAAACGACATTATTACGTCATTATTTTTGCACCAACCTAATAACAATGACAGGAATTATCACAAAACTTGAAGTCGTAGAAATTAACAGACAGCAAAATAAAAATAAAACTTCTTAAATATACAAATCAGTCGAACTTATCAATAACAACAATATCACCGAAGCCACAAGCAGTTGTAATAATAATAATAATAAGAAGAAGAAGAAGAAGAAGAAGAAGAATGAGAAGAAGAAGAAGAAGAAGAATGAGAAAAAGAAGAAGAAGAAGAAGAATGAGAAGAAGAAGGAAATGAAATTTAAAATGAGAAATAGTCTTATAAAGGCCATGAATATAAATTTTAATGTATTAGAAAAGAAAAATTACTTGTCAAATGCTGTAAAACCGCGATTTTACGTGCCTCAATTTATATAATGTGATAAGCCAAAGACTGTTCTATGCTACATACATACATACATACATACATACATGCATACATACATGCATACTTAGTGCTTTATTAAGTTAACCGACTGAAGAATTCGTTTTCAAAACGCTCATGGAGGCCAGATATTTGATAACTCTATTGTCAGGCCTCACTTGAGGATATTCAACAACGGCAACAATTAAAATAAATATCACATGTAAGTTAAAGAGAAGATAACGATATAATAATGTGTGGACTCTCATTACGTTCAGTTCTAACAAAAAATATTAGGTTGGTGCAAAAATAATGTCGGTTTTTTACGTATTTTTTTAACGTCAAAATCCGACATTATTTTTGCGCCAACCTAATAAATGGTTAGGAAAACAGCAACAGTCAGTACCGGAAGTGCCATAAGGAAGTCGAGGAAACTATTTTCCTGAAAAATGTTAAATGTTTCCTTATAAGGCAACGACTAATATAAGCATTACCATTGCCATGAACAAAAACGTTAACAGGGATAGAAGAAGATGCTGATAAACAATACTGATGATGATGATGATGATGATGATGATGGTGGTGGTGGTGGTATTCCCGCTCTTGGTAATGATGACTTTAGATTGTAATAAAAAGGCAGTTTTCAAGTGTGCTTCATTTCTTTTCTATCGCATTGCAAAATCTTTCCCTTGTTGCTGAGACTGATCGCCTGGGGTGAAACATCTGCAATTGTTTTGCAGTAGTTTCTTGTAATCTTTTCTTTTTTCTTTTTCTTGTTCATTTTCTTTCTTTCTTTTTTATTCATTTTTTTTTTTTTTTTCTTGAAAATGTTCTTTATGACATCGTTGCTGTTGGTAGCCGAGGCAAAGATTCCGCTACTGATAAAAAAGCCGATAATACCGAATTGGGGACGGGGGTTAGCGTTGTTATGTAGGCGAAGTATTGGCAGATATCGTAGTGGGGGTGGGGCTCCCAGAGTGGTTGCTGAGGATTTAAAAAAAAAAAAGAAGGTAATGTTGATGTGTGTAACTGCGATATGAATGAAAAATCACGTTATTCCACGGATTATTTTAACTAATATCCTATTCATGTTTTGTTTGTTTTCTTTACAACGTTTCAGCATCTGTGTACTATAGCATTCCTCAGATGCATATATCTTGTCCCAGTCAAAGAAAAGTACATGACAACTCTCAAAGATTACGAAATCCAGCATTAATACGAAAAATGCATCAACTTAAATGTTAGAACAAAACAAAAAAAATAAAAGGATTCCAGTTTGAAGACGTCTTTAATTAAAAGGATTCTTAACTGACTAGATGATAATAATAGATTGGGAATGGGAATATTTAGGAAAATAGATATGGTATATATACGGGATAGCTTTCTTTGTATCACTGCAGACAGCACAAAATGAGTTAATGGAGTTGAGTCAGCGCTCTATTGCTTCAAAAACTGGTAGAAATAGAAATGATCTTCCGAGGATCAAACTGGTAAAAGACAAGAAAAAGAAACTGGTAAATGCAAAAATGTGGTTTGGAAGATCAAAATGCTAGAAATAGAGAACTTCTGACGATCAAACCGATAAAAGACAAGAAAAGAAAACTGGTAAATGCCAAAATGTGGCTTCATAAATTGAAACAAATATTTAGCGTGTTGGAGTTTTCTTTTCTTTCAGCGTGTATATGTATATATATATATATATATATATATATATATATATATATATATATATATATATATATATATATATATATATATATATCAGACACACTCTTACTAACAACATTTCTTGTTTGTAGCTTGTTTCGTTTTTTAATACTCTTTCTCTTTCTGGTAATTTTCTGTCTCTTCTGATTATTTCCCGGTAGGTTTTAGGTATGTATATTTTTATAACTTTCATAATTCTTAAAATTGCTCCATGTTCCATGAAACAGTTATGATAATGTGTGTGTGTGTGTCTATTTAATCTTCATTCTACTCTATAAACCCACACGTACTATTTACACAGCGAGTATTAACAACATTCATAAAAGTTTGTCGATGTTTATATTGACGGTAACAGCATTGTTGCTAATCAAAGAAGCAGAGTTTCTGGTGGTATCTGAGGAAGATAAAGTTTAACACTAGACTTGAACAGGTTAAGATTGTAGCGATCGGAAAGCATCCTCTCGGGAGTCTGTTCAACAAAGCAGCGGTTTGTCGAAAGAATATAAAGGGAATGAGGGCGGTCCGCTACATTGGATATGACATGGCGTGAATGTTAGAACTGACACAGAGAGAGGCGACGGCACATCTGTGAGAAAGTGACTGTAGACGAGATGCCAGAGCAGGGCCAATTATATTGTATTGTATATCCGCCTCTGGAGCCTATCAAGAACCCCGAATCAAACAGAAGGGTATCCAGACCATATATGGCAGCAATACTCCATGCAAGGGCGAATTGTTGATTTGTATATATATATATATGCTGGATAAGATGGATAAATTGTTAATTAGAAATGACGGTACTGAGTCACTCCTGAACACTTGCAACGTTTCGCCAGTGAGCAAGGATTTGCAGGGTTGAAAATAATTAATCACCCACTAGGAAATGCAGAGGCTTTTGGAATCTATCGATGCTGGAAAGTGAAGCCTGGGTAGCTCCTGTCTATAAATGGCAGCAGTACTCAATTGCCGGTCTGATCTAAATCTTGTAAAGGTAGATGATAGCTGGAGGATTCGGGTACTTACTGGAGCGGTACAGAGAACCAAACATTTTTCCAGCTTCTTTATTGAGGAACTGTATTTACGATTTCCTCTTTAGGTCTCGGTTGAGTTTAAGTTCATACAAGCGTTGAAGGTACTGGGTTTCTCTGATTTAACACTCGTCCATCGCAAAATGGTCAAAATTCAGATGGCCAAAAGAATATACTTTGATATGCCAGTGATTGTCGCATGCCAGTAACAACACCTACATTTACCAAATCAGGGGATTGCTATTTGGAGTGATTTTTCTGGTAAAAAGAATTTACAGTGGACAAGCATTGATTTTGAAGCCGGACTTTTTCAAAACTGGTAATATTGTTTTTTGTGCACTATTTCTTCAGGGTGTAGACAGTTATGGATCTCTACAGCTTCCTATATTTGTAGCTGTAGATAGTGTCTGTTATCTCTACAACTTCTTATATTTGTAGCTGTAGGTAGTGTTTGTTATCTTAATATCCCTCACAATCTCTTTTCTGCTATACATTTAAACAAATTTGTATTGTAGGTTGATGGTTGTTCCCCCCAACTCGTCCCTTTTTCCTTCAGTTGGTTCTGCGCGTGTCAAATTTTCCAAAGGTTTTCCTGATTAGAGTTTTCTTAGTCCTTCATCGAACTAAATTTGTTTGGTTAGTGCGACTGCACATCTGAAACAAGAATTTTTTCAAATATTCTCTTGCTGATCCATCCATTGTTTTGCCTTGTTACTCTTTTAATTTTTCTTAAAACATTTCTGAGAAATTCTTTTTAAAAGATGCAGTCGTTTTTCTTACTCTTGATAACATTTTCATATTTCTTTTTTTCATGCTTCTATTATCTTTTTGTAAATTCCCAAGTTTGTGTTTCCATCACTTAATGAGTTTACAATATCGTGTTTGAGATTATATCTTCAAACTTTGACAATCTCTATATAACTGAAATTAAAAGATGTAAACAAATAACAATATATATATATATATATATATATATATATATATATATATATATATATATATATATATATATATATATATATATATATTTAAGCGTTTCACTCCAAGCAAGGTGGGAATTTCTTACTATAACACGGAAAAAAAACACTGTCCATCTTAAAATACTCCATCTCAATGTAATTTTCTGTTTATTTTGAAAACTAATCATAATGTGATGTCTGCATTCGGGCTCACCTCAACTAATACTTTTTTTATCACGAGATATAAATATCAACTATATTAAATATTATTTATATCTTAATTTAACTTTTATTCGTTTTTAATTAATAATAATAAAGCATTTACTAAAGATGAAACTTGACTTAGAGATTTATTTTTGTTATATCCCTATTTTAAAAGAGTTTATTTGAAAACAAAAAAGCATTCGAACAGATTTTTTTTAAGCGTTTCACCCCAAGCAAGGCGAGAAGCCACTATGACGCAAGGGGTTACAGAAGATTTGGAGCAAAATCAGATAGGAGTGATAGAGGAAAGGATGAGGAGAAGGATAGTGGATAGATCAAGGCAACTGGAGATGTCGATTGACATTACATATGAATAGTTGGAGATTATAGCTCTCAGGGAAACTGGAATAGGGAAGGGGGTTCCACAGGAGAGAGGTGCGAGATATGAAGCTATTGGAGTAGGAGAGACGGCTACATTTAGGAGTTTCGACAGTAATGGGGTGAGAGCGGGATGTCAGCCTCGTAGGGCGCTTGAACTCATGAAGTCTGGGAACCAGCGGATGCAGTTCCTCAGAGCAATTGCCATGAAAGTATTTGTAAAACAGACAGAGAGAGGCGACGGCACGTCTGTGAGAAAGTGACTGTAGACGAGATGCCAGAGCAGGGCCAATTAGCAAACAGAAGGGTCTCCAGACCATATATGGCAACAATATTCCATGCAAGGGCGAATTGTTGATTTGTATATATATATATATGCTGGATAAGATGGATAAATTGTTAATTAGAAATGAAAATAAGACTGGCATATCACTTTAAAAGATGTATTTACCAAAATTACAGAAAAATATCTAGAAATACTACAGAGTGAATTTCAACCACAGGCTCCATCGGAATCCCCTGCAACACTTCTGGGTGGTCTCCTTGTTTAAGTTGGTGAATAATGCCATAATCCTCTTGTTCAACTGCTCCCCACACATAATAATCAAGGGGGTTACAGTCTGGGGTGTTAGGTGACCATTTGTAAGGAGTGAGGTGGTCATAGAAATTGTCTGACAGCCATGACTGGGTTCTCCTTATTTTGTGGCATGGTGCAGAGTCCTGTTGTCACCGTCTTGATCCAGGGCAGCACTGTCCCTTCAGGGTACTTGATATAGACTTCCGTGTTGAATCTGAGGACCTCAGCAACAAATTCGTAAGTTCTTTTCTTATCAGAAGGATCAAAATTTTGCGAGTTTCGGTGCCTTCGTAATT
Organism: Acanthosepion lycidas; assembly: GCA_963932145.1. NCBI lineage: Eukaryota > Metazoa > Mollusca > Cephalopoda > Sepiida > Sepiidae > Acanthosepion > Acanthosepion lycidas. Next base: position 46,622,739 of record OZ010571.1, on the reverse strand, counting down.
ACCATTAAACTCATCCAACTGTTTCCAAACACTCTGAAATTTTCGTTTTGGAGGTTCCATCGTAAATGCCAAGCAGTACAGCATAACTTTTCGAAACTTCTGGCGGGGAGAATTGCGTCATGATGCACTTTTTCTCACTGACGCTGCCGAATTGACACTATTAACCCAACTATGCTGTTCAGTTGACAAAATCAAAAACAACCAATGCACATGCGTAAAATTGAAAATATAAAACGGCGACAATTTAGCCATTGAACCATGTCAGTACATATATATATATATATATATATATATATATATATATATATATATATATATATATATATATTATATACATATATATATATATATATATATACATATTTATATTTATATATATATATATGTGTCTGTGTGTGTATGTGTGTGTGTGTGTGTGTACAGAAATATTAAAACACTATTGAAAATTATACACTTACAACACCAAAAAAGTGAATGTAATTACTTACTAATAAAACAGACGTCATAAGTGACAATTCATATCGTATATTTATAATATAAATATATCCTGAAATGTTTCCGACATAGGTTGTTTAATACCAATTTTATTGCGAAAGAAATTGACTTCCATAATAAAGTCTGATTCAGTATATTTAGAAGATAGATAGATAGATAGATAGATAGATAGATAGATAGATAGATAGTCTAGTCTAGTCTAGTCTAATGTGAAATATTTTGATAAATGAAAAAGAAAAAACTTTCATTTAATTAAAATGCATTTTTATTTGATCAAAGTAACAGCCGGTTCTTTCTTTTTTTTCTTTTTTTTTTCGGTTTTCACTCAACATAAGTCAAAGCTGTTTATTCCATGAAAAGAAAAATAAACTCCTCGTTTTTTTTTACTTTAATAAATTGTTCAAATGCCTCAACGACTTCCTCAATATATAAGAATTTTCTATTATGTCTGTAAAGCTCAAATTCTTTAAATAAGTAATAATCTGTAGGGTAGATGTCTGGTGAAAAAGGTAAATGCTTCCAGTATATCCTAACCACAGCTGTATACTTTTTTTTTAAATTTTGGGCCGTGAAATGCGAGGTCTTGCATAATTGGTCCATCCCTATTTGCTGTTTCTTTTCAAATTTTTCAGGCATTCAGTCAACTGCGATGTCGTACAATTTGGCTACAAATTATCCTGTTGAGAAAAGTGAATAATGAATAATGTTTTTGACTGACCAACAAACGGCTTATTTTAATTGTGTTGGCTATGAGTCATGTTTTGAAGGCACACCTGCATCTATTACGTTGAAACACCATATAACCACCAAAGTTAAGCAACGTCGAATCTGATCAGAATCTAGATGGGTGAGTGTTTGGGATTACCAAACTGTAAGCTTGGATGTACGGGTGATGTAACTAATAATATCTCGGAACTATTAATCGGAGAACCGAGTTCCAATTCCAGTTTGATTCGTTATATTCACTTTCGCGCAAATACATTTGGGAAGATTATGAATCCATCTCTTATTCCCCCGACTATGGGTTAATTAGTAAGACTTATCACTAAAAATCTTATCTCACAAAAAATAAATTTGCGTACAATATATTTAGATTTCGACATTAAATTACCCATCGCAGTTGATATGAGTGCTAAGCAAGTTGCAGATTATGATTGATAGATAAATGGTTCATGTTCACCCTTACAGAGCAACATGAAATACATCTTTAAGAACTGGTTTCTTATCTACTTTCTTCAGCTTGCAAATAATTTTAAATGTCGATGAACAGACATGCGTGATATTCCAATTTTTCCTGAACCTTTTTCTGATTGTTCCTTTCAGATTTTATCTAAACAATTCATTGAATTAATCTTTGTTTATGACGGAATTAGTTTTTCACCTTGGTTAATTTTCAAGGTTCTCATCTGCTGAATTAAATTTCTAAAACCATCTCTGTATATTACTGACATTAACAATAATACTACTAAATGAAAAGATGATGTTTCAACGAAATGTTATGGTGTTCTGGCCTAATTTAAACTCTTATAATATGAAAGATCAATATTGTTTAAATAAAAATAACCATGAAAATTTCATGATTTTCCTTTTTGAGTTTTCTGATGAATCCTAATTCTTCAGTTAATGATTGAATAATCTCACGGCGAGTTCTACGATTATCAAAAATTCCCCTATCGCATAGTTAAAAGTTTGAAATGAACATCTTTAAGAAAATAATGGAATAACTATCATCAATAGGACTGCTGGCCCTTATATTAAAAAGTAAAGATTCTAAATTGACAAAATTTGTATTTCACTGAAACAGACGGTAAACACATCTATCTTCACTGATTTCTTTCATTCATTTTTCATTGAAACCAAGAAGCGTTTCTATATTTTTTCCAATTTTCAACGTGATCAAAACGGAATTATCCATTGTTTATGAGGTTTTGGCAAGGCGAATTGGTCGTGTTAACTAAGTGTTATAAAGTTCGTAATGCACTCGTAGTTTTGGTTACTAATACTGTAAGAAAACACTGGAACAAAGAGTTGAGTGAAAAACAGGGTTAATCCCCTGAGAGACACGTAGTTCAGTGAGGCTATGCGTACAATTCGAAAGCTACGCATTGTGACCCACTTTGCGACGATCATTCCTAAGAGCAGACTTGTAGCTGATGGACGAGTCCATGTTCAGATATTAGTGTAAAGAAAGTGTGTTGTCTTTTTACAGAACACTAAGGAAGGTTCAAACAGAATTATAATAAAATTCTCTATAATTGTTTTCTAGACATTACGTGAAATATTTTATGGAAAGAACTTACGAAAAACAAAATTGAAAAACGATTAGTAAGATATAAGCAATAAAATCATGTTCCCACTTGTTTATAAAAACCAACAAACAAAAATAAGTTTTATATGGAAAAATATTTTTAAGATATTTAGATGGATAGATAGTGGGAGAAGGGAGAGAGAGAAAGAAAGAGAAAGAGAGATACTTAAGGTAAACGAAAAATATGCATGGAGAAAGTTTCAGAAAGTGTTCAAAGTATATCAGATTAAATATAAATAGTTTATTACATTCTAGTTTCTTCCATTTCATCGTAAATCTACAAAGCAAATGCTTTAATGTAAGATGTGAAAGAATGGGACAAATATATTGAATAATTACCAACAACGAAGAAATAATCAATCCTAACCTATGTAAATACACACTTCCTCCAACTACCTAATCAGCATACGAACATATCATCATCATAAATAAGTAAACATTTTCTCCATTTAAAAGAATTCGAAAATGCAGGTTTCCCTCTGCAACTTACATGCATCCTGTTGAAATATATATACCAGCTGAATGAAGAGTAGCACTTTGATGGTTGCATTAAGGGGGTGAAGCTGACAGACAAGACAACATCTCCACACTGTGTATACATATCTATCCGTCTATGTCTCTCAAAACATATATATATATATATATATATATATATATATATATATATATATATATATATATAGATGGTTCGATTAGTAAATAGTCGTCTGTACTCCTAACGAAAAATGAAAATAACACTGAGATCTCATTTTAACAGATGTATCTACCAAAATTACACAAAAATATTTCGAAATACTAAAGAGTAAATTTATTCAATAAAATCGCCATTGGCTTCAACTACGGCCTCCAGACAACTTCGGGATCTACTGCAACTCTTCTGGACGGTCTCCTTGTCTACGTTGGCCAATGCTGTATAATTAGATCTTCTATGGTGTTAGAAGGAAATCTGTTGGTAATAACCAATGAAGTTGCAGTCTGGGGAGTTAGGTGGCCAGATATAATGGGTGATGTCGTCGCAGAAATTATCTCCTGGGTTCCGCTGCTTGCATGATATGGTGTAGAGTCCTTTTGCCAAACATAGGGTCTTCTAACAGCCACCCTCTTGTCAAAGTGCAGCACTATCACATGAAGGCACTTTATGTAGGCACTCCTGTTGAGTCTTAGACCCTATGGGAAGATGAATGGAGGTATAACGCCATCGTTAGTCATCACTCCAAACGACTTGATAACCACCAATAAATTCATCCAGCTCTTTCCAAATCCACTACACTACCCCTACCCAATTTGACACACAAACACTGTGAAATACCCGTTTTGGAGTTTACATCGCAAATACCAAGTAGTACAGCATGCCTATTCCAAATTTCTAACGGAGTAAATTGCGTCATGGGGCTCTTATTCTCACAGACAGTACGCAACTGAAACTAGCATACAGTGCAGTGGAGAAAATCAAAAACCAATAACGCGCATGCACGAAGTTGAAAATATAAAATGGCGACAATTTACCCATTGTCATATTAAATGTAAGGTCTAAATACTTAATGATTTTCACACAAGATAGATAGATAGATAGATAGATAGATAGATATGAACAGAGAAAAATAAAGAGAGAGGGAGAAATTGAGAATGGAATACAGAATATAGTATCAGTATGGTAGATAGATAGATAGATAGATAGATAGATAGATAGATAGATAGATAGATAGAAATCACGATTCGCGCCATGAGAATACAAGAGAATAAAATAGTTGCACTGAAGCAAACATCTAATTTAACCCATGAACCATTTGCAAATAACAGCACCTGCTCGCATAAAGCACCATCCACATGCATCTCGCATTTCGCATTTGATGCTGCACCCGAATCTCCAGAGATCATTTCTGAAAAAAACATGACAGAAACGCAAGGGTTGACAACGCTAGAAACCAATCTTTGGTGCAGATGGCACGCTATGTCGCTCACTAGTGACCTTTTTGTAAATATGGAACATACAGTGAAATTGCACTGATTCACACAAACACGCCCACCCATATACATACATATGCATGTACATGTTCGTGTGTCTGTGTGTGTGTGTCTGTGTGTGTGTGTGTGTTTGTGTCTGTGCCTGTGTGTGTAAATAATCCGTAAACAGATTAGGACACATAATCAAATTGGTCAACATCAGGACATACTCCCTTCTTAGAATTAATAAACAGAAGCTTACTCCTTGTCACACTCAAAACCGCGTAAAATACAAAAAATATTAATCGTTAACATTATTTACACACACCACTTACATGTAGTCGTAGTCGAGCTGTAAAAACGTTCGCGTTCCTAGTATGCGGCCTCTTTGGAAAAACCATTCCATTGTCTGACCCAAACGTTGTGAGCTCAGCTGTGTAGACGCAAGAGTTCTGAATGCGTCGATGGTTTGTTTTTGTTAACACGAAGTCACAATTCATTGTGACTGAGATTTTAAGCGTCCTCTCCTTGTTCCAAAATGCCTTAGTATGCGCTCTTTCCCAGAAACTATAACCGACATCTTATAGTTGCAGTATAAACAACAGGTAGGGTATGTGGGTGCTGAATAAATACAAATATTCCTGAGCAAGCGTCTTCGTAACAGGGACTGGCAGGCGCGTGTGTTCGGAACATGAATAGGTTGTTTCAAATATAAACTTTTTTTTGTATCAGGTCTGTCTCAATGGAGACGGATAGAATTGTTGCCTTCACTGATAGAATTTTTTTATTCCAATAAAATCTCTCACATATCATATACTTGCTATTGTCGGGTGCACTACTGAAAGGTTAAGACCCCCCCCCACCATTATCATCACCTGCATCATCCTGATTAGTCCCATGACCGGGTGTGGTTAGAGGGTGGCTGCGCAGCAGACCATCTGACCAGTTTTCACATATCTAGTTTAAAAGCCAGAGAAGTTTCATTTTCTGCAGAGAGCGTTTGCGCCAAATAGATGTTGCGAAGAACACCCCGCTCCGGTTCAAAACTATATCAAATGCCGTTCAACTTGATTGTTTACCTTGGTCACCGATGAATGGATGGTGATTCCAAAGGTGGAAACTTTCCGCCTTGGATGTATATATAGCTATAAGGTTCAGGCTGCCCAATTGTTTTAGATGGTTGTTGACCCCACAAGAAGGTCCATCTGCCCTTTAACAGGTTTGTTTTTAAACCTGCTGGGTGCCTAACCAGCATCCTCATTAGAAAAGCCTGGTTAGGGAATTTGATTGGCCTTGAAAAATCTTGCGTCATCCATGAATGCATCAGATTTTTATTACGCCCAGACACTATTGTCTCAACTGTCGAGTAGTTGTCCTACGGTCATTGTCTGTGATAGACATAACTTTTGTCAAAAATTGTAATGCTGCACGAACACACTGGTAAGCCTTACTAGTGAGCATATCAAAGTACTATGGGCTGGTCGGAAACTTTCCTGATTTAAATCCATTCGAGAATCTGTGGTCAAAAAACGACTTCGTGGAATGGACATACAAAGTATTAACATGTGCCCTGGGTCATGTTTAATTGGAAATATAGGAAAGAAAGAGTAAATAATAACGGAGTTATTCGTTTTGTTTCAATTTATTTTACAAGGGTTTAGTACTTGCTCACATGTTGCCATTAGCACAGGGAGAATGATATAATATAATATTATAAAGACAGTTTTAAATATCAGCATAATTCATGGTAAAGTTTGGCAACATGAATGACGTTTGGCTGCTTGTTTGAAATGATGTTTTAGTCTGTTTAATCTGTTTCGTTAATTTCTATCTAAGATACTAAAATGAAAATAAATTGGCTTTTATTTTGGAAAAATATTTAACTGATCGTATTACATATGCAAGGTTGGGGTGAAGATGTTAATGGTAATAGTTGCGGTTTCCCTATAAGAAAACATTTGGCATTAATTGACCGAGCAGCCAGTACTACTTTTGTTTGAAATTTATAAAATTTTACTTTTAAAATAATTTTTCATGAAAATGTTCTTCCAAGTCACTAAATTGAAGAATAAAGTCCAGTAGCTGCTGTCATTATTTCCAATATTAATAAGCCTTTCTTTTTTAAACTTTATTTCATTATCTGTCTATATATCTGAGATGAGGTATTGTGTACACTATTTACATTATTCAGACTATTGTCCTCATTTTTTGCCATATTTATTACAAGGTTTCGGCCGTTGTACTCTCCGGAATTAAGGACACATGGCACAGTGGATAAAGGCGTTGGTTACATCCAGTGACAGGACCCAAAGAGTGTAAGTTCAATATCTGGTTATGGCAGTGAAGAACTTGGAGAGGTAAGTTAACAGGAGATAACTGATAACTGACATCCATTAGGCACGTGGAACTCGATCAGTCTACCCCAGCCAACTAAATAAATGGTTTAATTCGACATTCCAATCACCCTTTTCTTTGAGGTATTGTGGAAAACGAATATCTTGATTATTTTCTCTTCGATTTACAAGTGCTATCCATTTTAGTTGTTGCTGATGTTGATAGTCCGTAAGTGGTGTGGCTTGTGTCTTTTTATACAGTTCTTTATCTGTGTTTCTGTAGTGCTAGTCAGCAAGTTGTAAATTGTTTAGCTTGACATGTTTGCTAACCAATTTATTATGCAAGTCATTGTTTTCACAATAAAATTACTTTTAATCAAGCCATATTACCAATATTTTTTACAATATATTTGATATTTGATATATTTGATATTTTTACAATATATTTGATAGATACACCATATTTTTTACAATATATTTGATAGATACACAATAAGAAAATTATCAAGAGGTTGACTTTTCGTTCAATTTTACATATAGATAAATTCAAACGTTTTCGACTTGCGGCCACAGCATGTACGATCAATAAAGTTAAGTAACGTCGAGTCTGGTCAATACCTAGTTGTCTAACCGCTTAGGAATACCAGCTGCTGTATACTTGGATGTGCAGGTAGTGTGATGGACACCAAGGGAATTTCAACTGACAATATCTGATTTTATTGAAATCATTTTACTTTTTTAAGCTTTTTGATAATGTGGCTTATGAAGAAAGATATTTATATAATAGTATAGATGTTAATATTTTTTTTAATTTCACATATATACATATTATTAGAAAGATGTCAATTCAATAGAGAGACAAGATTTATTAGGTGAAGGGAATGCAAGTTTGAAAACTCAAAAAGTTGAACATGACTAACAATAGTGACAAAAATTGGCAAGATAAGAGCAAGAAAAAAGATTGGCTTTAAGAATGAGAATTTGAGAAAAAGTTTAAAGGGTAATACTAAAAAATGAATTGGCCAGCAAGAAAATATTTGGAAAAAAAATAGCTGGTTTTTTCCTAATGTAAACAAGAGAGACAGTATGAAAGCAAATAAGAATATAAGAATCCGAAAGTAGCCATAAAAAAGAGAGCCGGGTAAGATGCTGGGAAAAGTATATGAAAAGTGATTCCTCAACAGAAATTGTAGTGATGAATAGATGTCTACATATATGATGGACTTGATTGCTTGGCTAGAGATTCAATCAAGTCTACCAACAAAACAACATGGTGAGGTAGAGTAGTGCTTTCTGCTATTGTATTGAAAGCAGCAAAATGAGAACTCCCTTCAAAATTGTTGAAGGTCAGAAGATAAATGCAGAGTATGTAAACTCTTGACGCATATATTTTTAACGATGTATCTATAAAAATTATATTCATGAAAGAGGGTACACCTGCACATTTTGAAAAAGAACAGGCTATTGCTCACTTTAGCAAATAAAATGTCTTTTTAAAGTAATCTACATAATGAGCCATATTACTCCTGATATTATTCGAAATGAAAAATGTGACACGTCATTAAAAGCGATGAATATGAGAACAGAAAAAAACTATATTCAAGTATTCATTTCTATTAATAATACTAATGTTCTCTTATTTATTATCAATTCGCTTAATAAACTGTTTTACTAGCGTTAATTGCATAGATAAATGCCATCAAATTCAGAATAAGTAATCAATAAATAAAAAAATGGAACTAAGAAAATTATCAAGAGGTTGACTTTTCGTTCAATTTTACATATAGATAAATTCAAACGTTTTCGACTTGCGGCCACAGCATGTACGATCAATAAAGTTAATTAACGTCGAGTCTGGTCAATACCTAGTTGTCTAACCGCTTAGGAATACCAGCTGCTGTATACTTGGATGTGCAGGTAGTGTGATGGACAATGGCTCTGATTTGTTAATCGGAGAGCCGAGTTCCAGTTCCAGTTGGGTTCGTTATATTCACTTACGGGCAAATACACTTGGTAAAGTTAGGAATACACCACTTCTCTCCACCTCCAACTACGTGTAAATTATTAAGATTTTTATCACTAAACAATTACAAACTCAAGAAAAGATTCTTACAATTTAAAAATATATTCTGCCTTCAAATAAGTTACAAGGAGTTGATAAGTCGTTTAAAACGAATCAATCAAACACTTCCTTTTTGTCCACGGTAAATACTTTGCTGATCATATGGCTCATATGGGTAAACTTCTCTTTGAAAATTTAATTCTATATAAGAATCGGTATGTGTACCTAATAATGACTCTTAAATTAAGTTATTTAAAAAAAGGTGATCGGTACACAAATCAGATGCAAGATTCCTTACACCAGTGTACCAGTAACGAACTTACCTAACCTTTACGAGTCGATATACCCAGTGGGATTCCTTCCGATGTAAACAGCTAAAAATCAATTTTATTAAAACTTTGGTTTGTCGTTCTTTGGCCAATGGCACGAAAACTAAATTAGGTTCTGAAATTTAATTTATTAGAAAGGTTGAGAGCGAGTATCTTTACACTTTGGACATTGGGGAGTCCACTATTACGGAAGCAATGTGAACATTCGGAATATTAAGCCGACTGTTTACAAGAAATGTTCCGTATTTTTACACTCCCCATGGAATTGTGAAGTTAGTGAAGTGATTGAGTCATTTCTTTCTTGACTACAAGAGTTTTATCATAGGTGGAGAGGAGTGCTAGTTTCTACACATGGTTTCTTATGTTATTTTGGGTGGGGACCAGAATACAGGGTATTGGCACTTCAGAGAGATGATCCTCATTAGAAAAAAACTTGTTTCTGAGAGAGCATTTAATATCAAGTGCTATTCTATGTTATCGGTGTTTTGTGCTTTCACAGACTAAAAGTGTTCGAAAATTTCAGCAACCATTTTTTCTGAATTTTTCTCGGTTTCTTCCTTCGCTAAATTAACCAACGTCAGCCATAGTAAACGAAGCAGTTTTGGATAGGCTTTGTCAGATGAACTTTTTCTAGCAACTTCCAAAACAGATTCTGGGTGAAGAGTCACCTCCCTAAATAGAGGCTTCTCAAAGTCATGAAACCCCACCCAAATAAGTATCTGTCCGGCTAAACATGATAAAGGTGTTATATTAAATCTCCTGTCACCCATATGCTAATTCTTGACCATATGCTTCCACCCAATATACAAAGGCACCTCGCCCTTTCTCCGTCGCTATGCGGCTTTTAAATATAATAAAATCTAAAGGACATAAAGAAATATGAGCGAACAGCCATGACAATAGAATATGCTACAACAATGAGATAAAAAAAATAAGATATGTGTTCATCAGTGGAGTATAGGGAAAAACGCTTGTGCAACATGGGTCCTACTTTCTGAGTCTCCAAGCTTAATATTCAGTGACAAGCGAAGGAAGATAACTAATAATTAAAAATATTAACCGAAGGTTTACCTGAGTGTTCTATCTCATCAGATGTCACGTACCTACATACACATACATGCACATACATACTTGACATCATGCTGCATATGCTAGATGGCGTGCGATTCATATCCGCACTTTGTCAGGTCATGATTTCATCCTGCTGGTAGACTGGCCATCCTCCGCAACAGACAATACTGGTGAGGGAACCGGTTTCGTTGACAAATTCACAATATATATATATATATATATATATATATATATATATATATATATATATATATATATATATACTCAATTCTCTTTTTGTACGCAGGATACATTCCAAAGACTAACGTGCAAAATAAAACTGTGCAAATAAATATACAACGTACATATGCAATTTAGACATAGGTTTCATCAGAATATATCAAATGAAAAAAATATTAATTTTCAGTATCTCTCTATATTTCTGAGATGAGGTATTATGTACACTATTAACATTATTCGGACTATTGTCCTCATCTTTGTCGCCATACTTATCACAATGTTTCAGCCGTTGTACGCTCCGGCCTTCTTCAGGTGGTTGGAACTGAACCATTTATTTCGCTCGCTGGGGTAGACTGTTCTAGTTGCACGTGCCACGTCTAATGGATGTCAGTTATCAGTTATCTCCTGTTAATTCCCCTCTCCAAGTTCTCCACCACCTTAAAGAGGTATTGAACTCACACACATTGGGTCCTGTCTCTGGATCTAACCCCTACCTTTATCCACTGTTCCATGTGTCCTTGATGACATCTGTGTATGAATTTCTGGGTATTATAAACCTAATGTCTTCAGCACCCTTTTTACCAATGCTCATATTGTAATTTTTGCTGTTATCATTCCTTGCATTAACTAGAAAATACATGTTCATTTTCATATAGAAATGAGTTGATTTTATATATATATATATATATATATATATATATATATATATATATATATATATATATATGTGTGTGTGTGTGTGTGTGTGTGTGTCTTTGTGCGTGTGTGTGTGTGTGTGTGTGTGTGTGTGTGTGTGTGTGTGTGTGTGTGTAGCATAAACCATTTAGTGTCGCCGCATTCTGTTGTTTTTCGGTGGTGCAAAATCAATCTCGTCACTAGAATTATTTAATGGCGATATATCTTCATGTGTATCTTGAATAAAATTAACATATTATGTTTCTTTTGTTTCATTGGTTTTGAATACGAATTCCGTTATCAGACGCTGTGATTTTGTTTTTGTTAGTTCGTTATATGATTCTTCATAACGTGCCATAATCATTTTCAAATAACTTTGGAACTGTACAGCTCGTTTTAATTTGTAAGAAAATGATTTCCAAGTTTATTGGTTGATGGAGGCATTCTAGAATTGTACTTGCAGATTGTGAAACTACTTTTTCATCATCACTATTATAAACTAACGTGGAATCATATACTCTAAAATACTATGTATGTACAGTGTATAGTTCCCGCCCCCACAGGAGAATAGGGGATCACTACGAGGTTGGATTCTATTTTACTTCGCTAAATTGTTACTTGATCATGTTACGTAGAATTTCGGCACTTTGTATATTATAATCGATTAATGTTTTTAATTTTTTATTTGACACTTGCAATAAATTCCGTGGTCACACAAGATAAGATTCTTAAATCAGGTTAAAGTAAAAAAAAATAGTGCAAACTTAATCAGTTCTTTTTGGTGGGCCGTGTTATTTCAAAACCGTGCAAAAAAGAAGTGAGTATATATATATATATATATATATATATATATATATATATATATATGTGTGTGTGTGTGTGTGTGTGTGTGTGTGTGTGTGTGTGTATGTGTATGTGTGTGTGTGTGAGTCTATTGATATAATAGGAAAGATTATTAGATTGAGTTAGATTCCAGTTACAGCTTTAACAGGGAGCTTGATATGATTAGCCATTGTAGCCAGAAAAAAATAAAACAACACAACCTTAAACGACTCCAAAAACTTGACATATAACAAACACCCCTACTTCCATCAAAGCTTCATCATTGATAATGAAAAGCAAACCCTAGATCACCCCCCCACCATTTCAAAACTATAAATGAGTAAAACATTCCGTTGCTTTGTTATTCCAAACATCGCTTGAGGATGAAACTGACATCCAATATTTAAGGTTTAATATTGAAATTAAACTCGAATACTGCTGACCAGTTTCGAAACAGTAATTTCTGTGTCGCGATGGAATCATATTTAAAGAAATTATAATATATATATATATATATATATATGTGTGTGTGTGTGTGTGTGTGTGTGTGTGTGTGTGTGTGTGTGCGCTTAAAGCTATCAAGATGATACACAGATGTAAACTTACGTATTTATCATTTTGAACTTCCCGCTATTTTCTCCTGTTTGTGATTTTCCTTCTGAACGTGGACAGCCATAGCTCTCCAAAATTTCCTGTTCGTTGTAATTCTTAGTAAATGTTTGTCACTTGACTCCGTCGCCTCCTGTCCTGTCTTCCATTTACACCACCTCATTACGTAGGCTACGTGCGATCTCCCGCTGTCCCACATGCATTTAATATGTCCTGTGATCATCAAATTTTCCTAGCCTTCTTTCCTCATTATTTTTCCTAGAATTTCAACTCTCTCTTCCTGATTCTAGGTATAAGCGGCGTTTTTGCTTCGATTTTCATTATAGCTTCCTCATTACTAACATATTCAAGCTATTTTATTCTCAGTGTTTTTCTATATATCCGCATCTCTCTTGCGTCAATTCTTTTCTCCATCTGTCCAGAAATCACTTTAATCCACACGCTCATGGATTTCTCTGGATGAATATTTAGCTTAATCCAATAGTTTGATTTTTTTTGTTTTTGTTTTTTTTTGTTTTTGTTTTTTTTTTTAAATCGTGCAAGGTAGTTTTAAACGGACGCGCTTCACATTAAATAGGTGGGGCGAGGCTATCCTTCAACATCCGTTGTTTCTTACCTTCCTCACCGGACTCCTGGATGTCATGAGTTTCCGTCTAGTTATTTATGCCAATGAAACAACTATTTACTCCTGTCTTCGAAGAGTCCGACAAAGTAAAACTGCCAACTGCTATCAAAAGGAAGTATCAATCAGTTTATTGAATGCAGCAAGGAATTGCTTGTAGGTTTTAGCGTCTCCAAAACTAAACTTCTTCCATGAAATCATCATAAAGAACCCTTTCTGCCTCTCTTCAGCATTACTGATGCTAACCTCCAGGTGAGCAACTCTTTCTGCCTTTATGGACTCATGTTATCCACTGACAAAAAGAGGAGCAATTATATTGAATAAATTGCTATATCTACTACTAGGGAGCTTGATTCACTGTGTTCTGTCCGGGAATGTTTGTTCTTCTTATGTACTGTCTCTCTTCAGGGTCTACGCAATCATGGCTCTCCACAATTTCCTCTCATTTTAGCTTTTAACAAATTTTGGCTTTTTGTTATCTCTTCTACACCTTACATCCATTTACTCAAGCTAGCTTATCGTTTACGCGCTGTTTTTCTTTGTCCCTCTTGCCACCAATTCGTCCTCTGTGTACCAGATTTTCCAAGCCTTGTTTCCTCATTACGTATCCTATAAATGTCTACAATCATTTCCTGATGTTAAATATAAGTGTCATTTCAGTTTCTATTTTCACTAAAAATTTTGTCTTTGCTGCCATATTCGACCCATGGTATCCTCAGCATTCTTCTGTAGAACCACATCAAGCCTCTTTTTAATCTGCGAGGAGACTGCCAATCATTCAATGTCGTGTAGAAGGACTGATGTTACACAACAATTCTGTACTCTATCCAAATACACTATCCCAATGCACTTTCAGATTTCCGTGTTGAACTTTCTGTCCACTGGTAAAAAAAAACACTTCTCAAATATGTAAATAATTGTACTTGCTTGATTTCGGTATCCCCAATTTGTAATTGGCATGTTGGGCTCTTTATTTTGGTAAAAGCCATGCATTCTGTCTTTTTTCAATTGATTTTTACGACTTTATTCTCGATTTTCTTCACTAATTTCTGTAGTAGTTCTTGTAGTTTTCTGTATCTGTTATCTGTTAGACATTTTGTTCATCATGACGGTCGTCTTCGAGTATAGAATCCAGAGGTTAGCAGCGAATATTTCGGAAACAGTAGGAAAGCGTAGTTCAGGTTAGCAGTGGATATCGTAGCAAAGTAGCAGAGCGTAGTTCTTCCTTCTATCATCTTCGCCTGGTCAAGTTGGCACTGGTCATTCAGGCAGGGTAAACAAAAATGGCCGCCTTTATACACGACGGATAGAATGTTCTGCGGCTTCTGGTTGGTTAACCTTCTATTGGTAGACTATAAAGTGAGTCGTGTCACTCGGACTGGCTCACTAGTTATATAATATACACAAAAAACTGCAACATTATCAACAGTGTGTCATTTGAATATCTTATGTTGTTAAGATTGTGACCTACAATAAGGCGTCATGGTAGGATTTCTACCTTTCTGAGAATCGCCTTCGATATAGTCTTGTCTGGGGATCCTCTCTTCTCGGAGGCAAAGAGTTTGACCAGTACAGCTGGAGACGAATCTCTGTCTGCTGACCAACATACAGTATTTGCTATTGTATTTATATGAATGAGGACATAATCATTATCGTCCGTAGGTATGCTTCAGCAGTTTTACTCATTTTTATATTATTCTCAGCATAAATATTGCATTCATTGTAGTAATATCTTTAACAAACCTCCATGATTCTTGCCCTATTCTTTCTGATTCTGCTGCATGGTTTCTTCATAAATCGGAAGATAATTTTTGTGATATGACTCACTTGACTGATTGTCCGATGGAATTCATATACGTTTCTAGATGTATCTATCTTACACATTTATAAATCTAGCATTCTTCCATGCATTCAATATTGCTGCTATACCCGGGCTGGTACTC
This sequence comes from Acanthosepion lycidas, assembly GCA_963932145.1. NCBI lineage: Eukaryota > Metazoa > Mollusca > Cephalopoda > Sepiida > Sepiidae > Acanthosepion > Acanthosepion lycidas. The sequence continues at coordinate 46,607,307 of OZ010571.1, read as the reverse complement.
CTATTATATTCCAAGATTCTTGATAACTTCAAAGAAGGGCGTGGAATGTAATCAATCTCAACCTTGCATATCGAATTCAGTGACTTTCTCACGGACGTGACGTAGCTTCCTTCTGTCTTTCCTACGAATATTTTAATGGCAATTGTTCTGATGAGTTTTCTTCCGTGTTACCACGACTGTATGAATTTAAGCGTACAATTAGATTGGCAACAAGGTCTTACCGATTTACTGTTGAACTCGCTAGATGAAACCGTATGATCTATTCTAATACATTCTTTACTCACCTTTCTTGCCTGTGGAACTATTTCCCTGACATCTACAAGTTTCAAACGCTTTTTGGCCTTTCTTCTCGTTTCCTTTCTCTCCATTTCCTCAAATAAAATTATTAAAACAAATATATGGAAAGACTGATATTACATAATATTTGAACACTCTTTTTTTTTTTTCTAGTTTGCGTCTAATTTGCTTCTTAATACTTTGCTTAATTTTTGGATGTCATCTTTTTGAAGGCGAACTGTTTCTAAATAACTCCCCACCGTATACACACCTGAATGTCGTGGGTTGATAAGAGACTATACGTCGACAACTCTTTGTGAGGGGACACACTTGAGTGCGGCAGATTCCATAATGAAATATGTATCGTTATAAATTATTACATTAATATTGGATTAAAAACATTGTTAAAACATTAAAAAAAAGAATTACAAAATATTTTAACTACAGTTTTATTTATTTTTATATATTCTGTGCAAAATTATGCGCATTATATACAAGTAGGTGTTATAATGCGAGGAAATGATTAGTTAACTTTAGTGCATGTATTGCTTTTATATAGGGATGAAAATATTTACCAAGAATAATTCAGACCTGTGTTTTAAAGGGCATATTCATGTAACACGATTCTTCGAAGGAGAAATAATTCGTTTGTCTGCATCATTTAAAAGCAGCATTATAAATTATTGCTTTTAGGTGTGTTTGAACCCCAACCGTTCGCTGATGCCGACAGAATAGATAGATAGATAGATAGATAGATAGATAGATAGATAGATAGATAGATAGATAGATAGATATCGGGCTATATTTCTAGGATTATAACTATTTATATTGTTCGGACTATTGTCCTCATATTTTATTGCCATATTCAGGACGCTTTGATTGTTGAACCTCCGGCCTTCTTCAGGCTATATTAATTGGAATTTCGAATCGAAACCTTTATTTAGTCGACGGGGATAGATTGTTCTAATTCCACGTGCCACATATTTTTGGAAATCTCATTTTCACATTTTGAGATATCCGGAAAGATGGCCGGAGCGTGCACGACAGGAGGTTACAACGACCGAAACGTCGTGAATATAACAATAAATATAAGGCCTATAGTCCGAACATTACAAATAGATAGATAGATAGATAGATAGATAGATAGATAGATAGATAGATAGATAGATAGATATGTGGCAGGGGTAATTGAACGCGAAACCTTTTAATCTCATCCAAAACTTATGTAGGTGAACATTGAAATATAACATATATACACGGATTAAATATATAAATGCACAAATCAAATGCATTTCTCCCTCACAAATGAATCCTTTCAAAAAATTAATATAAAATAACCCTCTATACACCTGCTCGAAAGCGGGCGCGTGAACGTGCGCGCGTTCTCTTATGTCAACGCAACGTTGAGATGAACGGAAATGGTTCAATTCCGCTTCTGTCATTTTCATTGGCGGATACAGCTGATCACGTGGTCTTTTTGTTTGACGCAATACAGTGTACACCTGCAGCAGAAGATAATGACGCCAGTGTTGGTATAAAGGAGGCGGTCAAGAAGAAGAAGAAAAATTGTAAGATAAAGTAAAAGTAAGATGATGAAGAATAGAAGAAAAGAGAAGTGAGGAAAGAAGGAGAAAAATTAAAAGAAAAATCCTAAGATAAAGTAAGATTAAGAGGACGAAGAAGAGAAAAAATGGGGAGCGAATAAAGAAGAAGAAGAAGAAGAAGAAGAAGAAGAAGAAGAAGAAGAATGAAAATAAAAATGAAGAATCTAACATAAAAGGATAAGACATTGTTAAAATAATCATGATGATTGTGCTAATGTTAATGCTAATGATGGTTGGGATGTTTACAACGATGATGATGAACGAAATGAAGAAAGAGAACATAGTTGCTGTTAATAATAACCCAAAAGGAAAGTCGGAAGAAGAAATATGAAGAAAAAGGTTAACAAAAAAACTTAAAAAAATAAATAACTCACAAAAAACAAAAGATTCAATGGAAAAGATGGTGGAGATGGAAGCTATGGATTCCGATTGGCTCTTCAATGCTAAAAAAGCCAACTTTTGACAGTTTCCAAGAAAGTGTTGGCTGCGAAATCAAAGAATTTATTCTAGGCGCTGCTGAGTGAATGAATGACAAGTGGCAAGTGTTTCAGTAATGTCTTCATGTGTCCAAGTTTTTGTTCTGGGCGCTGCTAATACTGTTCATGGCATTCCCTTGATAGTGCAGCGTACTTGACAGGTGAGAAGTCACTAAACAAAATGAGAGAATAGATACGCTGATATCCGCATATGCTAAAAACCAGATGAATAGTGAGGACAGGGTATACATAGGAACATAGATGGATGGGTAACATATATATTAACACTAACATATAACACATACACATACAAACATACGCACACGTACACACACACACATATATATATATATATATATATAAATATATATATATATATATATATATATATATAGAGAGAGAGAGAGAGAAATATACATATACATATATATATATATATATATATATATATATATATATATTAATATATTACATATATACGTACGTTTACAGTATGACTCACTTTCATAGGTTTTCTTATTCATCAGGTACAAAAATATGAACTGTTGAATCCGTTTTTTTTTTATTCTGGGTCTAATGGGAGCAACACTACATTGTATGTATACTATGAGCGAGAGAAAAATTTGAATTTGAAAAAAGTCGTATTTATTCGAAAAAAAATGCACACCGTTTATATTTGTATTTGCACCAATAAATCCCGACTTTTGGCAAATCAACTGCTCAGAAAATATTGGAAGTACCACAGTACAATCAAGTCAAAGTCGTGCTTCAAAATACACTGTCAAGTTTCCTTATACAATTCAGTTTTTTTTTCAGAAGAATATTGGTATTAACGAAGGAATATTGCTATAATTTTTTAAATACAATCATATTTCTATAAGAAATATACAATGTGAGTTTCAGACTAATAATATCATTATTATTAAAAATATTGATACTAATATTGATAATAATAAAATATTGATAATAATATATATTATATAAAATAAAATATCGTTGATAAAACAAATAATAGTAAAATAATAAAAATATTGATATTATTTTGCGGAATTCAGCTTTTATTATAAAAACAAAGTGTAAAGAAAAATTTGATTTATTAAAAAATCAAAAATGCAGGCCATAGAAGCTTATATAACATTTAAACGATGTGCCAGATAAATGAATAAATTAATAATTTATTATCGTACATGATAATACAGGTTCCATGATATTGTATATGCTTTATAACCCTCTTGTTCATTTAGATTATTAGGTTGGTGCAAAAATAATGACGTAATAATGTCGTTTTTGGGCGTATTTTTAACATCAAAAAACGACATTATAACGTCATTATTTTTGCACCAACCTAATATAAACATTAAAACTGTTTTCAATTTCACATTATTTCCAGCAGTTTTATATTTCTCAGAAGTTTTCTTTGTTTGAACATAGTTTTCTTTTCTCAAAATTTCTCAATTTTCTTTTTTCAATAGTATACTACAAGTTTTAGTTCGATAGGTTTGCTTACCGCCCAATTCAATCTCTTTCCCCAGTCTTTAGAACAGAAGTAATGGTTTGTCCCTTGTTTTCTTTTAATATTTGGTTTCCTGTTGCTTCTCCGAAAGAGTTCTCATTTCCTTTCATTCCCAATAACCCTTTTGCTTACGAGTGTCATTATAGCTTTGCTTTAGGTGAAATGCTTAATGTACGAATGTCAGAAATGTTCCTGCTGTATTCATCCTAAGATCGTCAATTAGCTGAACCTCGTTAAAATACGAACACCATAAATATAATGCTGGATTGCATATACAGACCAATAAATGTATATATATATATATATATATATATATATATATATATATATATATTGTTACGCCCGGGGTTTCCTTGGGACTTCAATAGCCGGGAAGCAACGAGAAAATGAAAAAAATAAACGAGAGTATCCCAGAGTTCAATGTAAGATTGATGAAAACAATGATGGGAGGGGAATTCTCCAATTCCTGACGTCGGTGAATGCAGTGAGAAAACGAACAATATGCAGACACAGAACAACAGAAGACGACAGGAGAACATATGATAAAAATACTTTATTTATAAAATGTACAGTGAATTAAATTAAACAAAACAAAACAAAACTAAATAGTAAAAGGGATGAGGGGATAATTGGTTGATCAAACATATATCAATGCGATGAAATACATACAAAATTAGTGACAGCAGATTATAGAATATATATATATATAAACATGTAAAGACTTACAAATTGTAGGAATCGACGTCGATCGATTGTTATCAGAAATAAAGTTCGAAACAAAAGATGTCCATTCAATTCTTTGAGCGAAAAGGGTGCAGTTGATAATGTCGTAATATATTTCCTTGATTAACGACGTTCAATCCTTGCCACAGGAGTATAGACGACTTAGGTTTGAGAATACCGTTCAGGATTCTTTCGTCAGTCATTCGATTCTTGGTGACGTTCGATTCCTCTGAAAGCAAACAGCTAAGTGAAGTTGTTATATCCCAACACGCGCGAAAAAAAATCGTTGAGTGTTAAGTCACGTGTTGGCATATGAAAGTGAGTAAGCATTATCCACTGAACATTATTAGGGCCACTTGTACTTATCAGACAAGCAGCGTTCGTCTTGCCAGGGATCATAGACTAGACAGGAAGTGGGGGAAAAGAAGGTTCTCTTCCAAGACCTGGCTTTATTTTAACCGGGTACAAAAAAATATTCCATAATCTGCATATTCAAAGATATAAAGAGATGACTGTTATTCACATATCTCATCGTAAATATGTAAGGTATTAAATATATACTACTAATATCTGAGGTACAATTAAGGGGGTACAATTATTGATCTAACGTAACAATATATATATATATATATATATATATATATATATATATATATAAATAAAAGTGAACATAGAAGTCAACACTTAGAGGTGACAGTCTGTTTCATACTATATGCAATCGTATGGCCTGACGATTGCATATAGCATGAAACAGACTGTCGCCTCTAAGTGTTGACTTCTATGTTCACTTTTATATTTACACACGCTCTATCTCTGATATTGATCACTTTATTCCATAAATATAGCACACCTTAAGACTATATTTCTTTATATATATATATATATATATATATATATATATATATATATATATATATATATATATATATATATATATATATATTATTCTGTATATACGTTACTTTTTAGATACAATTATTTATTATTTAAGTAAATGCTCTGTTTATAATTAACAGTATTAATTAGATTTACCAGACTGAATTTCTGAGAAATTTCGTAGAAAATATATGTCCTCCGACAAGAATCGAACCTGAGTCCTACAGCGACCCGTCATTTGATCTGACGTGCTAAACCAACCAGCTACAGAGGTAGCGTCAGGTTAGCAAAATTTCAAATCACTTTTTAAACAACAAACTTTCCACAATCCTTCTCAAATGATCGTATCTGCTTAAGCGTATCTTTACGTAAACAAATTTTTATTTTATTTTAATATTAAAATAATTGTCGTGATTAAATCCCATTTATCCATTTAAATGGGTGAATAAAGTATTCGTACAAAAAAGATTACATAATCTTCATTTAATACTTTGTAGAATAGCCATTATTCATTTCTACAGCAACCACCCTCTTCTTCTTGTTCTCAATTAATGATTTGCATATTTTAGTTGGTATTTTGTTACATTATTCTTTGCATATGGTTTTCAGATCTGGAATGTTTGTTAGACCTCTCAATTGGATTTGAAATTTCAAATAACGCCACAAATCCTTGATTGGGTTTAAATCTGGGACTGACTTAGCCATTTCAGGATATTTACATTATTTTCAGCAAGCCAGTTCTTCGAATAATTTGCCGTGTGCTTAGGATCATTATCTTGTTGGGAGATCCAATCAGGATGAAGGTTTAGAACCAAAACCATTAAAATTTTCAAAAATATTTTGATATGCTGCAGCATTCATCCTGCCATCTATTACCGATATGTTGCCAGTACCTTTTGCAGAAAAACATCCCTAAACCATGATGCTGCCACCACCAAATTTCAAGGTTGGAACTATGCTCTCTTGTTTGAAGGCATCGCGACCTTTCCTCCATACATGATTTCTAGAATTACGTCCAAAAAACTCAATTTTGGTTTTATCTGTCCATAATATACAGATATATAAGATTTTTCCTTATCCTTATGCTCACGAATGCATTTCAACCTGGCATCTCGGTGTCTTTTCAACAGCAGTGGAGTTTCTCGAAGGGAGCGTGACTTTAGATAGTTCCTATGAATTTAATTGTTTATTGTCCGTTTACCGAAACATATTCCTGATGAAAATAAATCATCCTACTATTCTTGACGTGGAATCATTGGATTTTTATTTGACGCATTAATTTCCTCGAAGATCTTGGTTTTAAACAGTTCAATTTTTTTTTTTTTATATTTGCAATGAATGAACTAATGGCGGTCAATAGAATATTCGGGTTGTAAGAGATTTTCCTGTAACTTTTACCTTCTTTGTAAAGCTTTTACCTTCTTTGTAAAGCTTAACAATCAGTTCTTTTTGCGAATTTGTGAAATAGTTTTCATATACTTCTTCACACATCTTATATATTTGTCTTTGTAATACTTACTTATACGTAACAGCTTCTTTCATGATTTTAAGTAATGCTGTTAAAATACTACATTTTTGTCTCTAAATGTACAAAGCCAACGACTTCATATACTTTTTCACTGATCAATCCATCAGACACTTTTATTAATAACAGAAAATATACAATCTTGAATAATTGTTCTATATATGCCTTTATCTTGATAAAATCGTAAAATTTAAAGGGAGTTCCTGTTTTATTGCATAAAATAATTGCACAAAGCTTACTCCACAGCCTTTACTATTTTCCCAGTCGTATTTGTTGATTAAATTCAACATCTAGACCAGCTATCAGGTCCATCTAATGTAGATCTACAAGGTGCGATGGATACATTTTCGTCTAAATTATCCAAAATTAATAATAACACTGACATCTCACTTTGAGCAATAAGAATGTATAATAAATCTACAAGCTTAACAGAAGTATCGTAATGAAATCGCCCATAAACGAAGATAACATCATTAATTAATCCTAGCTATGGATCGGAAGCTCATGAAGGATTGAAATATAGTTCATATATATATATATATATATATATATATATATATATATATATATATATATATAAAGAAATATAGCCTTAAGGTGTGCTATATTTATGGAATAAAGTGCTCAATATCAGAGATAGAGCGTGTGTAAATATAAAAGTGAACATAGAAGTCAACACTTAGAGGTGACAGTCTGTTTCATGCTATATGCAATCGTCAGGCCACATATGCTGTTACCAACCCTGCATGTAGACTCATAAACCCAGCCAAAAGCGAACTAGGTAAAATAAGTAAAACAATACTAGAAAGAATTAATTCTGAACTTAGGAAGAAATTAGGAGTAAACCAGTGGAAAAATACGAAAACAACTATTGACTGGTTCCACAGCATAAATAACAAACAAAACTGCCAATTCCTACAATTAGACATAAAAGAATTTTACCCATCCATAACAGAACGTATGCTAGATAAGGCCATCAACTTAGCTCAGGAACAAATAATGATAAAACCAAGCGAAATCAACATCATTAAGCACTTCCGTAAATCATTATTATTCCACAATGAAGAAGCATGGATAAAGAAAGATGGGATATTTGACACTACAATGGGAAGCTTTGACGGTGCTGAGGCATGCGAAATCATAGGCATTTACTTACTACAAGAACTGAGCAAAATAATAGATAGAAATGACACAGCACTCTACAGGGACGACGGTCTCATAATCTTAAGAAACTGTAACAAACAAAACACAGACAAAACTAGAAAAGCAATAATAAAGATTTTTAAAAATAACGGATTCGACATAGATATAAAATCTAACCTAAACGAAGTAGATTTTCTAGATGTTACCTTCAACCTAAGAGAAGGCACATATAAACCATATAGAAAACCTAATGACAAACCACTCTACATACACACATCTTCCAACCATCCACCTTCTATAATCAAACAGATACCAAAATCGATTAACCGCAGGCTCTCTGACAATTCCTCCAATGAATCCCTATTTAACAAAGCTAAGAAAGACTATGAAACGGCCCTGAAAGATAGCGGATTCCCAGCAATACTCACATACTCACCACAGAATACAAAAAAGCCAACAGGAGAAGAAATATCATATGGTTCAACCCACCGTACAGCAAGAACGTAAAAACAAACGTAGGAAAAATATTCTTCAAACTCTTACACAAACACTTCCCAGAATCACGCACCTTACGCAAGATATTCAACAAAAACACAGTAAAAATCAGCTACAGCTGCACCGAGAGCATGGCACAAATAATAAAAAAGCACAATAGGAAAATTATCAACAAACCACACGAACAAATTAAACCCACGTGCAACTGCAGAATAAAGAACGAATGTCCCTTAAACGGAAATTGTTTACAAAACAACGTAATATACCAACCCACGATAAAATCACCAGATAATGAAGAAAAAGTATACATAGGAGTAACTGAAGGACCCTGGAAACAAAGAAATTATACACACAAAACATCTTTCACAAATAGTAAATATGCGAACAGTACAATGCTTTCTAAGCATATCTGGGAAATTAAAAACAAAACGCACATCACACCAAAAATATCTTGGAAGTAAAGGAAAAAATCATCAGCCTACAACAACCAATCAAAAACTTGCAAACTTTCCTTGGGAGAAAAAATAGCTATCATTACTTTCCCCGACCAAAATAAATTATTAAACAAAAGATCCGAGCTCATCTCAAAATGCAGACATGAAAACAATTTTTTACAACGATGAAAAATGAAAATCGGAAAAAATAAAATAAAAACAAATAAATATACTAATAAACAAAATAACAATAAAAAAAATAGAAATAAAACATAAATAAATACTATGTTACTTAAAAATCGAAAACCGAAAAGAGAAAATATACAAGTAAAATAAATTGACCTAAATTCCTCCAAGTAAATAAATAAACAAACCAATTCCAAATAAAGATAATCAATTAAAAACTGTTCCCGCCAAAATAATACTTAGAATGAACTACAACAATCAACCCCAAAATTGAACAAATAGCTTTAATTAAATTCTCAAACCAAAACAAAACTGTTAAATAAGTGATAAAAACAAATTTTTACTACGTTAATAAATAAATAAATAAAATAAGAAACAAAAAAATAAATAAATAAATAAAAACAAGCAATATAATTTGACCCAAATAAATAAACAAACGACTTCCGGTAAAATAACCGCCATAATAGAATACCCACAATGCACCACTAACCCGTATATATATATAAATAGTCGAGAAAAATAACAGCATATGTGGCCTGACGATTGCATATAGAATGAAACAGACTGTTGCCTCTAAGTGTTGACTTCCATGTTCACTTTATATATATATATATATATATATATATATATATATATATATATATATATATATATATTATTCCAAGAACATTTTCCAACTTATTCAAGATAATCTTCGCCCTCTCTACTTTTTATCCTAGAATAACAATGTGCCTCAATTCAAAATGTCTGGCCCAGGAATCGAACCAACAATTACTGTCACCGACTTCATGAACCAATATTTTTATCTGTTAGGCTATTAGGGAGCACAAAGTCTGAAACGTTGTTATAACAACAAAGATGGGGACAATAGCCAGCATGTAAATAATGTAATAAATCCTCATCCCAGAAATTCAGAGAGAAATTAGGAGTTTAATTCAGTTACAATGAAAATATAATGCTTAATAAAATTAAAGTCGGGAGAGATATCTTCAACGAAGGCTGCTTTTCCCCAACTGGAATATTGGTTTAATGCAATCCACTCGCTCTTATTCCTTACTATTTAGTTTTGTAAACTTTTAAATGACATTAATTTTCGGACGCGAAAAAATGTAGACGTGCTAGATATAAAAGATATCGGTGGAGGCGCTTGACGTCATAAAAAGGCCGCGATCTATATCAGCTGTGCTCTGTCATCCGTTATGTCACTGTGAATAACGTCTAGATTACTCATGACAAATCGAGGTCAATTATTCGTGTTCGGACGATTCTTGAAATTATGTCCCATATGATTAAAACAAGAGTTGTTAATTGTGGCGGTATTTTTCATCTCTTGAACTACTATATCATACATACACTGGAAATAATTGATGAATGGCATTACTTCCCACCATGGACATCACAGTGCCGAACAACATGTCCATGATATTCGTGACCAGGGACGTCTGGCTATAAATGTCCGTGATAAGCAAAACTTACTCTGATCAAATGGTCATTCGCTTCAGGAGGGATCCGGTACATATGGATATCCAGTATGTAAGTTCGGCGTTCTTTAGATTCTATTTGATACTGGAACAGAAAACACACTATTTTTCCCTCGCTAAACCCTGAAAACCGATACAATTTGACATATGGAGACGTCATGTGGCTAATTGAACCCTGTAAAAATGGCGACGTGTGTCCTAGTTCAACGAATCACAGTTCCAGTTGTTCAGGCTGAGTTTAGAGCAGACACATTGAGACCATAAACCATGTCCACTGTTATTCGATTGGTTATTCAAGCTAGAAGATATTGAGTCATTTCGGCCACAATTGCCCAAAACACTCGGCACAGCATTTGAAATATTGCGACGAATGTTTTCAAAAACATGTTCTCCCGACATGAACCAAATTGACATTTATGGGAAGAAGGGGTTTAATAAAACGCATGATCCAATATCTTAAAACATTGTGGCGTGGAAGAGAGATAGTGCAACAGCAGGGTTCAACCTATCTCTATATAGATATTCCGGCAACTTGTGCCACATTGATCTGGTAGACTTTGCTGGATAGAACAAATTATATTAGCACTCTTATGTCTGAATAGTGGCACATCAAACAGATAGATAGATAGATAGATAGATAGATAGATAGATAGATAGATAGAAAGATAGATAGATAGATAGATATGAACAGACTGGGATAGATAGATAGATAGATAGATAGATAGATAGATAGATAGATATGAACAAAATTACACACACACACACACACACACACACACACACATATATATATATATATATATATATATATATATATATATATATATATATATATATATATAAACAGAACAAAATTAGATAGATATGAACACAATGAGATAGATAAATAGTTAGATGTGAACTAAATTTATCGTATTTACTTCAACTAGTTCAACTTACTTAGCTAGTCATCAAAGCTGGTGCATTACTCGAGCTGAAAGCAACTTCCCGGAAGTTTCCTCAATGCACAATAAAAACTTCAATCTTTGGATTCAAAGCTCCGTTTGTTCTGTTTGATTGTTTCTCTACTGCAGAAATAATCAATGGCTATCAATGGTTTTCTTTTTTAACCTGCTCCATTGCTAAACTGTCTGATGTTCTTTTCCGACGCGATAGATGCATAAAATATTAAAAATGATTCATAAGGAGTTGTCATTCAAATAGATAGATAGATAGATAGATAGATAGATAGATAGATAGATAGATAGATAGATAGATAGATAGATAGATAGATAGATAGATAGATAGATAGATAGATAGATGGGCACCTCGAGGTGGTGTAATGGTTAGCAAGCTTGTCTGGCTAGAACAATTACGACTAAGTAGTGAGTTCGATCCTCACTGGGTGTCCCATACTTTCGACCTTGTGCCACATCTAAGCTACTCTTGGAAAATCACTAGATAGATAGATAGATAGATAGACACACACACATGTTTATATAGGTCCGTGGTCAAGTGATTAGAACATTAGCTTTCTGACCAATCACTTTCGAATTTCATTATGGTCAATTTTTCAGGAATTTACATTCTTGGTGATATTGTAGCTGAAGACAATACCCCAATTTGAACCAAGTATATCGAGAGGAATTGGGTATGTAGGAACTGTTTCGTAGCTCATCGATGTTTGTGTTAGCTGAGTACAAGTCATCGAAATCGAGGGTTTGAACTCAGTGATATGTCATTCTTTTACAGTATAGTTCACCCTTTAAAACATACGGAATTAGAGTGTTATCTTAGGAGGCCATTTGTGTGTATAGTAGTGCAAGATAACGGTTAACTCTAGGCTTGAACAGGTTAAGAGTATTGTGATCAGGGAAACATCCTCTTGGGAGTCGGTTCCACAGAGCAGTGGTCTGCGGGAAGAAACTGCTCTAATGGAACTTACATCTCACCGATGGAATACGTGGGAAATGTGGGTGTTTGCTACGATGTAAGTGGCATGAAGTGTTCTTGCTGTGAATGTTTGCCTTGATGGGACCAGGTAATGTATTTCTTTCGAGCACTTTCCGCGGAAGTAAATTATTCATCACCTACAAGGCTCGCAGACGTTTTTAGGCTCTGTCAAGGTTAGTGAGTGAGGTCTGGGCAGCTCCCGTCCAAATATGACAACAGTACATCATTTTGACCTGATATGGCTCTTGTAAAGGTAGAGGATAGCAGGAGGCGTCAGGTACTTACAGAGAACCGGCCATTTTACCTGCATGCTCAGCAATGGATCGTATTTACAAGTTTTGCTTGAGGTCCGGTGTGAGCTTGAGGTCCAACAGTCTTTCGAGGCAAGGTGCTTCATCGAGACAACTTCCATTCATCTAGATTGGTGCTAGTTCGGGGTCAAATTGGTGATGATGGATGTTGGCTAACTTAGTCTTCGAGACATTGAATGCAAGCAGCCGGTTTTTACCCTATTGTGTATTGGTGCAAGATCGGAAGAGAAATCAATCGCCAATATCTAACTAACCAGGGTTTTAGTGGTACGACTGTATATAGCCGTATCATCGGCATAGATATTTACAAATGATCTTAGTATATTCTTAGGTAGATAATTTATGTAGATCAAAAAGACGGTTGATCCGAGTAGTGACCTCTGGGGTACTCCTGCATTGACCGCTAGGTCTCCAGGGGACTAAGCATTAATTAACTTTCAGAGATCTACTTGTTAGGAAGGATTTTATGATCGAAAAGACGCTTTTTCTTCATAACTGTAGAGCTTGTGTAGTAAATCTTTGTGCTACACCTTGTCGAAGGCCTTTGAAATATACAATTCTGCGGTCCACTGCTTCTGTGAGTGATGCTAGTTAGGGCGTCGGCAGTGGATCTGGCCGACCGAAACCCATACTGCTCTTCGCTGAAGGTGTTGTTCTTCTCTAAATGCTCAAAGACCTCCTTATTGATCATGGCCTCAAAAAGATTACTGATGATATTGAGGAGAATGGTGGGGTCTGTAAAGCAAATGAGTAGATTACGTTTTCTTTGACTGTAGAGTGTAGACGGAAAATGTGGAATTTTAAGTTTCGAAATCGAAATATAGTTTAGAAATTAAATCTATTTATGCATTTGGTTAACATTGTTTGAAGTACTCATAAAACATGAGTATGTCGTGTAAAGATATTTTGCCTTTAAATATAGCACAGATTGGGAGACCTTCAACGGTTTTGTCTCTTGAAATTGTTAATCATGCTCATGATCAAATTTTGTATAATCAATGAACCACGACCTAAAAACAGATATGCAGTGAATGTAATGGGATTATAATCTATTAGGTTGGTGCAGAAAAAACATCGTTTTTTGACGTATTTTTTAACGTCAAAAAAACGATATTATTTTTGCACCACCCTAATAAGAACATTATTTACTGTGTTTACATGCAGACTATTGTCCGCACCTTTCTTGTGGTTATTTTTATTTACGGTAAGGTCATACTGTACAAGACCCGGCGGCCACCCAATGTAGAAAGTAACTTTAAGGTGCAGTTTAAAAGATAGGAAGGGAAGATTAACTCCAGACTTGAACAGATGAAGATTGTAGTGATCGGAACTCTTGTGGGTCTATTCCACAGAGCTGCCGTTCGCGTGAAGCAGCTGTTCCCACTTCTCACCGATGAAATACGGAGGGGATGTGGGCGGTTTGCTACAATGTAAGTTGCGTGGTGGTTTTTTGACCTGAAAGTTAGACCTGTCGGAACCAAGGAATATAGATTTTTCGAGTACCTTCCATAAGAAGTAGGGATAAAGCCGTGAGAGGATCGCTGAGAGTGAGATTGAAGGGTGGGAAATAACTCGTCTCCTACAAGGACTCGGATACGCTTTTGAACTCTGTCAAGACTGGACAGTAAGGACGGGGTAGCTCCTACCCATTACAACATTTCGGCGGTTTCGCTATCCAACCTTCATCAGATATATATCGATCAGGGTAACATACAGGAATTACAAACTGAACATCTTATTTACACTATTTACATTGTTGTGCTCTTTTTTATTGGCATATTCTCAAGGAGATATGGCCCAGTGGGTAAAAGCGCTAGTTGAAGTAATCCAGTGATTTGACCCAAAGAGTGGTGAGTTCAATACCTGGCCACAGCAGAGGTGTACAAAAACTTGAAGAGTTGAGTTACTAAAGGAAGATAGTTTAAACGGAGATATCCAGGAAAGGCATGACACGTGGAACGAGGACAATCTACCCCAGTTGATGAAATAAATGCTTCGGTTCGAAATTCTAAAATATACTTCTGAAGAAGGTCGGAGCATACAACAAGAGAAACGTCGTGAATATGACAATAAAGATGATGACAACAGTCCGAACAATGTAAATAATATCAATAGTTACAATACTTCATCCCATGAATATAAACAAATGTTGAACCCTTTATTTTATCTACGGGGGTAGAATGTTGTTGTTCCACTGCCCATGTCTATCTCATATTGTTCTTATTTTTAGTATTGCTCATTATTGCTAGCTTTTTTTTTTGCACTGAGTACAAGTACACGCTTCCCCGTCTAGAGATTGAACTCACAATTACTATGTCACTACATTCATGGACTAACGCTTTAATACATTAGGTTATTGTCCTGAATGAACATGCATCAGATGAAGGACGGTGGGCACAATGGCCGTGTTGATTTGATAACAATAAAAATATGGATGTTATTCCACATGTAAACAATGCAAATATTAATATCTTCACATCCCAGAAATTCAGACAGAACTTTAGGAGCAGTTGTGTATGAAGAGGCTGTCAAGTAAATGGTCGACAAAACACTTTAATTCTAATCCGAAACTATATCAAGTGGGCTCCTTGAGGCCGATTTTGCCACATTTTCAGTGATTTAATGATATTTTTTGAAACATCTTATGATTCATGATTGTGCCCCCATAATCCAAAGGCTTTCGGTCAAATTACGTTGCAACACTGGTTCCCGTAATATCACCGAGGTTAAAAAACATCGTCCCTGTAATTGCTTACATATGTAGATCGGTGTTTAATTATATGTATGTGGTTATATGTGTGCGTGTGGGCGTATCTATATATGTACGTATATGTGGATGCAGGTATTTATATTAGTGGCTATGGTTGATTATATGTTTGCAGTTAGGTAGTTATAAATGCTTGTATGTGTATAGACATTTGTGCATGTTTCGGTATTATTTACTAATAGCAAAATAACGAAATGGGTTTTTAAGAAGAAGAAGAAAAAGATAAGACAAGTTGAAGTAAGAGCAAAATTGAATGAAATCTAATTGAAATAATTATGAAGGAACAGCAAATTTTTAAGCCGGGAGAAAACAAAATGTTCTTTCCGCCAGTGTTGATTAAAAATGCAAGCGTGTGGTGTGAATGCAATCATCATATATAAAAGAAGAAAAATTACAAAAATAGTCGTGAAATGCTGAAGGAATGTAGAAAAAGAATTAAAGATTACCTGTTCAGTTGCACCGAGAGGAGTAGACATTTTTTTTTTAACTCTGAGAATAATATGTTCTAAATACTTGAAATTAAAAAGAAATACTGAATTTATAAAAAAAAAAATTAAAAATATACGATCATGTCGGTTGACGCTAAAAGGTGGAATTGCCCCAGGAAAGATGCTGTTGTCATATTATGGTTTATGGTGGGTTCAGAAGTAAATTTCATGAGATTCTTTTTTGGAGGCATTTCATTGATTTATTTGGATTGTCCAAAGAATCATTTTTTTTTTTTTATTGGCGCATTTATGGGATGTTACCCCCGACATTTCTTTTATTCCTAAGCTGCCACCTTTATTTAAAAGCCTTCAATGTGGAGAAATGTTTGCTTTCAACATTTCAGTCAATTATGGCTGACATTCTACTTATGACAAATCCTTACTCTATCCTTTAAAAATCCAAAGTTGGTTTATTGTTTGCTGGTGGTATTATTATTATTATTATTATTATTATTATTATTATTATTATTATTATTATTATTATTATTATCATCGCTATTTAGCTCCTTACTCTGAGCTTTCGTATTTGCTAGCAGAAAGACCGAGTTTTTTACCTTTTAAATTAATTTCAAATGTGACAGAATCTTAGATATTTGTTCAGACTTTTTTGTTTTTTTATGGTAAATATGGTTACATCAACCCAATATTAAAAATAATCTCAACATCGGCAGATGTTATATATTTGACTAAAGATTGACAGGAAATTGTTTTTACTGCATAGCAGGTTTATGTTATTATTTAAAATATAAAAAAAATTGTATTGTATAAGAATTTTTCATCAACGCTTTTGATTGAGGCTTAGTGATTTTTTTTTTAATTTCAAAATGTATTATGAGACCAACGTTTACATCTAATCTATACAATGGAATTCTAAGATAAATTCTGTCGCATTTTGGCTCATGTGCCTGGTGAGAATTTACGAAGGTAATAATGAAATAATTTCTGTACTGGGCTGACATTTGGGTGGATAATAGGTTCTTTATTCTAACAGGCAGATTGATTCTATTGTTACCAATCTTCGCCGAAAAATTTACAAGAAGTGATCTTTGCCAACTTAGTAATAATGCAGTTGAACTTGACTGAAAACATTTCGGGCTAAACCTCTATGACAAAATTCTTAAGAGCAGAAATTATATAGTGCTATCAAAAGGTTTAAAGAATCTGGTCATAAAAACACTAAATTCCCATCGCCTTTTTCGGATTTGATCTCTTGGTCATGTGTTTCAAGAAGAGTAGCGAAAATTCTGCAGGATTAACATTCTGTCGGAATTTATTGTACAAATTATCTGAACATTTCGATTTCATATAAGAATCATTAGAAAATTCCGAAGTGCTGGAAATTCTTCCTTTATGTGCATTATTGCCATTTGACGTTGGAACACGAGTTCCCTTACAATCACCGAAGTTAAGCTAAGTCGAGCCTGGTCAATATCTAAAAGAGTGACCGCTTGGGAATACCACGTACTGTAACCTTGTGTGTGCGGGTGGTGTAATTGATAATGGCTCGGAATTGTTCTTTGGAGAGCCGAGTTCCAATTCCCGTTGTTTTCGTTATAGTCACTTGTGTGCAAATACCCTTCGGAAAAGTATGAATACAATTCCCCCACCATAGTTTAGGGTTAATTGTACCGCTAAAGCATTATTATCTCAAACAAAATTCTTACAATCTAAAATCTTTCTGGCTTCAAATAAACTGCAACGGGTTGATAAGCCGTAAAAAAATAATCAATCAATCGTTTCAAAACGTGAGCGATATTTGCTCTATCTATTTTGCAGCTCCAAGTAATCTTTTTACCATGCTTGAAGTAAGTTTTTTTTTCTTTATAATTGAATTAAAATGAGTAGCTTTAGGAATTCTGACAAACATTTCATTTAATCACATTAGAATTAAGTTAGGTCTCAACTCAATAACATAAGCGATCATGGCTCTCCACAACTTCCTGTCTCTTGTAGCTCTTAATGAACTTTGTCTTTCTGTTATTTCTCAGAGAGCCTGTTCCGCCATCCATTTACTCTTGCTCAACAACTATGTTATGTGTTGCATTTTTGCACCCCTTACACTCTACCACTCCCGTGATTATCACATTTTCCGAGCCTGCCTTCCTCATTATGTGCCCCAGAAACCTCAACTATCACTGATGTTAAGTATTATTTTCCTGGGCATGACGTTAAACTACACCCGCGTCCTGGGTAAGACGGTAAACTACATCCAACAGCAAGGTCGTTGATCAGGAGGTTTTGAGGACAGTGGAACCACATCTTAATTGCTGGCGTTCCCAGGTCCACCCTCACTCGGGGTGGTAGCACCTGTTAGCGTCCAAGCTATGGGTAAATAGTTAGCCCCAGACTGGGGTCAAAACTCTATGAGAGTGTAAAAATAGGTTTTAATACCAGAATTCCACCTTTGTAAAAAAATATTACATTTTTGAAAAAAAAAATATTACCTACAATATATTAAAAAAAAAATTGTCGGCATTAAATAACCAATTGAGGTTGATATGACGTAAAACAAACCAAACCAAACCGTTTTTTTTTTTTTACCATTTTCTCCAAAACATCGTTTTTTTCTCACTAGGCACATTTCTGTGGAACCAAATTTTTGTTCAAGTTTCATTTTCATCTTTGAAGAAATCGTTCAATAAGGCCAGATAATACGTAGCATTTCCACGCTCGTATCCTGGTTTTCTAAACTGCCTTAATCTTTCCTATTTCTTATTACTCTGCTTAAATTTTGGATTGGTTCCTTGGCTATTTCAATAGGCCTTCGGATTTCGGTGTCACACTTTCCCTACTCTATTAAAAAATTTCCCAGATATTTAAATTTCCGGACTTGTTTGATTTCTCTACCTCCGATTTGCAATTTGCACTTTGGGCTCATCCTTTTACTAACAACCATGCAGTTTGTCTTCTTGCAATTGATCTTTAATCCTTTCTTCTCACTTTCTTTCACTATTTTTTGTAGCTTTCTTTAAATATTCCCTGATTTGACCGAGGAATTTTTTTAATTATTTTCAGTATTCACGGATTTTTCAAGTTATTTTCATTGCTTATTGGTCCATAGTATTCTCGACATATGTATATACATAAACAACCGTCTGCTTTGACGATAACATGGTTAAAAAGGGGACGCGTTTTCAAAACTTGCCAGGGAGCATATTTTCTTTAAAAAGTATCTTGAATGTATGGGCCAGTGGCCGTGATTAACACAGTTCAAAAAACAGTGTGTCTACTTAAACAAGAGTATCCACAAAATACCGTTAGGCGCAGTAGGTAAGAAATAATGTCTAATAAAAAAAATCTATTGATTTTTTTTAGAAATTATACATATATATTATTAAATTATACATATACATTATATATATATATATATGTGCGTGTGTGTGTGTGGCCCTGTTTCTGAAATGAAAACAATACTAATAGATTTACGTACTGTCACTGAAAATTAACTTTTTGTAGAAAACCGGCTCACGGTGAAAGTAACTGATTTCTTATATTAGGTTGGTGCAAAAATACTAATAATAATGTCGTTTTTTGACGTATTTTTAGCGTCAACAAATGACACTATTACGTCATTATTTTTGCACCAACCTAATACAATCGGCTGCAGATATTTTAATTTTTGTATTCATATATATATATATATATATATATATATATATATATATATACCAACCAGCGACGTCGTACGAGACACACTGTATTCTTTGAATGGACAGAAGATAAAATATGTAAGAATTAAATTTTGAAGCCTTACTCCCGAAAATGATCGACAATAGTTCCCCTCCTTAAAAGGGATATTTAAAAATTGGGAAGATATTTTTACCAGTAAGCTTAAGATTAATAAATCTAAGTTTTGGTTTCTTCCGGAGTCGATTATTTTATTATAAATATGATCAATTCTTGTTTGCTAAGTAGTCTTTCAGTGAAGCTTTGACCAGGGTGTTTGTTTAAACGTTTCTTACACAAACCAAACTGAAATTCTCACACTTAATTAATTACTCACATCTTTCGTATATATATTCGAGTCCGTAATATTACAAAAAGAATACATGCTAAGGTTGTTTACGGGCGTCAGCTGCCCCTGCCTTCTTCCATATAGTTAGCAACTACAATTTATACGCATATAAAATTTAAAAAAACAGCTTAAATTCAGGTCGCATAAATCTCTACATATGTAGACGCATTTTTTGTTTATGCAATACTAACGCAATTCACTCGGCTGTGCTGTAAAAAACGTTACACAAAATATTTTGTGTGAAGTTGTTCACAAAAAATCTTTGTAATTCATTTCTTTAAATTAGTAACAACAATAATACTGAAATAAATAAAAATCATTGAAATTTTTATATTCGTGTTTGAAGATTACTTAAATCTTCTACTGTGCACGTATATCGTACTGCAAATAATTGGTGACCACCGATGAAGAACAATTTAAGTTATAGCTGACCCATTGTCATAGAATCCAATTATATACAAACAAAGGATTGGCGACCCATCGATTACATTTACAAATGACTGATGACATCAACAAATATTGCAAAGTGATCGACCTTTCAATAAAAATTTTAATAATTGTTGAAAAACTGGCTACATTCCGAGCATATGACAATGGAGACTTTTGTCTACCAAGTCGAATTTAAAGTCAAGACAAAATGAGTTTGATCGCTATTTCAGGCTACAAGATAATGACTTTCTACTTAATAGTGTGTAGAACTTTCATTCCAATGATTTTGAGCAAGAATCTGCAATTAATAGGATTTTTTTTATTATCAACTAGCTAACTGGAGTTAATCTCATGGTGGTTGACATGACGCACCCTAAAAATTAATTTTTCAGTCCGCATTTTTACTTATAAAGTCGCATACCCAATGTAGGAATTACTTACAAGATTTTCGTATTTTATTTGAGTAATTTCACTCCAAAAATCTTTAGTAATCCAAAAATCAGTATTCTTTGCATCCTAACAAAGCCCTGGTTAATTTTCGAACACTTTCCTATCCAACATCCGAATAATTCCTGGTCAACCTTCATAAACAAACCTGGTCAATTTTTAAAGAGATTTCATCTAAAATATAGAAGCAAACCTTCCTATGACAACTAAGACGAGTCTTCGACAACTGCAGACTATACCGAACCGAACTACATAGAAAAATAAGGATACCTGAAACTATTTTTTATTCAACAGATGCTGTACATAATTAATCAACAAAAGGTAAAATCATTCATTTTTCTCAGCAAACTTGCAAGATTCACAAAAAGAAATATAATATTCTCGGCGGTGAATTTTTCGCTGTCTATATTCATAACAGACATTTTCATCGCCTAGAATATAAAGACTTCGTCGCATTCAGCGATCACAACGTCTAACTTTTTTCATTAATACAAAAAAAATGAAAAATACAATATTTATATATTTCACAATTTTCGAATCGTCACGAGAACATCGTTGCTGACGCATTTTTACCAATTACCTATTCAAAACGTTGAACTACGAAATGTCGTGTATTTTGAAAAAACTTAAGGATGCAGCAATGAAATAAATTTCTAAAAAAATTTGTTTCATTGACAAAATTTCCTTTCGCTTATGAGCCACTTCCTACCGCAAAAAAGAAATTTCCAGCATTTTCAAAAACATTTCGCAAACTGTAAAACATTCTCTAAAAACAAATTGACGACAGATTTTTCCACTCAACATTTTTCATTCCTGGGCACCGCTATTGCTCGGGAACTCATAGAAAGTTCAAGAACATCATATATTATGTGCTAACGGACTTTTCAAAAGACATTTTCGCATTGTGCCACAGTACTGGAAAGAAGCAAACTATTTTAAATAAAAATTATTTCTTGGACTACCGTCCGATATTACAAATGACAATTACAAAAGTAACGCATGCTCCATCATTATGGTTAATGTAAAATTTTTGCTAGCGACATGCAGCAAAAATTCTTCAACATCAACAAAATGTGTGTCTGCTTATAAACAGCAATGGCGAAAATTTCACTTATATGACAAGTGTACACAACATTGTCCGCAACATATTTGCCTCCCGATGTAAACAGAATCAAAATTTAAATTTTCTTCTATACTAAAAAAAAAATCCCTTCAACGAAATTACGATGAAACTTATAATTTTTTTGGAAAGGTCAACAGAAAAAAAATCTTCGTTATAGACAAAAACTTCAAAAGAAACACTCTACAGACAGGCTTGAACCAGCTTACACGGAAACAACTTCCCAAAGATGAACTTTTACTAATGCATATAATACAATGATTATACTAATTCTATAATTAAAAAAAACAGAACTATCAGCTTTTAATCATTTACATATAAAAATATAGACTCTTACAAAAACAGAATTCGAGTACTATGTCTTTATTATCTCATAATTAATATTATAATGCTTTGCATTACTTTTGATTTAATATATATTTTTCTACCTTTTTCGATATACTTATATCGATCCAGTGGGTCGGAGAATATTTGTGGAACACCGTTTCAGATTTGTAGAAAAATGCTAATAGATTTGAAACTGTGACTCATTTTTGTATAAAACCGGCTCACGGTGAAAGTAACTCATTTATGAAAAAGAATACTTGCTCCCTAAATACACATTACATAGATATTTATGCAGCAAGTATCCTTTTTTCTTTTTAACAAGATTTATTAAACAATACCTACATGGTGTGTCTGTAGAATTATTAATAATTTTTTTCAAACTTAGTAAAATTCCCCATGTCAATTTATTAATTATTAATTTTCGCCTGTCACTACTCCCGTAATTAAGTGTTTAGTCTGTTTATGAAAATGTGTTTAATTAATTCCGCCGTTTCCTAGTTTACTTAATACACCCGCCAGATATATATATATATATATATATATATATATATATATATATATATATATATATATATATATACTGCTACTACTACTATATATTTCCTTCGGGTTTTATTGTTATTATGTGCGAACTGCACTATAACCTGATAGCAAAAATTAAGTATTTGCCACAAAACACACACACACACACACACATATATATATATATATATATATATATATATATATGGAAACGGTTATAATCGCATACACATGTTTCCAGTCACGTGATCTTCTTCAGGCAAATTAAATGAAACAGTTCTTTTAATGTTTCATTGTTCATTTTCTATATTTGTAGTAAGCCTTGATCTCATTTTTGGACTGTTGGCAAAACTGTATTTCTGCCTAAGTTGTTTGGTCTTAGTGGTAGCGATGCTGATGATAGATGGCCCCTAACCCACAACCCCTGAGACTGTCAAATCTATTTCCATTTTTGTGTATTGTGTGTGCGTGCGTGTCACCGTTAGGTGCACATGAATCAGCGTACACATATTCACATCCACAAACATACACGCACACACACACAAACATTCTTCCTGTGTGGCATAGAGCACACGTGTGTACCCGTGAGTAGTCTAGCTGTTTTTGCCAGTGTATTTATATCTCTATGGATATCTCCGCGTACGTACGTTTATGTATGCCTGCCGTTCGACTAGTGTATCTAGTCATCCTGTGTGCATATGTGTGTAGGGTTATGATCTGTTTAGTGCTGGTTTAAAATTCGTCTATGAAGTTTTTTTTTGAATTTGTAAGAAAGAGTAGTCGTCTGTTTGGTATATTGACATAATTTTAAATTTGCCTTGATTGCATTTGTAGATGGGTTGCGATACAGTGAGTTTTCTGTTGTCGGGTAATTTGATGTTGCTTTGTGAAGGGCAACTCTGTTGTTAAGTGGTTGGCTGAGCCTATATATGACTTCTTGCATTTTGCTCATTTGAGTGCATAGATCACTTTTTTGAACTTGCAGTTTAGATTTTTATTTATTGTGAAAGTAATTGTGGGGTTTTCAAAGGTGTAGTAGTTCCCTTTTATAATGCAAACCCCACATCTTTTTTGTTGCATTTTGTGACCCCTTATATAGTATTGGTTAAATTTGGATGAGGTTAATATATGATTCAGGTTTTTAATTGACGTTTGCTTTTTATTATTTTACTTGTTTTTAGTATATTTTTCATTTTGTCATTCTTGTTCAGTAGGCCTAGATTTATTGTAATTTCCATAAATAGTTCTGTATTGTTCTTATTGTATATTGAGACATATGCTAGGGCTTGTTCGACGTTACGTTTTTTTTTTTGGTGGTGGTGGTGGAATTCGTAGATGGTCCAAAGATGTTTTTTTTCTGATAGTTCAAAACCTTTCTTTATTAGTGTTGTAGGGTATCCTCGTTTTTTTAGAGTTCTATATAGTTCTTCTCGGCGGGTTTTTCGGAGGTGTTCGTCGGTTACTATATTGCAAACCTACATGCTAGGGAAGAAGGAATGAATTTCAGGCAGCTTTTTGGGTAATAGCTCTTGAAATGAAGGTATTGTTGGGTGTCTGTGGGTTTGTAGTAGATATCTATGATTATGTGATTGTTTCTGTTTCTAATGAGTATATCTAAAAATGGTAATTCGTTAAAATTATATTCTTGGGTGAATTTGAATTTTGGGGTGTAAGTTCTGAAGTAGAGTGTGGAATTTGTTAATATCACCCCAGAGAATTTCCAGAAAATGAAACATTCATCAAAGTATCGTTTTCACAATTTAGTGAATTGTTTTTTTAATATTTTCCCCATATATTTGTTCTGTCTATTCGTACAGGTTTTCCTCTGGGTAAGCTAATCTTAGGGTGGCATATGTTGAGGCTATTTTCGTTCCCATTACGGTACCTAGGTTTTGGATATAGTTTCTGTTGTCAAATTCAAAAGTGTTATTGTTTAGTATCAGGTCTAAACTATCGATAATAAATTCCTTAGTAAATCTGGGATTTAGTGTATCTGGATGTTTTTCAATCCAGAATGAGATTGCCTGTTTAACTAATTTATGGGGCATGTTGCTATGGAATTTACTGATGTCAAAATTAGCCATAAGTGTCCCCGGATCAATTTTTTAGGGTATGGAGTTAAGGAAGTGGATATCGTCTCTGATGTAGATTTTAATATGCTTAGTAAATGTTTGTAGTATGGTGTCTATTAAGTTACTGAGACTGCTAGTTGGACAGGCTGGTCCTGCTACTATGGGTTTGAATGTAAGTTCACTGGGATTCGGGATGTTAATGTATTCAGATTTTTGTGTCTAGATAGTTGCTTTTATTTCACTTGATTTGTGAATTTTTGGTAGTCAGTAGAAATTACTTGTTTTGGGTTCAATGTTTATTAGTAAATCTTTTTTCTTTTCTTTTCTTTCTTTTGTTAATATTTTGCTATGTGTCGTGTAGATTTTTGTAATTTTTGATATAATATTTTGTCTATATTGGTGTCAATTAATTTGTAGTTGTTTTTATTCCTTAGTGTTTCTAGAATTTTTGTTTTATAGTATGTTCTGTCCATGATTACTATAGCGCTGCCTTTATCAGCTTCCTTTATTAATTCTGTTGTTATTTTTAAGGATGCTCTCTAAGGTTTGTCTTTGATTTAAGTACTGTCGCTGAAATATTGCTGCTTCAACCAAATTTGAATAAGGTTATAAAAATAGTATTAAATTAGGTACCTCCACTAATTCGCTGAAAAGCGGGTAAATGTGATGAAAATAAAACCAAACTTCATAAAAACAAAGTTTTATCGTCAAAATATTTTATTTTTAAAAGGAATGACCAAGTATTTTTTTTAATATTTTATTAATTTTTTTCGAAACTATGGTTAAGAATATTGATTTTCTTGCGTCAGCGGTGGCGGTGGGTGGGGGGGTAATATAAATAATTTTAGCGTCTTTTATGCGGTAAAAAACAGATCAATCTGGAAATTCTTGCTAAAATCACATAATTCTTAATATTAATGAAATTTCCAGGACTTATTTCAGGATAAATGAATTAATTTCTTTTTTTTTCTTTTTTTTTTTTTTTTTAGAAAATCTTGGCAAAAATCTGTTATCCCTCCTACCACCACCACAATTAATTTTATGAAATTTAGAGAAATTAAAATTTCACCCACTTCATATTTATATTGTCCTTGGACAATGTAAAAATGAAATAAAACTATGATATTATTTAATTAGAAACATTTTTAATTGCTTTTATAAATAAGATATATTAAGTACACGGGTGCCTTAAGAAAGAAATTCGATGAATAATGAATTTTAACAATAATTGTTTCCTTTTTTTTTTAATTTTAAAATTCTGAATTAATTTCACCATTTTAAATTATAGTATTATTAACCGAAAACTATATTTACTAATTATTAATTGAAATGCTTAGTACAAGTCATCGAACACCATTATTTTTAAAATTATTTTTTATTTTTTTGTATGTGTATAAATGTACCTATTTTTGTAGATAGGAACGTCCATAAACGACATTGTCAGAAAATAAAGCGATAACTATGTTAAATTTTATGCCAAAATATCTAAAATTCAATAAAACATTAGATTAATTTCCTAAATTTTTAAGATTACTGATTAAAAATTATATATAAAAGGCGCTCTCGTTATATTCTTCCATTATTTGTTACGGGGAAAGCCCTAGTAGAACACATTAAATAAATATGCAACTGTCATCAAGCAGTTAACACCTGAACAGCTTAAATAAACAGCTACCGCTATGTTAAAATGCATTTCTGCAATATTTTAAACTTAAAGTAAATAATATTTGTTTCATATCAGATTAAATATAATTTAAATTAGCTAATATTCTTCAAATAAAGTTTCAGAAAAGTATACTTTATTTTTGGCAGAATTTTAATAAAGATAATATCATTGCGATGAAAGACGACTAAAACGGTGCTAAGAAGAGAGAATAATAAAAGAACAGTAATTAAGAAGACTGACGATAACGATTAACATTGCATTTAAATTTGTGAAGATCAAAGTTAACTGGGATACAAAAAGCCGGAAGAGTGTCCCACAAACGAGAAGTTTGAGAGAAGAAACTTTTAGCATAGAACTTACGGTTACATTTTAGAAAAAAACTCCTTCCAGTCTATTTAAATTAGTTTTTGAAATACGGCAAAGTATTTTGCTTATTGTAAATATTAAATTTAATCAATTAGCTTGAAATTAAAACTAAAATAAATGCTACAAGAAAGATTTTTCATTTTAAAATTTTAAACCTTATGTATCATGTTTTCTGTGGATGTTCCCGCATAAAATCTTTTTAAAAGCTATAGATATTAATCCTGTTTCTGTGAAGAGTCACGAACGCCCACATGCTGAAAGGAAACAGCACATCCAAGAATGCTGAGAATACTGTAGGTAAACCACATAAGAAACTTGGAGGTTTTTCAGAATATGAACTAATATTAAACTAATGCTAATAATAATAACAAATACAAAAATATTCTTTTTAAAAAGTTTACTAAGTGAATAGCAGTGAATGCTGTAGAATTTCTTCACAGGTGAAGAATGAACGACAAAGAATTGGTTTTACAGGCGAATGCTGAATCTATTGCTAATAATCAGAAATAAACAACTGAAATTTTTGGAAGAAAGAATGAGAAAAGAAGGCTTACAGAATTTAATACTCGCAGAACCTACTGAATAGCGCGAAATCTACTTTCAGGGAATTATTTGCAGAAAAATGGATGAGTAGACGATAAACCGTCGAATGTTACTTAGAACAACAAAAGAAAGTTATGGCGGCATGATCGCTAAATTCCTTAAAGAACATGGTATTTAAAAGAAGTGTCATCGTGGTGTGTAGTTAACGGTTATCAGGACAGAATTTTAGGCGAGGTTGCATGATTTCCCTTTACACTAATTATCTTATCGAAATACATGAATCCACTACTCCCTTACAAATTATAGATAAATAGTTTGGAAAACTGGACTCACATGTCTTCGATGGCAAACTTAAACGAGGAATGGTGTCCTCGGGCAGACTGGGGGTAATTTATATCCATCTCCTACAGATAAAATAAAACACCCGTTATGGGGTTTTTATTGTACCAATGCAAAATAAGCTAGAAGCTGTAAAATTAGGATTGTCACTGTATAACAGTAGCCCTGCTTTAAAAAAATGTTATACATAGAATGCATTCCGTTTTATATCATAGAAACCTGTTTCGAGCAAATTAACATTAAGTGACAGGAAGCCATCAAAAAAAAAAGTAATTCTCAATTATGCTACATTTTATTTTAATCGTTTCACCTCAATGAAGGCAATAAAGTCACTAAGACACAAGGTCTTACTGAGTCTGAAAAAGAAACATTACAAAGAAGAGAGAATAATAAAAGAACAGTAATTAAGAAGACTGGCGATAACGATTAACATTGCATTTAAATTTGTGAAGATCAAAGTTAACTGGGATACAAAAAGCCGGAAGAGTGTCCCACAAACGAGAAGTTTGAGAGAAGAAACTTTTAGCATAGAACTTACGGTTACATTTAGATATTTCAGCTGTAAAATGAGACCATTCCTCCATAAATTCTAGGTGCCAAAGAGGAAAGATAATCAGACCAATGAGGCACAGGGTATTTATGAAATGATGGTTGGACTGAAGCCAAAATGTCAAGTCATGGCCAACAGCATTGTAGATACTTCTTTTTATTTTATTTGTAATTATAATCTCTCATTGAGAATTGTCAGAGTCTATATCTACTCACATGTACCCACTAAATGTAACGTTTATAGTAAAAACTGCGCTGTCGGACGGCATTTAAGTTAGCTCCTGTGGAGAGCTCTTGATTGGGCCTTCGATTTGTTCAGAAGTTTAACAGTCCCTAAGTCTTTACATATGCTCAAAATTGGAAGGTTTCGTAGATGCCGTTTAATCTGGGTTTTCATTTACACTGGACTTCCTTTTCCTCGCTGTAGCCTTGCCTCTTTTAACTGCATTCTGGTCCTCTATTGGCACAGATTTCTTTTTGCGATGCATACTGCTGTCGTATGCGATAGGCAAAAATAAGCTACAGATGAACTCAAAATTGATCGCTGCATTTAACTATCGCATTAATATTTAAGCTTACCTTTTTAAAGTTCAAATAATTCTTCTACCGTCACTTAATTTAAAGACATTTTGATGTATGTAGGTCCTTACTTTCCGTACAAGCAATTATTTTTTTTATTTCATGAGTGACTGGATTTCCTAATTAATTTCAATTATTCCCATATTTATTTTCAAATTATATAAACTGTTATCGTGCAAAAAGATTTCAAAACAGTCGCAATAATGTAACCTTCGGAATCCCAAATTTCAGGATTGTGTATCCGGATCCGAAATGTTTTCAATTTACTCACGGAGTCGGTCTGGTTCCAAAATGGTATATGTTTGGCTACGGCCTCTAGGAGTAAAGATGAAAAGGTGTGACACACTGGCATTTGCATTTATTTATACTGAAGAAATAAAGTAGCATTTTTTTTTCCAAAAACTACTATTTGCTTTAAAATCACATTGTTTAGATTTTGGGTACGAATATAAAGTTAGCAGTTATAGACTTTGAAAGATCTCAACGAGAGAAACCTATGTCGTAAATAAGGTAATTGAGGTAATTGTGCTCTTGAGACTTCATGCGGTTTAATGGTAAAGCACGCTTGACTCGAAAGCGATTTACGTCCAACTTGGTGTGAACATTTCCTATCTCGCAGTCACAGGATTGATGGTCAAACAAGAAAGTATTACTATGAAAGAATATCTTGTTACTGATTCAGATGAACAACGGATATTACTCGATAATCGGATATTTCAGTGTTCCATTTGCATATAATGTGAGTCACACTTTCTAAATAAATTTCGGACAAACATCCAACAATGACGAAGTCTACGCATTTTATTGATATTATCGGACACTAATTGTCTTCGCTTTTTGAGACTTGATTATTTCAAATTCTAATTTCCAATTACGATGCGAAAAAAAAACACAACTGCATATTATTCGCTACAGGAAATTGACAAATCGATTTTAATTGATTTTCTAATTTGTGTCGTCGTGACAATTGCCTGCGTATATAAGTGAGGACTGAAAAGAAAAAGTTATGTTAATGTTTATCAGTGGTTGTCATTGTGTGTGTATGTGCGTGTGTGTACGTGTGTGGCTGTCCGCGTGAGCGTCTAAGAGTAGGTGTTTAAGAAGTGTAAGTGTAAAAATGCGTTATTAAATACGTCAGTGAATAAGTAAAATGAATGGTTTGATAACATCTACATATACATGGTCATCGGTTCGTATTCACTGGTGTGCTGTATCTTGTAAATATCTATAACATAGAGATTTTTTCCCCATTTTAACTATATGCGAAAGTATATATATATATATATATATATATATATATATATATATATAGTTAGGCAGCATATCTTCATTCAGACATGTTTCATTGAATAATATAGATATATTTTGTCTATTTATTTTTGTACCGATCCTTTCCAGTTCTCGAATCAGTTTCTCGATGATAAGATGGAATTCGGCGCCTTCCTTGATGAATTTCATCTCAATATCAAGAAACTTATTAGACAACTGGAAAAGATCATTACAAAAATAGATTGAATATGTCTATATTATTAAATGAAACATACACACGCGCGCACATACACACGCGCGCACACACATACACGCACGCACACACATACGCAAGAGCACACACACACACACACACACACACATATATATATATATATATATATATATATATATATATATATATATATATATATATATATGTATATGTATATGTATGTATATGGAGTTGTGGATAGGGGATCGAATTGAGGAATCAGAGAGCCGAGTTCGAATTATAGCCGGATCCATTACGTGTTAATACCCTTAGGAAAGGTATTAATTCTCTTCTTCTGCCTCCATGGGTAAATAGCAGTACATGTAGCATTGGATAAATGACAAAACTACGGAGGGTTGTTTGGGAGCCTTGTGTCTCTGTATTCAAAAAGTGTAGTTCGTTCTGCACAAAGACTTCACTACGATAATCAAATTATATGCGCTGGTGTGTGACTGTCGGTTCCTAGGAACTGATCAGCTCGAAACTTGTACGTCGAATACGACGGGAGAGTCTACAATATATATATATATATATATATATATATATATATATATATATATATATATATATATATATATATATATATATATATATAACTCAGAGAAGATCGATGAGTTTAATGCTGCCCGATTAGCTTGAGTAACGCTTCAGGGGTGGGAACCAAGTTATGAAGTTGTCGAGAGTATTAAAAACTATTAGTACAAACCTTGATATTTTAAACTATCTACTCGAAACATTTTTTACAAAAACTTCTAAAATTCCCAGCATCCCTCGTCCGTGCGCATGTGTAGTTTACCAACATAAGTAACATAGTCCGATGAAGTCATGAAGGACGACCCCGTCACGTTGCACACAATTCTCTACTAGCATCAACTTTACATTACTTAATAGTGGAAATGAAGTGTTCAAATTTTTTTAAACATTAAAAAATACAAAGGTGCTCACACGAATTCCATTTGCCCGTGGCAACTGCGACCGTAGAATGAACGATCCTTTTTCAAAAAACAACACAAACATAATTTACGACGTAACAATCAACACGTGAGGAAAAAATAACAAAATCAGAAACATTCACCCCCTCTAAAATGGCTATAAAAGTAGCTGAATGTGCTTGGGACGATAAATTATGGATAATAGTTATATTACTTAATTCCTACAAAACGGGAAAATGTTAGGATACTCTAAAGACCTAACAAAAAATTAATTCAGTTTTCCTTCTCGGCTGTATCCAAGGAAATACACACACACACACACACGCACATATATAACCGGTGTAACAGCAAAATTGTCCAATTGTTAGGTTAATATTTGAACCGTTGTATCTTAGAAATGATTAAAAACATCTTAGTGGAATTCTTCGAGGTTTTTATAACACTAGTGGACTCTACTTTGAACATTAAGAATGTATTTATCTCTAAATTGAAACGATGATCCCTCTTCCAGTTGTGAACTCCTGGGCCAGTTTTCCTCTCTACTATTCCCTCTTTTTTAAACTTATTAACCCCTTTTCCTGGCGATTCTTGAATGGACTTTGAAGATCAAAGCAGAATGCGATTGTTGGTACAATCAATGAACGCCTGAATTATCCTTTTCCTCTCACCATTGCTCAGTTGGGAAAACATAGCGAGGCTGACACAAAATGATTTTACTCTGTTCTCTTTCTAGCTGAATAGCTCAAAGAGTTTTTCAGTTATTTTTTACGACAAATGGTATCAAAATGGCTAAACATCTTATCTGAAAACCTGGAAAAAATAAACTCAGTTTGTTTAGTGGTTTTTGTGTATTTGTATACTTAGGCAGCAAATTCTCTTTTAGAAATGTCTGATTGAATAAGTTACAGACTTATGTCTTCTTATTTTTAATAACATTATAACATAGAAGAAAAACTTCCATAATTGGTAATTTTTCGCGTTCTAATGAACTCTCAGGACATTGTCAACCGTTTTGCATTTACAAGCATAATGAACAAATTATGTTAATGGATAACAACGTAAATCTTTATATAAATATTTATACTAATGAACAACATACAGCTTTGCATCACTTGCACCCCTGAAGATGTTCTTGGAAAAAGATCGAAAGCTCTTAGGAAATGAAAATAAAAGAAATTTAAACAGCTATAGCACATTTCTCTGATCCTTTAACCTCAATACACGGAAGGTTATTCGTGAGTATGAACGGATTTTATTAAAAATTAGCAGACATAATGTCTGTAATTTATTCAATCAGACACATATATATATATATATATATGGAATGTCTCAAAAATATATACACATTTTAAAGCTTTCTAAATAATTAATTTAAGCAAGCAGAACTATATCTAATTTAAATAAAGCATATGAATAAAGTAATTACAAATGCACGATCTTCTCTCATCACATGTTTTCAAATTGATGTTCGTTATGATAGACGCATTGCTGACAATGCGACACAATAGCATCACAAGTAGCAATTAACATTTCGATATAGTTTCTTTGACTGTTAATACTTTCCATCGCCCTCTCTTCCTTCACGCGGTGTGGTTGATACACTTGGTCTTCCGGAACGGTTCTTGTGTACATAGGATACACAATCATAGGGCACAATATTATCAGCTTCAAAATTATCCCTAATTCATAAGATTGTAAGCAATGTGGGTGGATCTGAATAAAACTCACTTCGATATCGCCTTTGAACTTCAACTGCATCTTCGTACTTCTTGGGGCATTTCCTGATAATATTAGTAATACTAACGTGTAAATCTTAAAAAGTGAGCAAGTTGACTTGACCTATACACCGTAAAAGTATATATATATATATGTGTGTGTGTGTGTGTGTGTGTGTGTGTGCGTGTGCGTGTGCGTGTGAAAATATATCGAAAATAGGAAAGAACTCGTTAGGTAAATAATCCAAAGTTCTTTAGTATTTTTGTTATTATTTTAAAAAAATAGGGCTCGATACAACAGACACGTAAATCAGACTAGGCGAAATCATCTCCCGTTTTAAATTTAGACACCCCAACCTTACCCTGACTTGACATCTATGAATGTAACTCTATACTGATACAAATTATTAACACCCTACACCCCTTTCTATTTAAACAATCGCCCTAGCCGTTACCACGGAAATTTTGATTTCAATAATGAATATGCTATTAAAACACGTAAATTTCAGAAATAAGTTATTCAAAAAAAAATTTCGCTTGAAGATCTAACAGAGCTTACTTTAATTCAAATTAATTCAAATAATTATATTGAAGTTTTCGGATCTTGTTTTGAAACATGAGAACTTTTATGTAGCGTCTTGGAATCATATTTTTAAATATATATATATATATATATATATATATATATATATATATATATATATATATATATATATCCTGTGGCTCATATCGCATAAATATATCATGTCACGATTTGAAGAAACAATTTTCTGGTAACAATTCAAACCTATTGGCGGGTTAGAAACTCATTGCATGATGAAAGTAGTGCTTTCAGAAGATTATGCTTGCCTACTTAAAATAGATTAACTTTTTTTTTCCTCTGTGTCTGTCTGGAAAATCATAACGAACATTTGATAAAAAGTCGACTTTATTACAAAAATATTCTACTCTAATTGAATTGAACTAATATCTTTCTTTTTTTTTTATTTATTGATTTTTTTTATTTTTTTTTTATTTTTTTATTTATTTTTTTTTTTTTTGTTAACATCGATTGTTTCAATGTACTGTGATTTTTATAAGAAATGGGAAACATTTTGTCTTCAGACTCAGTGGATATAAGGGTTTTTCGGAGAATTTTTATATGCGATTTGTATGATTCATAATATGCACTCCGGATTTGGATAATCCTGAAAATCTGCTGTATTAAAACATAATAGTTTTTTAGCCTTCTTCTTCCTCTTCCTCTTCTTCTTCTTCTTTGTGCCGTGTCCCTTCAGGACGTGGGTAGTCATGGGTCTCCACAATTGCCTGTTCTAAATAATTTTTGTCTTTTTTTTTTATCCCTCCTAAATTCTGTTCTGGCATCAATATACTCACGCTCTCTACGTAGGATATGCTTTGTTTTACTCTGTCCCTCTTGTCTTTAGTCTGTCATGTTCAATCTGTTAAATTTTCGAAACCCCCTTTCCTTATTAGAAAATAAGAAATTTCAACTGTCTCTTTCTAATGTTAAGCATCCTTTTTGTTTGCATTTTCTCTAACACACACTTGTAGTTTGGGCCATGATAATCTCAGCTTCCTTGAGCAGAACAATATTTCTGTTTATTCAAGTCTCTTCTTCATCAGAGTAGATTGCTCAGCATAGCGTAATAATATTAATATCATATTACTTACTCTGTCAACTTATATTAATATCATGTTACATAAAAGTTAACAGCTCTTTTCTTTAAGACTTTGCTCATTATTTTAAATGTATTTTTTGCTATCCCAGTTCGTCTTCAGTTTTCAGTACTGCACTTTCCATCCTCTGTTAAAACCCTTACTAGATATTTAATTTTTTGTTCAATTTTGGTATCTCCAATTTGCATCTTGTGCTGTGCCTTTTACTAACAACTACGCATTCTGTATTTATATATAAATTATAGGGACGGGATATTTCGAGGATTTAAACAATGCGAGCGGATGTAATGCGATATGAACTAATTGCCATTGGAAAACTTCATTGAACTAAAAAAATATCTATAGTCAACTATTACAGGTTTTATATTATATTTTGAGACACAAGATGTATATTGTCTTTAACAATACATGTTTCAAAGAATTACTGCACAAATACATCGAATATGTATTCATGATATATATATATATATATATATATATATATATATATATATATATATATAATAAAGTATGAAGTAATATATATATAACGTTTGACGTAACACACATACACACACACACAATTCCTATATATATATATATATATATATATTAGAAATTGACTGATTTAAAATATGGTTTCTTCGCTACACAGGAATTACCATGTTTCAAAAACCGAAGCTAAAACTTCAAATTTAATTATATAATTAAATTTAAAGCATTAGTTTTTTTTTTCTCAAGCGAATTTTGGTTCCAATTTTGCTGGTCTTCTATGCAAGCTTCAGAGCTACGGTATTTCAGGACGATTGTTTGATTTAATCCAATCTTTCATGTTAAATCAGGAAATTAAATTTGTTCTGAACGGGCTCGCTTCTAGATCCTTTCTCATGAATACGGGTGTCTTCCAAGGTTCTATCCTGGGTCAGAAGCTCTTTCTGATCTTCATCAATGATCTCCCTGATGTCATCAGTTCCCAAGTAGGCATTTATCTCAATAGGATTATCCGTCAGAGCTGACAAATGTAACCTGGTCGCTGCTCTTGAAAAATGATTTTAATCAACGAATAACGGGTCAAGAAATAGCTTGTAAATTTTAATGCCCCTCCAAAACTAACCTTTTCTCATTTAACCACCATAGAGAAACTGCCCTTCCCGCCATCTGTATGGCTGGTGTTTGACACTTGGATAGGGTCTCGTTACGCCTACTTGGCCTCACGGTTTCAACTGACTTGAAGTGGAACAACTAGATTGAATCAATAACTGCATCTACCACAGAGAGCCGGTTCATTGTATCGTGTCAGAACGTTTTTCACGTCAAAGTCCACCTTGCCCATTTACAAACCTGCCATTCGGCCGTACGTTGAATACTGTTGCCATATATCGACTGCTGCTCCTGTTATTCATCTCGAGATGCTTGACAAAATCCCAAGAAGGATCTGCAATATAATAGATCCTACTTTGGCATCTCGACGTGACGTGGCTTCCCACTGTCTTTTCTAAAAAATATTTTCATGGCAACTACTCTGACGAGCTTTTTCTCCCCTTGTGTCGCCACTGCATGAATTTAAGCGGGCTACTAGACTGGCATGTCGGTCTAACATTTCCACGGTTAAAATAGTTAAATACAACCGCCACTTATACGCCAACAGTTTCATTTCTCGGGTTTCCCGTCTGTGTAGCTCACTTAAGTTTACTTGCTTCCCTGGTTTCAAAATTGTAAACTAAACATCAATCGCCATCTTCTACCGGTTTATTTTCTCGCACTTCCCGACAGTGGGACTCCCTCAAGTTTACTTGCTTCCCGGAAAACTACAATCTTCAAAAATTTAATTGGCACGTCAATAGTCATCATCTGTCGTATTAAACCCCGCTAATCTTTTATCCTTTCCTCAACGCCCACTATACCCAGTCTTTTCTCTGACTTTCATTCTCTGTAACCTCCTGCGTACTAATGGCATTTCGACCTTGCTTTGGGCGAATTGTTTAAAATATTTATATATATATATATATATATATATATATATATATATATATATATATATATATATATATATCTTTAATTTAGTTTACCAATATAATAAATAAATTACATTCATAAATTAATTTTAAATATTAAAATAGATGTTATTGTTGTTGTTTTTTTTTTTTTTTTTTTTTTATATTGTGGAAATACAATTAGTCGGGTGAATAAACTATTAAGATTTTAAATATTTCTTTATGTCCTAGATAAATATGTTTATTACAATAATAGTTATATTTAGTGCTGAAACTATTTACTTAAAAAATTAAACATTTAAGTTAATAACAAAATTTTTTTCAGACATCGAATTTTCTATCAAACATTGTAAACTATCTTTTACATAATTTTGTTAAAACAAAATTATAACAACTCCATCTCTCTTTCCCCCCCTATCTCTCTCTTTACCATAAGACTCACTTGTATACATTTTCTACAATTCATTTCCATTTTATTAACCATCTAAAGAGGTCAAGTTTCTGTCACTCCTCCTACTCCAATATGAAACATACTTGAGAGAGATATAAAATTAACCCCTCCCTATACTTTATATTGTCTGTTTAACTACCACTCTCAACCCCCTCTATTAAATTACAAAAATTACACTAGCCACCAATTTCTAATCCCATTTTTTTCTCAATTCGTTGTTGGAAGATTTACCTGATGATCCTGAATCCTTAAAAAAGGATTTAGGTGAAATAAATTATCGTTATGGTTCATTAAAGTGGTTTGTTTTTCATTACAATTATATATATATATATATATATATATATATATATATATATATATATATATATATATATATATATATATTATTCCACATTAATAACACAACGCAATCATTAAATATATATATTAGGTTGGTGCAAAAATAATGGCGTTTTCTCACATATGTTACTATGTGAGAAAACGTCATTATTTTTGCACCAAGCTAATATGTTGTATTTAAAAATAGTCGGGATTTAAATTTGATATTAAACATAAACGCGGATTACTGTTTTTGTTTTTTAATTTGTACACAAATAAATTCAAACTGACCATAATAAGAGTATTCCTATATATATATATATATATATATATATATATATATATATATATATATATAAATATAAATATATAAATTTCGCTTGAAGATGGAACATAGCTTACTTTAATTCAGTTTAATTCAAATAATTATATTGAAGTTTTCGGCTCTTGTTTTGAAACATGAGACCTCTTATGTAGCGTGTTGGAATCATATTTTTAAATAAATAATTATATTTATGCTCTACTTTTGTATCGAGCACTATTTTTTTAAAATAATAACAAAAATACTAAAGAACTTTGGATTATTTACCTAACCAATTCTTTCCTATTTTCTATATATTTTCACATATATATATATATATATATATATATATATATATATATATATATATATATATAAGCGAACATTGAAGTTAACACGCAGTGGCGACAGGCTGTTTCAGGCTAGGTGTAATAGCGCGTCCTGAAGATTGTGTCAAGCATGAAACAGCCTATTGCCTGTGAGTTCATTTTTATATTTACATATACTCTATCTCTCTGATATTGAGCACTTTATCCCATAAATGCAGAACAACTTAAAACCATATTTCTTCATATATATACATATATAGATATATATACGTGTGTATATATATATATATATATATATATATATATATATATATATATATATATATATATATATATATATATACACGCATGTGTATGTCTTTGCGTATATATATTTTATGCATATCCACCCATACGACCCACTTCCCAAAATTTGAACATACTACCAGATATTAGAATATCCTCAATTTTTTTTATTTTTTTTATTTTTTTTTTTGACCAGTGGTCTTCTTGTTCATTCCAATATGTTTTCAGCGGCTCCTTATTACCGATTTTAACAAAAACCATATACGTGTAAAATGCAATACTTTGTAAGCGGTCGAATTGATATAACACTTTTCGATATTTTTTTCTTCTTTTTGATCACAGTAATTTGAAATTTGGACAGACTTAGACAAGAAGCAATTCTCCTTTACTTGGACAAAGATTCCATATCCGTACCATAAGAGGACATTTAATCCTGCTTCGCGAAAACTCGACCCTGGTCCACAGACACTGTATCTATATCTGAGAGAAACACCTCATTACACAGACACTCTCAATTCGGAAATCTCCTATCTTCTGTTTAAAGGAATGAAATAGGGTCGCCTTAAGGCAAAAAAACCGTGCCAAGCTGCGTATTTTCGGGTTACAGACTAAGAGTAATTTACGGCTGTAAACTCAGAGTCTAGAAATCGGTTAGAATTTCACAGCTGAGTGCCATAAGTCTAAACTTATTCAGACGCTAGCTGCGGGCGAAATGAAACATATTTGTGATAAATGTCTGCTTCATGTTGTTTTGTGTGCATAACCCCCTCTCTCTTTCTCGTACTCCCTCTCTCACTCTCTCTCTCTCTCTCTCTCTCTCTCTCTCTCTCTCTCTCTATGTGTGTGCGCGCGCGTGTGTTTGGCGAGTAAAGAATTTCAAGAAAATATTGATAGAATGTATTTTTCCCTGAATAATCGTCACATAGTCACGTCATGATAGATAGATAGATAGATAGATAGATAGATAGATAGATAGATAGATAGATATTTGAGGAGACATACACTTAGTGGGTCCATAGATGGAAGACGTGTTAAAGTAATGTTACGCAATATGCGCCAATGATGTTCTCATTTCTATTGCTTTGTATAAAAGTCAATAAATTTTATGGCTTTCTTGACAGAAACAAGATAGATGGTATTACTAAAAGCAGTATATAAGGCATGACGCATGTCTCTCTCTTTCTGTCTTTCTATCTGTCTGTCTCTTTCTCTCTCTTTCACACACACACTCTCTCTCTCTCTCTCTCTCTCTCTCTCTCTCTCTCTCTCTCTCTCTCTCTCTCTCTCTCTTAGCCACAGGATTCTTTAAAGATAGGACCCCAGCCCCCCAACAAACCATATTATCACACTGAATGCAACACAAAAAATACACAGCAAATATTAGGTTGGTGCAAAAGTAATGACGGTTTTTGACGTATTTTTTAAACGTCAAAAACCGTCATTATTTTTGCACCAACCTAATAAATAACACACTGGGTTTACTTGACAACATAAAAAAGATATTTAATAATTCTACCAAGCCACAAAGATCTCTTCTCAAATGTCAGTTTCCTAGTTTATATAAAATGTTTACCCAAACGTAAGTACAAATAAGGAAATCCATACAGGCACACTTTCAGGAACCCCTTTAGTATTATTTCTATTTAGTTTGGTTAAGCAATAAAATATGGTCTTATTTCTTGTATATTTATACTTATGCTCTAATATTTGAAGTAAGTAAAGCCATTCTCAGTCTGTTATGTGCCACGCGTAATACACGCTTAGGCGATCATGTATCTTTCGACACATGACTGATGAGGCAGATTTTTTTCCCGCAGTAAGTTGTCATTTCTTTCTCCAGTAGACCAGTTGCCATCCAAGGCTATAGTACCCGGTCTGTCCTGCTATTTACGCATAGCTGGGGGGGAGGCAAAAGAAGAGGAATCAAACCTTTCACAAGGATATTAGCACGTAAGAGGATGTAATACATTCGACTGGAATTTTTGTCGTCGATTGGTTCTGAAGAGCGAGGATCAATAACCGGTAATAATGTATAATGTATAATACGCACTGATGTACTGATATATATATTCCTATCGATGGTTATAAAGTTTAAATGCTACAGAATTTGATAATAAGTGGTGCTTAATCAAATCTGTTTTGATTGTATATTTTTCTTCTAGAAATCCTAAAATCTTGATGTGTATGTTTTAGGAGAAAATTAACTTTACATAGAAAATTTGTTATTATGAACGATACTGTATGCATGTTTGCAGATAGATAGATAGATAGATAGATAGATAGATAGATAGATAGATAGATAGATAGATATTAATAAAAAAATACATA
Organism: Acanthosepion lycidas; assembly: GCA_963932145.1. NCBI lineage: Eukaryota > Metazoa > Mollusca > Cephalopoda > Sepiida > Sepiidae > Acanthosepion > Acanthosepion lycidas. Next base: position 46,566,269 of record OZ010571.1, on the reverse strand, counting down.
GTATCCTACGCCGCCATTACAACTCGGAGTTTCACGCTAATGTAGTCTTCTGGTACGTTTTACTAATAAATACTTAATAGCTCTGTTATTTAGCATTGTTTTTCTTACATCAAAGGACATATTCATCTGTTTGTATGTGAACACTGACACTTACATTTATTTAGACTTATTCATTTGATTACATTTATATATATGTGTGTGTGTATTTGTGTGTGTATTTGTGTATATGCGTGTGTATTTTCATATAGAAAAATATACCATAATTCTGGAAAAAAGGATATATTTCGATAATTACTATAAAGCCTTTGCTTACATTTGAAATTCCCTCATTATACTGAAGCAAAATTACGTTTTAATTTGTGTGCTTAAAACAAAATGAACTGCCTCAGTAGTATTTGCTGTATGTTATTGCTCGTAATTTAATACAGGAAGTCCTGGATCCATACAGAAAATTATCAATTCCACATCCGTCTTGTGAGTTGCGACTGGCGCCGAAAGAGCTGAACAATTCTCTTGATAATCACCGCATATCTGACATTCGTTAACAAATGCACAGTTGACGTAATAAGCGCAGGTCAGTTTTCCTCATCGGGTCTTTTCATCGCTCACTCGCAACACAGTCGGTGTTGGCTGGTCTACTGTCTGTGTTCGTTACTGACAACGTCTGTCCGTTAATGGTCAGGGTCAAACATTTACATTCAAACCCAGTGGACCTTGGCAAGCGAATGGAATGAGAATGAAGTCTCAGGAGAAAGGAAATGGCAACAAAGCCGCTCCAAGAAACAAAAAAATAGGATTACAAAGAAATAATAAGGTTAATAAGGATGGTAAATTTCACTTCTTTGCAAATGATTGAAGTCTCACGATGCATTGCGCTATAAGGACATATTTCTATTTTAAATGTTTTTATGTCGCTGTTTTTATTTAATCTTTTACTTGTACAGGGTGAGGCAGAAATATCACCCACATTTTAAACTGTCACCTTTGTGATGCTAGTTAACTTAGGTAAGTGCTTATGGTGTTTTCTTCTAGCTAATGTCTTGCCATTGTCTTCAGATTCCATCAGGTGCACACCGTTTCGTTTTCTCTTGAAACGTTTTTAGAACTGGTAAATCTGTAATTGCAACACAGAGAGCTTTACCCGCTCGTTTCACATTACGTTGGAATGATACTATTCCAGAACATCGATACTGCTATGGGTTGAAAATTTCAGGACCACAGGTTCAGTGCTTAAATAAAGCTACCTGGAAGACTTCGAAGCGCTCGACCTCCAGAAAATGTGCAGGCTGTGAGACAGTCTGTTCTGCAGTCTCTTACACATTCAATATTCTTCTTTGGGATTGTCTGATCGAGGAATCAAAGGAATCTTACACATCGATGTGAAGTTCCATCCATACAAATTAATTGTCGTTTAGGAACTGCAAGAAAGAGAAAATCGTTCGGCATGCTGTGACAATATAATTCAAAATGTTCCTTCAAATACTGTTTTTCTCACAAACGATGAAGCTCACTTTCATCACACTGGCTGCGTCAATAAACAATTTTTTTGCTACTGGACGGAAAGACAGCTTTATGAAAGAACTCTACACGGCGAATGAGTGTGAAATTTGGTGTATGGGCATTTATTTATTTTTTTTTTTTTTTTTTAGTAAGGAGAGTACTTGGTTACAGTAATATCTGACCGTTATGTGCTGATGCTGCGGACCTTTTTCGAACGAAAATACTGAGTCCAGATGAGTGCTTTCAAGGGGATGCAGCCGCCGTAAACACAGCGAGATCAATGTAAGTTTTGAGGGCGATGTTACCAGGACATTTTAATTCTTTACTCGGTAACATAGCTTGGCTGCAGTTCGCCCGATCTCGCCTAATGCGATTATTTTCTCTGGGATTACATGAAAGTTGAAGTCTACAAATACTGACCAGTGAATCTGTTATGGTGAAACACACCTATTCTATAGTTAATAAACTCTCCCACCTAATATAAGTAGGAGTAGTAAGTGAAACTTTTGGCGACGAGGATGAGATCCAAAAATTGTTGTGGAGTGATTTCGCAGTGGAAGCTTGTAATTGTTCTAAATCGGTCTTAAAATAGGTTCGACGTACAAAACGTTAGGAACTTGATATAATAGGTATTATGCAGAGAAATCTTGTTGTGGCCGCTGATACTTTCATATTAGACTAACTGTCGTCCGACATCGACTAGTATTTAGTCACCCCACCACGAGGGTATCATGTGGCACAAGGCTGGTTTAACGTGGGATTTCCGAGCCCGTGGGCTCGGCCAAAAATATACCCTTTGAACCCGTATAAACGGGTTCAGGGTCGGTTTACCTCCCCGAACGAGACTGTCCTTCGGCATAGCCTCGTTCGGGTTCCTCCCCGCCCGAAGGCAGAGAGTTCAACCGTTCAGCCGGTCGTCCGACATCGACTGACCTTCGTTTCACTTACTGCTCCTACTTATATTAGGTGGGAGAATCTATTAACTATAGAATAGGTGTGTTTCACCATAACAGAATCCTGGAAAATTAAAGGATGCTATACACCAGAATATGGCAGAAATATCAGCAGAAATGACTCTTCAGCTTATGGAAAACTTTAGAAATCCTCTACAGCAGTGTATGTTGAAGATACGTCACCTTTTGGACAATACCATTTCTAAAACTAAATAAATAGAACCTGTAACCCATCCTTTTAAACAACAGCGATGTCATTTTGTAATAGCAGCTGCTTTGTTTTTTTTGTCAACCTTTATGTAGACAGATATTTCTGCAGCATCGTGCATATATATTAAATTAATAACACTAAATTACTCTTCTCTCTTTCTTACTCACCATCTGCCCGTATTAATCTATCGAATCACCTGCTTATAGATATGTTTCGTTTGTAATCTACCGTTTGCACGGAGTCTCTGTTTGAGACAGGTAAATCTGTACTTTAATTCTTCTTGTGCTGTGTTCGGTATCCATTCAAGACGGTTTCGATCATGACTCTACACTACTTCCTGTCCTTTGTGGCTCTTAATAAATTTTACCTTTTTGTTATCACTCTTAGAACTTTCCCCGCCATCCATTTACTCGTTAGATAAGTTGATGTGCTGTTTTCCATCTTTCTTTCCTTATTATATGCCCTAGAAATTTCAAGTATCTCTTCCTGACGTTAAGCATAAGTGTCTTTTTCTTTTCAATTTCCCTACAACTCCGTCGTTGCTCACATGTTCGGTCCATGGTGTTCTTAGTATCGTTCTGTAGAACCACATTTCTGTTACTTCAAGTCTCTTCTTCATCTGTGAGGAGATTGTCCAGTATTCACTGCCATATAAGACTGATATGACATCTCAGTTCAGTATTCTTTTCTTTGTTTCAAACGATTTTTTTCTGTTTCTTAATACATTGCCTAGCTTTTGGACGGCACCATTCGGATTTCAGATTTGGTCTTTCCGACCTCTACTAAAGCACTTACTTGGTATGTAAAGTGTTATACCTGTTTGGTGTTAGTATCTTCACAGTATGGAGAGCACTAAGACAAAATTTGATTTTTGTGTAATTATTTTTTTTTGTTTTTTTTTTGCTTTTGTTTTTTTTTTTGTAACTTCCCTAATATTGCTCTTGATATATAAATATATATATCGTTATCCCATATATATATATATATATATATATATATATATACGCCCCCACAAAAAAAAAATTTCGGTCGAGCACTTCACAGAGAAATCGCGAATTTGTAAACAGTGACTACTACCGGTGATAATTCAAAAGCCTTTCTATGAATCGAGCACTCTGAGTCACTGCCGTGTTTATTCATAATAAATACGTAAAAATTCACCTTCCTCTTTGCCGAAAGCCAATAGCTTAGGGGAAAATCTCCGACTGATACCAAATCAGTCGTGTGGTTCAATCCTGGATTAAGGCAATCGGATTTGTAATCACACTGATGAGCTGTGATACAGCGAAACCGTCTGTCTGTGGATTACTATACATATATATATATATATATATATATATATATATATATATATATATATATATATATATATATATATATATATATATATAGGGTCCATTTCTCTCAATAATGTTTTGTTAAATAAATATGGACTAGTTCTCTCTGTCAATTTTGTATTAAATTTGTCAAATTTCAAAAAAGTTATTTTATTTTATCGGTAAATTTGCCCAAATTCATATTCACTTTTATTTTATACCACCTTAAAAACCTTCATCACAATACCCAGAGGTTTTAGGTGTGATAGGCAATAATAAACTACAAAAAACAAAATTGACCACTGTAATTATTCCATTAAGATTACGTTTTAAAACTTCAACGAAGGATATGAGCTATTGAGAATTGGGTCTCTTTAATTAAAAAGGGCGACATTCAGACATTAGCATCTATTATATGGAAGATGTGCTATTGAGAGTTGTATCCCTTTCATTTAAAAATTATAACACACTAACATTGGCATTTAATATATAGAAGAAGAAGAGCTAATGTCAGTTGTGTTTTCAAGAATTATTCTGTGTGTCGTTATTCAACTGTGTTTTTTTTCAGGCGTTCTCACATTTGTTGGAATCAACTTCAACTCACGGAAGGTGACATTATCTAAAGGGGGCAAACTGAAAATTTTATGCGTGAGTTTCTCTTTCCAATCTATTAATCTATTTGTATATATATATATATGTGTGTGTGTTCTGTTTATACGTCATTTGAATAAATATAATTTATTGAAGTAAATGACCTGTGTTTTTTGGGTTTTTTTTTTTTTAAATAAACAGTTTTAATTTCATTTACCGGCCTGAATGTTCGAAAAATTTCATAGAAAATATATGCTTCTCCGACAGGAATCGAATCTGTTACGCTAATGGAAACTATCATTTGATTTGTTGTGTCGTTAAGAATTTAACCACAAAGAAGCGTCTGATTAGCAAAATACGAATTATTGATGATAAACAACAAATCTTCGACGATCTCTTCCAATCGATCCCATGTGCTCACAAAACCTACCTGTCGGAGAAGCACCTATTTTCTACGAAGTTTCTCGAACATTCAATCCGGTAAATGTAATTAATAATGTCGATTTAAAAAAAAAACAGATATATATATAAGTTGACAATGAAGTCAACACCCAGAGGCAACAATCTGTTTCATGCTAAACGCAGTTATTATGGCCTGATGATCGCGTCTATCATGAAACAGAATGTCGCCTGTGGGTGTTGACTTAATTGTCAAAATTTATATTTACATACGCTCCATCCCTGATATTAAGCACTTTAACCCATAAATATAGCATACCTGTAAACTGTATATTATCACACACACACAAATACATATATATATATATATATATATATATATACCGCTAATATTTCCTATTTGTTCTTCATCATATCATTCTGTCGGTTTCCGACCATATTTGATCTGTATATATATATACATATATGCTTATATATATATATATATATATATATATATATATATATATATATATATATATATATATATAGAGAGAGAGAGAGAGAGGGAGAGAGAGGAGAGTGAATCTATCTATCGAGGAATCTATCTAGAAATCAATGTATCTTTTTAGAAATCTATCTATCGACAAACGCGTGTTGAAATCTATGTAAAAATCAATGTATTTATTTAGAAATTGATTTACCTCTATGAAAATCTCAAGATTTTATACGACAAATTTCTTTGGTTTTTTTTTTTTTTTTTTTTTTCATTCTTTCCTCCTTGACAGTTTTAGATTTTCTCATTTTACGGTTCTTAATAAAATTCTGTTCGGTTGAGTGTTGAAAGATGGCGACATACCTACGACTCAGCTCCCATTGCCGGCCCTTTAGTCTGTATGAAATACAAAGGAATTTTAATTAGGAATGACAATCGATGATTTAGAGAATCTATGTGAAAACGGCCGAGGAGATATTAAAGGAGAAACTACTTGAACCATCAACAAAGGAAACAAGTTTACTTCTGTTCCCTATTTTAAATCATGAGGGCTCGTGAGTGTCGTTAACCCGAAGTATGACGTCACTCCTCATCTCATTGACGACATTCCTTTGTTCAAGTGCTGAATATCATTGAAGAGGTTTCTAAATAGTTTCTTTATTTTTCCAAAGTGTCTTTTTTTCTTATAGTTTCATTCAATGGAATAATTAAAACAAAAACTACCATTCACAAATATATTTTCTCTCTCGTACACTTTCTCCCTTTCTTTCCCACTCTCTCGCTAAACTTCTATCTCTTTCATCCTTTCTTTTGCGTTTCTCTCCCCTTCAGTCCGTTCTTTTCTATTATCATTACACCCTACGGATCATATATAGCTTCCTGCATCAGTCAGTAGGCTACCATTTCTTTCTGAAGTGTACCAGTTGCTATCCAAGGCTATAGAACCTGTTTTGTTCATCTCCCTGAACCCACGGAGAAGAAGAGGATGCATACCTTTTCCGCGTAAGTGAATGTAATGGATTCGACTGGAATTCGAACTCGACTTCTCCGGATCCTCAATCCGAGCTGCTATCCATTACTCCACCGTGCTTCCTTCGCATACATACCTGTCCCAAAGTTTACATTGCCCGTTGAAAGCACATTCCTACCTGTCCCAAAGTTAAATTTCGCGTTGAAAGTAGATCGATTTTACATCATGGATAGGATTAGGGTGAGAGAGAAGCCACGAAACCCGATGCTTCATGTTACCAAACAGATTAAGATTGTAGCTATCTGTGAGGCATCCTCTTGATGCTTGACAGGAAACTACATTCTTAAACTGTTCAACACTAGGGTAAACAGTTTTCGTGCCCTCATATTTACTCATATCCCCATAAACACTGTCCATTATTCTCTAACCCGCTACCAAGGTTGGTTCGTGGGTACAGGTTGAACATTTAAAAAAAAAAAGAAAAAAAGAAACTGGATTGTAATCCTGAAAGAGAAATTTCCAGAATATTCTTAAAATAAAAAGGCACTTAGAAAAATGTTTGAACTTCTAAACGGAGTAATTTAGAACGAAAATAAAACGACATTGCCTTTGATAGGATTTTCTTTTCTTTTTTTCGTTAATATCAAGAACTAGGATACTTTATGATTAGACCTTGTAATTGTGGAAAAAAAAGTAATATGCGGTTACCAAATAGTCTATGAGGTTGTACGCAGCAAGGACAGTCAAATAATAACTGTTTCTTGTTATTGTGTTAACTCCTCTACCTGAAGAAGCGTAGATTGTCTGATTCAAGCTGAGCTAAATGACCGTAATTACTGCCTAATACTTTTTCCCCCATTCTCACCTAAATAGTACGATTGGCAAAAAAGGCAGAGAAAGGCACTGGTATCAACAAGACAGGTGAACAGGTCTGTAGAGCTGATTCGAAAAGAATTGGATTGTATTGGAAGCTAACTGGATTAAATTAGCGTCAGGAAAATATTTACTCCCCTGCCTCTGCTGTCCCCAATTAATTGACCGAGGCAGATAGAGACTCGACCTGAGAATTGTTATTTCTTTGTTTGTAAAAACATGATTTAAATTTATTCAAATTCAGGCATTCTCTCCGTATCTATCTATCTATCTATCTATCTATCTAATTGTCTCCGTATCTATCTATCTATCTATCTAATTCTCTCCGTATCTATCTATCTATCTATCTATCTATCTATCTATCTATCTAATTCTCTCCGTATCTATCTATCTATCTATCTATCTATCTATCTATCTAATTCTCTCCGTATCTATCTATCTATCTATCTATCTATCTATCTATCTATCTATCTAATTCTCTCCGTATCTATCTATCTATCTGTCTGTCTATCTATCTATCTATCTATCTATCTATCTAATTCTCTCCGTATCTATCTATCTATCTATCAACTTCTTCTCTTTTTTTATCTTAGCTCTGTGCTCTCTCTATTTATTTACTTTATATTTTCTTACTTTTTATGTGCCGTGTTCTTTCAAGATGTAAACGATCATGGCTCTCCACTCCCTCCCTATCCCTTGTAGCTCTCAATAAGTTTTGTGCCTCTGCCAACTTCCCCAGACCAGGTTCTGCCATCCACCTGCTTAAGTCTACCCGGTATGTTGCTTTCCCTTGTCTATTTTCCCCCTATTCGACTTTTGGGTATCAGATTCTCCAGGCCCTCCTTTCCCATTACGTGTCCCAGAAATTTCAATGCCCTTCCTTTATATTAAGTATAAGCTTCCTCCTTGTTTGCATCGGCTCCAAGACCTCTTCGTTTCTCCAACGTTCGCTCCATGATATCCTCAGCATCCTTCTGTAGAACCACATCTCCGCTGCCTCGAGTCTCTTCTTCATCTTCGATGAGACCGTCCAACATTCGTTGACCTATAGGAGGATAAATGTCACATAGCAGCTCAGTACTCTTTTCTTCATCACCAAAGAAATCCTCCTGTCTCGCATTACTCCGCCCAGCATTTGAAATGCATCCTTGACCATCCCAATCTGTCTTCAGATATCAGCGTCGCACCTACCGTCCTCCATCAAAATACTTCCTAGATATTAAAACTTCCGTGCATGCTTGATTTTAGTGCCCCCGAACTGCAAATCGCATTTCGGACTCATCCTTTTACTGATGACCATACATTCTGTTTTCTTGTAGTTTGTGGTTAGTCCCTTCTTCTCGCTCTCCCTCGCTGCCTTCAGTAGGAGGCTTGTAGTTTCTTTTTCGTGTCTGCTATCAGTGATGTGCCGCCTGCGTATCTTATGTGGCTAGGATTGTGTCCGCCAATGCTGAATCCCAGTAGAATCTCCAGTTCTCTCAGAATTGTTTCACTGAATAAGTTCTCGTCCTATCTCTGACCCGATTCTGCTGCGCGTTCTATTCATCAGAATACGGATGATGAGTTTTGTGACGTGGCTCATTAGGCTGATTGTTCCGTGGAGCTTGCTTTCATTTACGCCTGGTTTTCTAGGTAGTTCTATGAAAATAGATCAGCTGAGATCTTCCATTGTGTCCCCACTGTTGTAGATTTCATTTATTATTATTATTATTATTATTATTATTATTATTATTATTATTATTATTATTATTATTATTATATTTCCTTTGTACAATAAAAAAATATAATTTACATAGACAAAGACCTTCGTGAGGTGTGGGCTATATTCGTGAGAACATTTTTTTGTATTTCTTTAAGGCATGGGCTTCCAGGAATCCAACTGCAACGAGGATTGTTGGTGTTCCTATGTACCACATTTTTGAGATTTCGATTTCAGGGTCCTTGTATTTTGATAGCTTTTTGAAGATCTTCAAAGATACATTGCAGTCTGCAGGTACTGCCATATTAATAAGAAGGCACTTATATATATATATATATATATATATATATATATATAGATAGATAGATAGATAGATAGATAGAAGAAAAAGAACAGATGATGTACCATTACGCTGTCCGTAGCATTTAATTTTTAAGAAAGTATTCAATACAAAGTAGAGCAATATGTTATTATTTTTATTATAATAGAACAAAAACATGTTGAAATCGATACACGATATCAATTCCTTGATCAAAACAAACCAACAAGTCTTTTTTTTTTTAGTTTTGGTATTGTATTTTCTCATCCGATCCTTCATCTTTCGGAAAAGAGGTGACACTTTGCTTTTGAAATTATCTTCAACATAATTTAATCACCATTTACTGACCACTGCTTGAAGAGGCAAAATGTTACAGAGACACGAACGCTATTTTATATCAATAAGTTTTTGTTCTAATCTTTTATTATATATATATATATATTAGGTTGGTGCAAAAATAATTTCGTTTTCTAACATATGTCACTATGTGAGAAAACGAAATTATTTTTGCACCAACCTAATATATATATATATATATATATATATATATATCAGACACATTTTCATTCTTTGTATTCTTTAATCTGTTTTTGTTTTCATATTCTCTCTATCTATCTATCTATCTATCTATCTATCTCTCTCTCTCTCTCTCTCTATCTATCTATCTATCTATCTCTATCTCTTATTCTCTTTGATTCATTTATCTTCTCTTGCCTGAAATTAACTGTCTTCTTTCTCTACTTCAGTCTACCTCTCTTCTTTTTTTGCTTCTCTTTTTTTTCATCTCTGTGAATATTCCTTTCCCTACATCTCATTTTCTCCACTCTGTACATCTTTATTTCTCATTATCCCGTTCTTTCTCAGTTTCTATCTCATCTCTTCCACGCTTCATTTAACTTTTATGTTTTGTTTTTTTTTTTATCTCTCTCTATATCTCTTTCGTCCTCACTATCTATCTATTAGGTTGGTGCAAAAATAATGTCGTTTTCTCACATATGTTACATTCATATATGATTTCTGAATTAATTCATTGATATATATAGCCATGTTAGATATCATTTTGAAGCGCGTTTTTCGCTCTATCGAATCGTGTTATTCGTTACCGTTCTCAATCTCTTCATTCATTTTTCTGCAGGCTTTTCGACAGCATGGACAAAATTCAAATCCGCACGATTTTCTTGTTCCAACTAGGCCGAAAAGCTGCCGAGACAGCTCGTGATATCAATGCGTTTGGCCCAGGAACCACTAACGAACGTGTGGCACAACGGTGGTTCAAGAAATTTCGCAATGGTGACGAGAGCCTCGAAGATGAAGACGATCGCGGCCGGCTGACTGCGGTTGATAACGAATATTTGAAAGCCTTAATTGAAGCCGATCCTCGCAAAACCACACGAGAAGTTGCTGTTGAACTCAAGGTCGACCACTCAACAGTCGTTCGCCATTTAAAGCAAATAGGGAAGTCAAAAAAGTTGGATAAATGGGTGAACGATAATAAAAAAAAAAACGTCAAAAAACGACATTATTTTTGCACCAACCTAACATCCAATTCTCTCTTCATATTTTCTCCATTTCCTCTTTTTCATTTTCGTCACATCCACTTTTGCTCTCTTTTTCTTGCTCTATCTCTCTCTCTCTCTCACTCTCTCTCTCTCACTCTCTCTCTCCTCCCGTCTCTTGCTCCCATTCTCACTCTACGTATTCTCTTTATCTATTTCTCAGTATCTCTTTCTGTCATACCCACTGTTTATCTCTCTTCATCGCTTCTTTAATATTCTATCTCTATTATTGTTTCTCTCTATTTCTATTCACTCTAGAGCTATAGTCTCTTTCAGCTCCTTTTCCATCTCTGTGTATATCTCTTGCCCCCGCATTCGTTTTCCTTGCTACCATTACCCCTCTCTTTTTCGTTCTTTCTTTGTCTTGCCCTCTTCATATCACACGAACATATTTTTGAATTTACTCTTTTTTATTCATCATATCTGTCGCCAATGTTACAGCCTGCACAGAATTTCTACACGAGTTAATTCGCCTGCTGTCAGAGTCACACCAACTTTGTAAGAATATGTACGGATTTTCTTTTAGGGGATCCGTGTTTTTTTTTTTCTTTTTCTTTTGTTTTTTTGTAATTACGTTCATTTCGGTGTTATCCCCTCAACACGTATATGTTTATATATTAAAAATATATCTACGAGTGTGTACTCACGCCTGTATACAAAAATTGCTACGCCTCAAATTCTTCTTTACTATATCCATGGTTGCACAGTTTCTACAAACCGTTTTGTCGTGATGTCTGCAACACCAGACAATACACCAACACTGACCTATTTATTTATTAGTCAACGGAAAGAGCTCTTTGCCTTATTATGCACAGCAAATGGACAGACACTTGCAAATTTGTCAACATCTCTAATGTTTTGTCCCTGTTATTTTTTCTTACATAAATTCCTCTTCGTTATTTGTGAACAAGGTTTTTACTTCTAGCTTCTCCTTGAAAAAAAATACAGCAAAAATGACACTTTGAAAAAATACTGTAACTTTTATATTATTCGATGAAAACTAGATTTCGGGATAATCACTTTTTCTTCATATTATTTGTTTACAACCTTTACTTACAGGTGAAATGAATAATTCGCTTGTATATAGTGTTGAAATGATCTTAGCTCGTTTAAGACGAGACTAGAAATATTTGGTTATTTGGTGAGATAATGGAATGTGAGTCAGTCCGAGAGCATTTCTCTCTCACACACACACACACACATACACACACACACACACACACACACACACACACACACATATATATATATATATATATATATATATATATATATATATATATGAGTAAGATTTGTCACTTAACTGATTGACACTACCTTCAGCATTCTGATTCCAGAGTTTCGTAGGATTTAAGCAATTTACTGCCTATATTTTTTCAATGTTTTCTTTTTGTACACATTTAGCACTGGTATAAATTTTCTTCAGAGTTCTCTGTTTTTGTGTGTGCACTTGTCTGCATGCTCGCGTGCGGTAACTTCACAGATGTGCTTCGTGATCATGTTGCTCTTTTCTTCTTTTTTATCTTGAGCTGACTTAGTCTGGTTTTGATCAATCCCTCAACATGTGACCTACGAAAAAGAGAGAACAGTTTGTATAAGAAAAAAAAAAGAGAAACCGCAAACGTTTTTGGTTGTAATGTGAATTTTTTTTAAAGATATATTATGTTTTATTTTCCATAATTTTGATAAACGCGTTTCCGGTCTGGCGACCTTCATTTGGCAAAGATGGATGTTTGGATCGTTCCACATATTATTAAAAGAAATTAATTTTTCCAATGTTTTTCGATGTAAAATATTCTTGATATTAGACATTCTCTTTTTGTGTGTTAGTGACTTAAATGTCTTTCTTGGACTGACATATATATATATATATATATATATATATATATATATATATATATATATATATATATATATAGAGAGAGAGAGAGAGAGAGAGAAAGAAAGAGACAGAGAGATTAGCCGATTCCGCTACCTTGGTTTCAACCTTCCGGTATCTTCAAGCGATTTCGATGAATTAATTTCCTAATACTTTATTTTTTTTAAACAATAAAAAAATTATGAAACCTTTACTTTTTAAAAATAAATGAATCAAATCAAGTCATGAAGTGTGGTAGAAGGGGTTGGAGAGAAGGAGAGTGTAAAAGCAAATGCATTAGAAATGTATCGGTGGGGGGATATGAAATATAGATACTTTCTTTTCGTATTAAAAAAAATAAAGGGTTCATAATTTTTTTAAAGAAATAATTGATTGAAATCGCCTGAAGATGCCGAAAGTTTGAAACCAAGGTAGCAGAATCGGCTGATCTAATTTTTTTTATACTTAAAAGCTCTACATTTTTATCTTTTTGTATGTATATTTTGACCTCGTGTTCAGCAAGTTAGGGTTATTTAAACGTTTTAATATAATAAGCTTCTCCAACAAACACAAATTACATCTGTCTCCTTTTCCATTACATGGCTTAACTTTCACGATTATCTTTCAGCCAATGATTGTGTTCTTATGGTTAATCGCCAAATGTACTTCGAAAGTTTTTGTATTTGATATTGCTCAGTGTCATTTTCTGGTGGTAAAAAAAAGATTTCCACCTGCTCTCGGTGGATCCAAACTGATATTTAACATTATCATCCGAATTGATCCTAGCTCTGTATAGTATGCCTTCTGTCATGCACTAGCCATTTAATGAGCAGGTTACGTTTTTACAGAAGTGGCATTGATTTTTAGTAGGATTATTTTTTGTGTTTTTTTTTTGGGGGGGGGGGGTTAATACATTATTGTTATGTTAGGATATGTAATTATCTATGATTTTGTACAGCTATAGCTTAGCTTAATGTCAATTTTGTTAGAGAATACCCAAAATATTTGTTAATTAAATTCAGGAAAATTCTACCTATATTTGTTTTGACATTACTTTGGTATGACGGGTGTGAACCAAATAATGATACATTAACGTTGTTTGAGCTTATTTTTATCTTTGTTGCTATTTCTTACAACATATTGGAATTTCACAATATGGTTTCTGCGTTCTAGCTTTTTGTTATATCTAGCTTTATTATCGTCGAATAGTTCTTTGTTATCGGAGTTGGTCGAAAACCTTATTGTACCTATCTGGGCAAATTGTCAAATATACTTTTATGGTGGTTGTGTCTTCTGTCAACGTATGATGTTAATGCTAAATGGTAAATACTTGTAGATACACATGCTCACACTTGCACATATACACACACATATATACATATGCACACCTGCATGCATAATACACATATTTATATATGTTCAATGGGCTGTTATTTCGTTTTTTTAATTGGGTGCGGTGATAACATAAGTTAATTGTATGAGGTTAGATTTATAATTGAATTTATTTATTATTGTTAGGATGTATCTGCATATGTTTGTAATTATGCACCCATATATATGCACATGTATTCGCGCACGTATATAGGTATACGTATGTGTATGTACGTACACACAGACGGGGGTAAATGGACACTAAAATCTGTGATTTGTTTGTAATAAATTTGTGCATAAATGAAGTTATTTAATATTTTAGTATTAAATTTTACATATACATATACACATAGGTACATCTATGTTTTGGCTAAAATATCACCATACTCTGATGAAAACATGCTCCAAACGTAATGAAAACATAGCTGTGTCGTCAAAATCGTTATGTTATTTTTAAGAGGAAGGATCAAAGTATTTTTTGAATATTTAATTAAATCTTTTCCTCATTTTTAGAACATTCGAAATCTTGATTAAAAAACTTGCTTTGTCTGCATCAGTGGTTGTATATAATTACTTTAAACATCCCAATTAATCAGTAAACCACTCTCAAATCCGATTTGGTTTTGGACCACTCAGCCAATGATAAATTGATACAATTATAAAAATATTACTTAAAAGCCTAAACTTGAAAATTACTGTAAATACTAAAATGAAAAAAGTTAACTTTCTTGATATAACAATAGATTTAATGAATAATATATATATATATATCTACCTTACAAAAAGTCCAATACTACTACTTTGTATATAAACCATAAGTCTAATTATCCTTAATCTGTAATTAAGCATATACTTTCATCTATTGAAAAGAAAGAATAAGTATAAATTCACCAAACGAGGAAATATTCTATGAACACAGTAATTTCTATAATAAAGCTCCAAAGAATAGTCGCTATAAATGCCCAAAACTCAGTTATATAAAAAATGAAAATAGACACCATAGAGAAAACATTTGGTATACACATCCATAGTACAAAAATTGCTTGGATTATTGATAACCATTTTCCTAGAGATAATAAACTCAGTAGAAGTTTTAATAAAAATACCCTAAAATTAAGTTACAGTGGTACTGAAGACTTTGAAATGAATATTAAGAAGCAAAATGCTAATATCTTGAATAAACACTTATACCAAAATCAAAAACATATATATCCTAAAATAAAAAGAAATGAAAATGAAAAAAAAAATTATGTAACTGTAGAAATCCTTAAAAGTGTCTTATTGATAATAAATGCCGTACGGAATCAGTAATTTATCAATGCAATATCTCATCAACTGAAGATCCAGAAATGGTTAAATTCTAAATTGGATGCACACGGTATGAATTCAAAGGAAGGTGGAACCAACATCAAATGTTTTTAATAATAATAAATACCGAAATCAAACGTCCCTATCTAAATATTTCTGGCACTTAAAAGAAACCAATAAAACACCAACGGTAAAATGGAAATTATTAAGAAAAGCTAGAGCTTGTAGGTCATTAAATAACCCATGTCCTTTGTGCATACATGAAAAATTATACGTTTTTAAATTTCTGAAAAATAAAAATTTACTAAATCAAAGAAATTAAATAGCTATTTAATGTAGGAACTGTCAAATATTTTCATTTAAGTAATAATTAATATTAAGAAAAACAATAATAAAGAAGAGAGATGAAACATACATTTTTATATTTGATCATTAATTAGTAATTTAATTCTAATAGAGAGATGAAGCATACATTTTTATATTTGACTAGCAGTAGAGCCCGGCGTTGCCCGGGAATGTAACAGTAAGAGATAGATCAAGTATCGACCATCATAAAATCTGAAAAATAAAATTGACAAATATTATTGTTTAAGGTTGACGGACACGCATGTCTTAATTAGTTTTCTTTTTTTGGTGGGTGGTTACGAATTGGTCAAACCCAAACTCAAACAAAAACATTGTTTTCAATCGTTATGAGTCTATTAATTGAATAGGATTTTATTACAAACAATTGTCTTGTAAATGGAATTTTTAAAGCATTCTGAATGTAAAAATAAAGAAAAAACGTATGCAAGACAATAAGAAACACTACTTGCCAAAAAAAAGTGAAGTTTTGTTGAAATCGGTTGAAATATGTAGGAAATCCGATCCCATATATAAACGAACAAACACACGCACAAACAATCTGGGTTTTATAAGTATAACTCGATATGAGTTTTCCCCCTTTCATTCTGGCGACAGAATCGTGTTTTATCGTGTTTTCAAATTGATTTCGTGCAAAAACAATTGTGTTTTTCCAATTTTTGGCGCTGTCAGAACCACCGCAAGGTAATTGTACGTAGTCCTGTGAAGTTTTGTTGAAATCGTTTGAAAAATGTAGGAAATCCGATCCAATATATAAACGTACAGACACACACACACACACACAATCTGCGTTTTATAATAAGTAAGATCATTAATTAGTAATTAAATTCTAATAGAGAGATGAAACATACATTTTTATATTTGATCATTAATTAGTAATTAAATTCTAATATATTTATTTGTAAAAATACCGTATAGTATATTAGTTATTAGAAGGACGAATGGTTCTTTACATTTTTAAGAATAAAATTTAAATATTAAAAATATGACTTACACATATTAAAATGACCCTTTTAGAATATCCTTCTTTGTATAAAAATATGAATTAAAAGATGAAAATGCCAACACATTGTCATTGTAAGTATCATATATTGGAAACATAAGCTGTCTAGGGAAATTAAAACCCAACCACCCCTAAATTAAAAATGAATTGAATTTTCCTTAACCTTAATGATCCATAATATTAATATTGTCTGCACTTATAAATTAAGTAAATTTCTTAGAAAGTTATTCCTAACATCGCTTGACAATGAAACGAAGCTGTGGATTTTAAGTTTAATTTTTATAATTAAATTTATAAATTTAATTTCAGTTTTTGAAACATAGAAATTTTCTGTGTCACGATGGAATCATATTTTAAAAAGAATATAATTATCATATTTTGGTCTACTTTTTGAATCGAGCACTGTCTTTTGTAAAAATAAAAATAACTGATAAGAACCGGATTATAAATTTTACTGTTCTTTCATATTATTTTAATATCTATCTATCTATCTATCTATCTATATATATATATATATATATATATATATATATATATATAAGGAATTAATGGATTTTTATTCTTAATCTGGCATTATTTCTTCAGAGGAGACAAGTTTTTGAGAAGAGGACCTGTTTTTTGAGGATTTTTAAAAATCTAAATCACGTCGAATCAGACGATGGCTTTACCTCCAAATGGAAATGCAGCTTAACAGGCAGCAGGAGAACAAGTTTAAAATCCTTAAGTCTCTCGCGTTACAGACCAATAGACTTAATTCACACTGTCAAAGCAATGATAGATAGATAGATAGATAGATAGATAGATAGATAGATAGATAGATAGATAGATAGATAGATACCCGGTATATCTTCAGAATCTACAGATAAAAAAGAGAGTCAGATAAAAAAAGAGAATACACACACATTTACAGATGTGACTATGGATATATCTCTATATGTAAATCGATAATTAGTTTATATTGAGCTGCATAAGAGAAAAGGAATATTCGCCGGCACAATTCTTAGAAGTGGGAACTTTTCGGCTTTGAAAATCAACGTTTAGAAAAAGGGTGAATATCCTCAGCTGGCGCCATTTGAGATTACACAACGAATTTACGCACCAAACATATATATATATATATATATATATATATATATATATATATATATATATATATATAGAGAGAGAGAGAGAGAGAGAGAGAGAGAGAGAGAGAGAAAGAAAAAGAAAGAAAGAAAGGCTGACAGACAGACAGATAGAGAGAAAAATAGAGAGCGAGAAAGAGAATAGTAGAGATACACAGAGAGAAGAGTTAGGTTTTGTGACTTGCACGTCAAAAGAAATAAACGTGAGTAAATAGTGGAAAGAGCATTGTGAAAATGAAGTAGAAATCGGGAAAATGAAATTGAGACGAGGAGAACGAAAAGAATTTAGTTATCTACAAATACTAAAGAAAATTACGTACAGTGTGCGATGGGTAAATTGTCGTCATTTTTTTTTTTTTTCGCGCATGCGCGTTTTTTGTTTTTGATTTTGTGGTCTGCACAGTTACGCACCATCTGTGAGAAAAAGAAAAAGCACCATGACGTAAATCACTCCGATAGAAATTTTGAAACATCATGCTGTACTGCTTCGCATTCGCGCCGGACCCTCCAATACGAACATTTCAGAGTGTTTGGGTGTCCAATTACGAAGGTGTTTCGATTGATCGCTAGTGATGGCGACATTCATCTTTCCACAGGGCCTCAGACCCAACACGAAAGCCTACATCAAGTGGCCTGCTAGGTGGCTTCTGGAAGACCCTATGTCTGGCAACAGGACTCTACACCATGCCACACAAGCAGGAGAACCCAGTCAAGGCTGAAAGACGATTTCTACGACTTACATCTGGCCGCCTATCCTCGCAGACTGCTATCCCTTGATTATTATGTGTCGGGTGCAGATGAGAGAGACCAACAAAACAAAGATAAATTGAAGGCAAGGATTATGGTAGCATTCACCTACTTAAACAAAGAGACCATCCAGAAGTGTTGCAGGAGATTCTGAACTCGGCTGTGGTAGAAGACAGTGGCGATTTGATTGAATGAATTTATTCTTTAGTATTTCATGATAGTTTTATGTAATTTTGGTAAATATATCTGTTAAAATTAGATGTCAGTGTTATTTTCATTTTTGCGTAATTTAGACGATAATTTATCCATCGCATCCATTACATTCCAACACGCAAAATGCTGATGGATTACAAGGGAATGGATTTCAGTAGTCACGGATTATCTCGTGTGTGTGTATGCGTGTGTGTGTGTGTGAGAGAGAGAGAGAGAGAGAGAAAGGGTGAGTGAGCGAGAAAGAAATGAAAGAGACGAAAAATGAGAAAGATTGAGGTGAAAGATAGAGAAAAAATTGAGAAAGGGAAGAGAAGAAAGAAAAGAGAGTGAAACATACACAAAGGAGAGAAAAAAAGCGAAAGAAAGAGGGAGTTAAAGATAGAGATTTAGCGAAAGTGACAAAGTGAAAATCG
Organism: Acanthosepion lycidas; assembly: GCA_963932145.1. Lineage (NCBI taxonomy): Eukaryota > Metazoa > Mollusca > Cephalopoda > Sepiida > Sepiidae > Acanthosepion > Acanthosepion lycidas. The sequence goes on along the minus strand of OZ010571.1, from coordinate 46,547,007 downwards.
AGAGTGATAAAGAGGAATGGGAAGAGGAGAGAAAAAAGAATACAGAAAAATAGAGTATGCGAAAAGAGAGAGTGAAAGAGAAACGCAAAAAAGAGAGAAGGAGAGTGAAAATGATAAGAAAGAGAAAGAAATGAATATGAGAAAAGAGGAAAGAATGATCGAGAGGTGAGAGAGAGAGTGAAAAAGAAAAAGACTAAATCGAGAGAGAATAATGGAGAAAGAGAGCAAAAAGAAAAGAGAATAAAAAGTATGAGAAAAGAAAGCATGAAAGAGAAAGAAAAAGTGATAAAGTGTAAGAAGAGAAAAGAGATAGAAATGAATAGGAGAGAAAAGAAGAGAAAAAGAGAGAAGCGAAAAAGGAAAGAGAAAGAGAACAAAAGAATGAAAAGAGAAAAAAATCGGGAGAGAGAGAGCAAGAAGGATTGAAAAAGAAAGTGACAAAAAAGAAAAAAGAGTTTGAGAAAAGACAGTGAATGAGAAAAAAATGTGAAAAAAGAAGGGAAAAAGAGAGGAAAGTTAAAAAAAAAAACTCCCCTGAGAAAATGGAGTGAGAGAGAATTAAAGATGGAAAATAGAGAACGAGAGATAGTTGAGAACGGATTATTTCCAGCGGAAAGAGAACAAAACTTATCGATCTGAATCTTAGTAAATATTCGTACAAGTCTTGAATATGGTCAAGTTTCTTGAGAAGTTCATAGTAAATGTGGATGAGTATGCATAAAAAGGTTGACAAAAAAAAATAAAATACCTCGATCAATCAGTAATGAAAAGAACTTTTTTTCCAGAAAATTGTGCGTCGGAGAGGCGTTGGAAAGTAGTCAACGCAATCATCCTTTTCTTTCGCTGAAATCGCATCATATTGTCTTTAATCTATTCTATCGTTACAGCTCTCAGTTGAATAGTGTAAGAAAAAAAAAGCAAGAAAAAAAAATCGATGGCAGTTCCTGCAGCAGTAAAAATTTATTGGCTGTGGTTATCTACAGTTGGTTAATGTCCTCAAACTGAACTTTTTTAAAGTACCCACCGGAAGATTGGACCGAAAAAATTATAAAATTATTCAAAACACGCCCATTAGAGATTTTAGAAGATCAGTGGATTTCGCCAAAATGTTAGCGATCACAAAATACACACGCGCATGCGCATATATATATATATGCGTGTGCCTGTGTGTGTGAGTGTGTGTGTATGAAAATGAGCTAAAGAGATATGAGCAACCATATATGCGTACGATTACGTACAGATGCGCAAATAAATATTTATTTAATTTTTAATGTAGAAAAAACAGTGCTAAATATAGTTAAACAAAGCCATAAAATATATATTAATAATTACACATATTATACCTATGTTTGCAGTACGACTGGGAGTTTCATGGCTTTTCCATTCATCAGATACCTGATGAGAAAACCATGAAATTCTGAGTCGCACTGGAAATGTAGGTGCGCATGTAATTATATATATATATATATATATATATATATATATAATGGCAAAAATTTACTCATCACACACTGCATATATATATATATATATATATATATATATATATATATATATATATATATATATATTGATACAATGGAATAAGCGTACACCTGTGTTCCTCCTCAATGGAATATGATTTGCTGGTGTCCGTCATAAATACCAACGGACGTGTAGGTGAGACAAAAGAGCCTTAGTCTGAGAGCTAAGTCTATAATGAATTTATAAATTATATTTGCATCTTTTAATTGAAATTAATATATATATATATATATATATATATATATATATATATATATATATATATATATATATATATATAACACAAACGATTTCAAATTGCTACTGTAGAAATGGGCAGTGATACAATTTAAAGAAAGAATGTATCTATCAGCACAGTCACTCGAATGAAATATGATGCAGAATCGTCTTTAAAGAGCATATACCAGGGGTACAGGGTAGTTCCCCACTTGGAAGCCTCAGGTCCATTTATTAACCCTGACTCTGCACCTCTTAATGCGTTTAATAGGATTAGTAGGCAACCACAAGTAGTATCTGAGTATTTATTTTCTAAGCGTTGCTTAGATGTGGTACGCCGAAAGTATGGGGCACCCAATGAGGTTCGACTCACTATTCAGTTCTAATTGTTCTAGCGAGACAAGCTTGCTAACCATTACCCTACGCCGTGGTGTCTCATAGGGATTTTCTAAGCGCTGTTTAGATATGGCACAAGGCCGAAAGCATGGAGCACCGAGTGAGGTTCGAACTCACTACTCTCTCGTAATTGATCTAGCCAGACAAGCTTGCTAACTATTACACCACTTCGATGTGCCCAAGTAGTATTAAGTTGGTGCAAAAATAATGACATAATAATGTCGTTTTTTGACGTATTTTTTAATGTCAAAAACGACATTATTACGTCATTATTTTTGCACCAACCTAATAGCTGCGTAATATTAGTAGGCATTCGTTTATCTTTCGAGATAATGGTCGAAATTCAGTCTTCTTGGATGCATCGTCAGAAGTGGCTTAGCAGTCTGATCTTTGGCTGTTATTATCGTCTACAGATCTAGCAGACGAAAATGTCGGCCGAACGTCTGTAGCCAAGAAATTTTTCAGAAAAATCAAAAAGTTTTAGTACTAGTGAATGATGTTTTCCAGAGAAAAGGCAAATTGTAAAGACAGGCAAAATCGTAAGAATAAAACATAGATGAACAGCTAATGTAATATCTCATCTCTTTTTCTTCATTTTTTTTACTAATGTCTACCCAATACGAAACCAAAGAGCCACTCAATGTAGAGGGTTACTGTGGGGTGTTGTATCAGAGAATGAAGTGATGTTCTTGGGACGATGCAGAAAAGATAACGATTAACCCTAGACTTTGAAAGGTCAAGATTTAATTAGTAAATAACATTTCAGCATTCAGTCAGAAACGTGAGAAGTATAGCATGGAAGTTGAGTTTAGAAGGAACCAGAAATCATATGCGAAACAGGAAACAAGGCATAAACACCTACTCCTGCTCAAAATACCGGGGAGGTGTATGAACCGGATAATAGATGAACGTATCTACTCCTTATATGACAGGGAATGCTGGACAATTTTCTCACAGATGAAGAAGGAATTTAAAACAGCAGAACTGTGTTTCCATTGAGGAAATCTTAGGAGTGCTATGAACAGAACATGTGAGCAGCAGGGAAGTCTTCACAAAAACAGGAAAAACATTGACATTTATCCACATAATGAGAAAGAGGCAGATGAAATTTCTAGGGCCTACTCGCAGTTCTATAGAAAGCAAGCAAAGCCAGGTTAACAACGAGTCTTGGGGTAGAATAAGGGTTACTCACATGGAACGTTGTGGAGAACCATAACTGCCTAAGCCCTGAAATAACTTGGTACGGAAAAGGAGTAGAGTAATTTCAAGCAATGTAGGAAATGCCTGGAGAAAAAAGAAAAACACTGGTCAGCTTGAGTGATAAACACATTTATGTGTCTGTCCGGATTCTACGAAGAGCATTTTAGCTAGCTAGCTAGATAGATATTAGGTTGGTGCAAAATTAATGTCGTTTTCTCACATAGTAACATATGTGAGAAAACGACATTATTTTTGCACCAACCTAATAGATAGATAGATAGATATTCATCAAAGGAACAGAACTCTTGCACTTATTTATATTCAGTGGTCTTCCTATTCTGCAGTAAATTTCAAATAATACAAGGCTCGAGAAACACTCCCGGTAGAGCTTTTCTACTAATATAGTTATGAGGAATAAGATGTGTGATATGAATTTAGGAGAAAGTGGTAGGAAGTAGAGATAATTATTATTATTATTATTATAAATCTTCGCTTGAAGTGAGTATAAAGAAAAATATTAGGTTGGTGCAAAAATAATGTCGTTTTTCTTTTTTTTAGTTGAACGTCAAAAAAACGACATTATTTTTGCACCAACCCAATAAAAAGAAAAACAAAAAATAAAGAGACAGCTTTTGTATCGCATAATGAGGGAAAGAGGACTTTGACATTCGCCGGGCATATTGAAAGCAAAATGGACAAATGGAAACAGAGAGTAATCTATCTAACGAGCTTGTGCAAATGCATGTCAGAACAGGGAATCGGAAAGATATTTTTTTTTTAAATACATTGCTAACAGCGAGCAAGGATAGGAAGTAGTGATTCAATTAATTCAGACGTCGTCTCCAAGATGATGCGATGGATTGAATATGGGAGAAAAGATGAAGTTTTAGAGAAAATGGAAACTAAAAAAGCCACTTGTATTTAACATCATGAAGTGACAACTGAAATTTCTAGGATACAATATGAAAAAAGAGGACTTCGAAAATTTGACACTAACAGGACATATTGAAAGCAAGAGGGGTTGGAGGAAACCTACCTGACGAGTTCTTTGTTAATGTATGGCAGCACAGAGTTTAGAAGAAATAACACGAGGACAAAATTTATTAAAAGCTGCGAAGGACAGAAAATTGTTGAGAGCTTTGATCGCCCACGTCCATAAAAGATATGCCACATAGAAGAAGAAGAAGAAGAAGAAGAAGAAGAAGAAGAAGAAGAAAGATTGATTTGGCTGATTCGTTTTCTACGGGTCATCAACACTTTACAGGTTATTTAAAGCTAAAAAATATTTTTAGATTGTAAGATTTTTTTATTTATTTTCGAGATAATGACGATTTAGTAATACGTGTTTAACTATTTAACCCATAGCAGGGGAGAATAGATAGATTTCTAGCTTTCCCAACAGTATTTGCACATAAATGAATGTAACGGACCCAAATGGGATTGAAACTAGTTACTCCTATTAACATTCCGAACCATAATTCATTACACCACCCACACATCCAAGCTTACAGTATTTCCAATCGGTCACCCATCGTGTTACTGACCAGGCTCGACGTTGAATTATCTATCTCTTTCTATATATATATATATATATATATATATATATATATATATATATCTGTGTGTGTGTCTGTGTGTGTGCGCGCGCGTGTGTGTGTCTTCGTATGTATATATGTATTAATGCATATTTGAGCAGCAAGCTTTGTTTTAAACTCCTTTCTAAAATAAAATACCCTTGAAAATGGCTAAAGAAGTGTATAAAACTCTAGTAACAATGAAGATTATTGATTGTTTCGCAGTAGGAAAGGCTACGAGTCATTCCCTGTAAAGGAAATGAATATTAAATACTATATATAGAAAAATATATCAGTGAAATTTGCGGAGAAAAATTAGATTCGTATTTGGTAAAATAGGATAGAAAAGTGTAGAAAAACTTACTGAAGAGACAATATAATGTTTTGGAAATGACAACCAGTATAAGAAACTCAGAAAAATATAAGTAAAATACAAAACGGGAGTCAGAGATATTATGAAGAGAGAGTAAGAGAAAAAAGACGACAAGAAAGCTTAGAATATGAGTGACAGTATAGGGGTAAAAACTAAAGGACTGGATATAACAAAAAGAGAGAACATTGAGAAAGATGTAAGTAAAGGATTTTAGAATCTCACAAACATACCAACACTATAATAAATGCTAAAGAACTCTGGATTATATGTCTAACTGTTCTTTCCTATCATTTTAATATATATATATATATATATATATATGTGTGTGTGTGTGTGTGTGTGTGTGTGTGTGTGTGTGTATCAGAGAAGTGGACCAAATGTTGCGCTCTTATCGTTAAAAAGCTCGTATTTGAGAATCCACATTTGCATGACATCGTAATCTATAATTAGCACAATCACTCTTGCACGTAATATACTGGCATATACCGAAACATTATTTCTATTATTGAATCACAGAGTGAGTTCTTTCAGTTATTTCCTGGCAGGTAGATTTAGGAAAGTAGTCGTTAATGTCCGGTCCTCTGAGGCTCATGCGATCAATCCCAGTAAATATTTATGCAGAAGATGACACAGTGTATGTGTGCACCTCCAAATATCTAGATTACCAATGTCTGGTAAATAGTCTCTCCTCTGACCTATTTGTGACACTTCAATACGGAAAAAACTGGCTGCTGTTGTAGTGAACTTAAAGATAGTAGCACTAACAACCCAAAATAAATCTTGTATCAGGAGTAGGTCTCGAATATAAAAACACATGAACCCTAAAATAACTCTCATTTCCGGGCTTTCCTCTTTTGAACTGGTGACATGAACTTTCCACGCTGAAACTAAAAGGGCTGTGAAAGCTTCACACTAAAACACAGTAAGTTCCACGCGAATATATTCATGAACATTTCGTTGTGTATGCAATTTCTTTCTAAAAACAGAAAATCCTGTTTTAAAATTTCCATTTGTTAATTTTTTTTTCTAACATTAGGTTGGTGCAAAAGTAATGTCGTTTTCTCACCTATGTCATTAGGTGAGAAAACGACATTATTTTTGCACCAATCTAACATTAGGCTGGTGCAAAAATAATGACGATTTTTGACGTTAAAAAATACGTCAAAAACCGTCATTATTTTTGCACCAACCTAATAAACGTTATCTTGCATTGGAAATCAATTGGTTTGATATTTTGTGCATGTACTCTTTTTCACCACCATTATTTCCTATCTCTACAAAATATTCCCGAAAGAATCCTTGAACCACACACGCCAGGCAAGAAAGGCGTCTAAACACCTTTCACATGAGAAGCATCCGCCGCATCCTGGGAATAGCATAGCAAGACAAGGTACCCAACACTAATGTCCTGTCTCCAGCTGGTTTACTCAGCATGTTCACACCGCTCAGAGTTAGTTGGGCCACGTCCACCGCATGCCAGACGCCCACATCCCTAAAGACCTCCTGTATGGAGAGCTGGTGTGTGGAAGGAGACCCGCTGGGTGGCCACAGCTGCGGTACCGCGATGTCGTGAGGCGCTGTTGACATCAACACAGAGTCCAAGGGAGTCTGGCAGCCATACGATCCAAATGGACAAACAACTCAAGTCAGGGGATGAGAAGGTGACACAATTCGCCACGGAAGGGCGGGCCCGCAGAAAGCAGTGACAGCTTCAACAGCCCAGAGACAAAACACACATGCGACCTCTGCAACAGAGTCACTCCCACATCGGCCTCTACAGTCACAGACGCTCCAGCCAAGTAGACAACTAGGATGCTACCCATGGTTAACCCTGTCTAGTACTATTTTATGACGACTAAATATTCCCGAAAGAAACCTTACACATTTAATTATTGAAGTACCTAATCGCCAAAGTATCATTCAATACATCTAAAACTAAACTCGTAATATTTCTTAGCACACTGAACATACTCTAAATCTGCGCCATTCCTAAGTGGTCATGTCCTTCAAAAGGATCCTCGCTTCGAACGCATAGTGTATAATACTGATTCTGCGCCTCAAGTTGAACGCATATATTTGTAACATCGCAAAAGATGCTGGAAGAATGGCCGGTTCTTTGCATCATCCAAGGAAATACCTAACTTTTCCTACCATGGTCTATCTTTGCAATAATTCAAACCAAGTATGGAGGACTGCTGACATATCTGGACTAGAACAGCCAAAACCTTACTGTCCAATCACGATAGAGTTCAAAAGTACTTACGCGGCCTTGTTATTAAATAGTCTCAACTCTGCAACCCCTTATCGCACAGATGAGTCTTTCACTATTATATCGCTGTTACTATGGCAATATTCCTTTATATTCCTTAGACCCACCACCTCAGACCTTCACGGCTAGGATCCGCCACGGCCTGTTAACAGTGACAAACTATCCCCATTCCCTTCAAGTTCCTCTAAGAAGAAGCAAGATCGACTCTCTTCTTCTCTAAAAAAGTATAAATTACGTAGATAAATAATAATGATTTTTTCTAAGTATTTTCTCCGCAATAAATTACGTCGATAAATACTTAGAATGTATCCTGATAAATATTTAGCCATCAATAAAGACACGTCAATCAAGCTTTATTCCATCACCAACTTTTATTAAATCCATGCTTAATGTATCTTAGATCCATCTATCTACAACCACAATCTGTTCTTTCACTCTCACACAAAATATCCCCTCATCAAGATACGAACATTTCCAGCCATAAATAAAAATGCTCAAGAGACGCTTAAACGCACACACATCAACCAAATTCATCATCGACAAAGTAAAATTATGATACGTAGGTACACAAGAATTATAGACACGAACGCTACCTAAGAAGATAAATGCATGTAATGAAAAAACACACGACACAAAAATAAAAAATACCGAAATTTTCTATTTATTTCTATACTTTCTGATGAAGCTTAAATGAAAGTGAAAAGACTAAATTTATAAATGTTCCTTATCTTATCATGTACCGAGCGTAACAGCAAAATTGTCCAAATCGTGTTACAGCATAATTATTCAGCCCACAAAATGTTTAATATCTAAAAAAAAATCCCTAAACTAATTGACTTTCTTTTTTTGAGTGTTTTCAGATAAGTTGCTTAGCCATTGTGACACCATTTGTCATAGAAAAATAACAGTCTTCTCAAGTGAGCAATGGTGAGATGAAAAATATCATTGGGGCCTTCAGCAATTGTACCAAAGTTCATACTCTGGCTTCCATATTCAAAGTCCATACAATAACCATCAAGAGAACGGTGAATAAGTTTAAAAGCGAAGGAACAATAGAGAAGGAAAACTGGATTAGGAGGTAACAACAGCAAGAGAGATTTTCATTTCAACTTAGAGCTAAAGATATCAATTTAAAAAGATCCAGCTCAATCCATAGGACGTTTGGCACGTGAAAGAGGAGTTTCAGCAATGACAGTACAAAGGGCAATGAAAAAAACACCTGAAATGAAATTGTACGTGAACCTTTGAGGCATTTTGCTACTCCAGGACAGAAAGTTTTAATGTTAGAGAGGACGAAGATCATCTTGAATAACTTGGGAAATGATCCTGGAATAATATATATATATATATATTTGAACTTTATTTCAGTCCTTTGTGAGCTTCCGATGCTTATATAAGATTAATTAATGATGAATATGTCATTTTCGTTTATGATCGATTTATTCACAATACTTCTGATAAGTTTGGGGAGTAATTATAAATTCTTAATGCTCAAAGTAGAGACCAGTAGCGTTATAAAACCCTCAGAGAATTCCAGTAAGATATCTTTAATCTTTTCTAAGATACAATAATTCAGAGCTTAATTTAACGTTATATCTGTAACGTGATCAATCCTGAATTGGCATGTCGACTTCAGTCACTTTCTCACCGACGTTACTTGGCTTACTTGCGTCTTTTGTACAAATATTTTCATGGTAACTGCTTTGACTAGCTTTTTCCCTAGCGCACCGACATCATGAACTTAAGCGGGCTACTAGATTAGTATCCAGGTCACATGCGTTTACCGTTGAAATAGCTAAACGCACTTCTACTCCAAAAGTTTCATTTCTCGGGTTTTCCGCCTCTGGAACTCACTTACGTTTACTTCCTTCCCTCATTTCAAGGGAGCAAGTAAAAAAATTAAACGCAACGTCAACCGCCATCTTCTATCTTCTGGAATCCCGTTCGTTTGTCCTTTCCTCAATCCCCCGCTTTACTCATTCTTTTCTCGGGCTTTCACTCCGTGTAACTCTTTGCGTACAAGTGGCATCCCCACCTTGCTTGAGTTAAAACAATATATATATATATATATATATATATATATATATATATATATATATATATATATATATATATGGTTGCTTAGGTTTATGAATAAAGATTTCACGTTTTAGGAGGATGAAATTTCACGTGTGTTGCTGGTTCATTATTGATGTATTTTTCTGGTCCAATGAGGACTAATAATACATGTGAATTCCCTGCTTCCTGGACATTCATTCACTTATTCACAAAGCAAGCTATGAATTACACACACATATATATATATATATATATATATATATATATATATATATATAGAGAGAGAGAGAGAGAGAGAGAGAGGGGGCGGGGAGAGGGGAGAGAGGTGTATGTATGTATGCATGCGTTTTTCTGTGTGGATAAATGCTCATCGAGAATTTCCTAACAGGCATTTTTCGCTACTTGTTCTAGAATTTATTTTACGAATGCCGTATGTGTTTGTCTTTAGTCTGTACGTGTGTATGTGAGTGTTTCTACCAGAAGGAAAAAAAGTGTGTGTTTCTGCTTTTGTGCATGTGGGGGGGGGGATCCTACTAGAAAGAAATAAGTAAATGGAAAGGAGAAAAAATGGACGTCTTAAGCGGCACGAGTTCGAAGTTAGCAGTATAAACTTTTCATGGTTGAAGAATGATATACTTTTTCCCGGGTTTGTATTTCAGCAGAAGCCGTTAACTCTGCAACGGGTTCTAATTTATATTTCACAGAAGCAGTCGCTATATGCATGAGAGCATGAGCGCCTCTGCTCTCTTCCATTTTCTCTTTCTTTCTTTCTTTCTTTCTTTCTTTCTTTCTTTCTTTCTTTCTTTCTTTCTTTCCTTTTGTTATCATGTATGCTTCATTTTTCGCATTTAAATTAAACTGATATATTTTCTTTCTGACTTTCATCGCGGTCAAAACGGAATGGCCCATTACTTGCAATGTGTAACGCATGTACTAACTTACTAACGGAGGAACAGGCAGCATGACATATATATATATACGTGTGCGTGTGTGTGTGTGTATGCGTGTGTGTGTGTGTGCGTGTGAAATACACAGGTTCATGGAATGAAAAAAATATCAGCTAAAAGTATAGTTTTGAATGGCAGCAAAGAAACGGAGGTGAGAATAGTTTACATAGGGGAAAAAAATGAAAACTTTGTGAAGATACTTGCCTGAATAGGCAAAATGTTTAGACTGTCCGAATCCGGGTGGAATTTTTATTCAGGGTGGTTGCTTGATGTGCCTTCTGGCTCCTGTCTTGACGTGTGTCCGTTGGAATCGCAAAGAGTAGGTTGATTCCGGTACAGAAGTAAGAAGAAATATGATCTCATGGCAGAACTGCCCAGAGTAATAGAGTGAAGTAAAAACAAAAATAAATCAATGCTTGAAATGGATAATATCTGCCCCTTTTCTAGCGATGTTTTTTTTTTGTTTTTTTTTTTTTTCGAAATTTCTTAGTTCTTCTTTTATCTCCTTTCTTCCGATATGGGAATGATAGTAGCGGTCTTTTTCTATGTGCCTTGTTCATTCAGGGCGTTGTCAATCAAAGCTCTCTACATTTCCTAGTGCTTTGTAGCTCTTAATATATTCTGTCTTTGTTATCTCTTCCAAATCTTTCTCGGCTATCAATTTACACAAACTCTCTAGCTAGGTTATGCGTTGTTTTCTTCTATCCGTCATGCCTTTGTTTAGCACAGACAAATATATTTTGGGGGTAGTTTGCTATATACATTGTATTAGGCAGATACTTTTTCAGCTAAAAATTTTTTTTTTCACTGCTCTTTGGACTGTCATATCTAAAACACCTCTCTCACATGACAAATGTTTTATAGGTTGAACTGGATTTTTTTCTAATTGATCTTTTTAGATGAAGTTGAAATGATGATCCCTTTTCTGTTGTGACCCCAGATCCAGGTTTCCTCTCGAATATTCCCTCTTTTTTAAATTTATTCATCATTCTCTTGATGGTTCTTGAATGGATTTTGAAGATGGAAGCCAGAGTATGAATGTTGATACCATCACTGAAGGCATGAATGATTTTTTCCTCTCACCACTGCTCAGTTGGGAAGACAGTGGGTATGAGACAAAACAATTTTAACCCATTCTCATTCTAGGTGAATAACTCAAAGGGATTTTCAGTGATTCTTACAACAAATGGAATCAAGATGGTTAAACGTCTTATCTAAGAGTATTAAATTTTCCGTGCCTACTTTCATCATTTCAGCTGTATCTCACTGATGTAAAAAAGTGTAATAATCATTGCTGTTTTCCTTTTCTCTAAAATTTCGTCGTTGTTCACACGGTAAATCCCTGGCATTACTGTTAAATATAATGTAGATGAAATAAATTCCATAGTTATGTTTTGGTAAGGAATGTTAAATAATAGTATCAGACTATTATTTTTTTTAGTGGCAGTGCATTTTGGCTCAGACCTCCTGAGGCTGACCTTTACGGTCAGATGGTAGACTAAATAGGGAAATCGATTTTGATTGACTGGGCCGAACGTGGGAATGAGTTATAGATTAAGTTTTTTCGAGGTTGCTGTTCGGACGTCGAGCTAACTAGGCGCATTAGATTGGGTTTGTGCAAACACCCTCGCCTCAGTGGGCAAGGCTTTCTCGAGAGTTGATTGTTACACATCAAAGGAAATGGATGTGTGAGATTTTCGTGTTTGGAAACGGCTCCGAAATAGGGGATATAGTAACCCCCACTTGATAAAAGATATACCCGTCGACTTGGTTAATAAAATAATAGTTAAGTTAAAAGTTCTCTTTGTCGATGCTTTTTGCCTCTGAATCCAAAGAACATTTCGCGAGACCGACACCGAGATGACAACAAACAACACCCCCTCCCGTTCAATGAAGGATATACAACGCTACATTTTTGCTGCCTCGTCACTTCTTTATTGCCCAGCATTCACTGACATATCAGAGGAGTGATATTGCATAACAGCTCAGTACTCTTTTCTTTTTAATGAAATATGTTTGTTTCCTTATACTTTTTCTTAGCTTTTGGAAGGCATCTTTCGCTATCGGAATGTGCCTAAGGATAACAGTGTCTTACTTTAAGTCCTCTGTTAAAACACTTTCCTTATATTTAAATGAAAGTTATGAATTGAGTAAAAATGTAGAATCTAATAAGCAAGAATCAGAGTTTACTGTAGATACCGTGATATATTAAGGACGCCTCAACATGTTACAAAATCTAGTAAGTAGAATAATGCATGATTACTCAGAGGAGACTTCACTGGGCTGTATACACTTGTAGCTTTATTTTAGACGATGCTCCGTAAACGATGTGCGGGTAGTGATAACGAATAGCGCCCCGAAATGTGTAATCGGCGACCTGAGTTCTAATTCCGGCTATTGCATTCACTTCCGTATAAATACTCTTGAGAAGGACATAAGTCTGTGTCTTTTCCTCCAGGCTATCAGATAGATGACGGGCGACAGTAACATGAGGGCTTACCAACTTCTGAGCCAATTCCTTAGTGCCCTGGCGCAGTTCTTCTTTAATCGGCGCGAGCAATTCTTTCTCACCAAACAAAAACAGGTCGACCAGAACGCTGAGAGTCTGTGAGTCCGAATTTCCTCTTCTTGAAACGGGGAAAACATTTACGCGCTATTCTTTCGGTAATTAATTAATCCCCGCACGTAATAGAAATATATCGAGCAGCTTTGGCAGCTTTGTGATTTAAAACTGTGAGATGTCGAACATTCCCATTCTCGGAGTTACTAAGAGACAAAAAAAAAACATTACGAAGGATTATTCTTCGAGATAATTTACAGAATATCAGAAAAATGAAAGAATAAATGCAACAGCCTAATATTAAATAGCGCTAGTCTAAGTTAGTAAAAGATCAGATCATCATCACTTTATAAACATGTCTTTAAATAAATTTTGCGTCATAACTAAGAATACATATTGATATTTAAGCAGTCGTAGGCAAAAGCCCCAGAATGTGGAGTAACCAATTAGGATCGAACTCATTGATGTTGCTTATCACAGTACGTGGTGAAAAGTTATCGACTCGACCCACTTTCAATTTTCTAAGGGATATAAAATCTGATTTATTTTTAATAAATGGTTCTTGAACAGACCGTTTATTTTATTTTACTTCATTCCTTTGCAAAAGTAACGTTAAATCTCGTCTATTATAGACGAGATTTAACGTTACTTCGCAATGACAAGAAACCACGTAAGCAGAAATTAAGTTAAATATTTTCTCTATGAAATAGACACAATATTCCTGCAAGTATATACAATCTTTTTCTTCGGGATCTGAACGATCATGGCCCTCCACAAGTTTCTATTCTTTGGAGCTCTTAGCAAGTTTTGTATTTTACTGTTGCCTACAATCGCTTTTCTGCCATTGATTTACCCATGCTTGTTATGCAATTTACTTGCACTTTTCCCCGACTCTTTGATTTAATATGGTGATTTTTTTTTAAGTTTCGCTTAGATGTGACACAAGGCCGAAAATATGGGGCTCCCTAATCAGTCGTAATTGATCTAGCAAGACAAGTTTGCTAACCATTACACCACGTCTAGGGGACCCTCTTGTCTTCAATATGTCCTGTTAGCTTGATACGCTGAATATTTACCACTAGTGCATTCTCGAGAAATACGTCTTCATGGATAAATAATAGTTTCTTATGTTTTTTTTTTGTTTTTTTTTTGTTTTGTTTTTTTTACTTATTGCTTTTTTATGATGTATCTACATATAGAAATGTATAGAACAGTGTACTGGAATTACACACATGAGAACACACACACACATATATATATATATATATATATATATATATATATATGTGTGTGTGTGTGTGTGTGTGTGTGTGTGTGTGTGTGTGTGTGTGAGGGCATTATTTTAGCTGTGCCAAGAGATTGCAGGAATTTCACCCCCTAACAGAAAAACAGTTAAAACATTTGAAAACGTATTAAAATGTAAAAGATATTCCTTTTGTCACATTAAATGAAACATGTATAAATGAAGGATTGCTGTCTAACTATACACCATTCTTATATATATATATATATATATATATATATATATATATATATATATATATATATATATTTGACCTTATTCTTATAAACATATCTGTACCCTAGGGCATAAGCAGGTGTCTATGCCTTTGTTACAGTTGTTTACATATTTTTACATATACGTAAGTATGTCAATAAGCCTATATATTAAGGATGAATAAAAAAGCCATCCTTTGATTAAAAAAATATCTGCTTAGAATGTAATCTATATCTTGTCGACGTAATGAAACCAACGCTTCGATATTAATCCCATAGATCGAAAATTATGCGATGAAAAAGTCATATCACTATTAATCGAAAAACTGTGTAGGCTACGGTCATATTATAATTATCATTACACAAGGAACCATCCATATCAAGTTACAATCGTAAGCACAAGTAGCTTCGTAACCATGAAGCATCCCGTCGTTTTCGATGGCTGAGGATATAAGATCTCGTTCAGAACTGCGCCATTTGAGATACCAACACAGTTAATTTGATTTCAGTGGCGAGTGTTTGTGCATAAGCAGCCACATTTTTTGCAAGAACTTACAACAGTTAAATAAAACAGTGCGCCACGATATCTCCATAGAGCTGGCTTCTTTATGTTCTCCCATCGGTGAATTTAACAAATGCACTGGCGTGCAATGAATGAAACAGGAACTACTAGAATTTGACCCCACACACATTCACAGATACATATAGACATCACAGGTATATATATATATATATATATATATATATATATATATATATATATATATATATATATATATGAGGAAATATAGTTTTAAGGTGTGCTATATTTACGGGATAAAGTGCCCAATATCAGAGATAGAGCGTATGTGAATATAGATATAAAAGTAAACATTGAAGTCATCACTCAGACGCGACTGACTGTTTCATGCTCGAGACAATCGTCAGGCGGCCTGACGATTGTCTCGATCATGAAACAGTCAGTCGTGTCTGAGTGATGACTTCAATGTTTACTTTTATATTTATACACACACACAAATATATATATATATATATATATATATATATATATATATATATATATATATATATATATATGTATATAGCCCGGCCAAGTCATCTGAAGATCACACGAGCATGATACTGGAGTTACGATTGAGCCATAATTTCACAGGATCTAACTTAATGAGCGTTTTTTGCTCAGGTCTTTGCAATCTAGACTTTGAGCACTTTACTGAGTGGGCAAGTTAACTTATATATATATATATATATATATATATATATATATATATATATATATATATATCGTCTTTAATATATAAACATTAACAACATAAAACTGAAGTATTGCGATTATGTTCGTCACGCTGTGCAGTACAGAATGATTTATCTCTGTGGATCGCGCACATCACATCAACTATTTAACTGTTGTAAATTGCAACTACTTATATACGGCTATAAAAATTTTTTTAAAAATAAAAAAAAATGTCCTAAAAATAAAAATTGAAATAAAAATTTATAAGAAATAAATAAAAGACTAATAATTATATATGTATCAGAGATTTGTAAAGACTTTCATTGTTAATATAAAATGACTGCAACTTGTCACTGGCATTTCCTTTTGGTGTCGATTTTCTTTCATCGTTCAGTTGCCTGTCAGACTTTGTTGATGTTTTGTCAACAAATGAATACCTTAAAGATGGAGGATGAAAAGTTGTATTTTCGCCATATTTTGCTCTATGAATCTCGGAACTGCGACAAAAAAAAAATTTTCAGATAGTTTATTTGGGTCGTGCTCCAACTCTTCGGACTGTCAATAAGTAGTTTGGCAGATTTCATCGGGGTGATTTTTTGTTTTTTATCCAAACGATCAATAACGCTCCAGCCGACCTTCCGGCGTGGATGAAAACGCTCTCCTTGTCATTGGGGAGAATAAATGGTAGATTTCGACTGAAATGATTGCTAACAGTTTGAAAATCGATATCTCAACTGCCTTTCGCCATTTAAAGAGACTTGGGATCAAGAAAAAAAAAGCCGATTTTGGCAACACAAGACCGCATGGTGCAAAACAGACATTGCAGAAGCTTAAAGAGCTGCTATGGGAAACCCTCCAGTGTTCACCGTATTCTCCTGCTTCGTATTTTCATTTCTTCTGGTCTCTACTGAACAATTTAAATTATAAAGCATTTTATTCTGTACAGTCAGTTGAAAACTACCTCACAACCTGCTTCCCCGCAAAAATACGAAATTTTTATGAAGATTTCATCAATATTCTTGAAGAATGATAGAAGACGGTTGTTAAAAACAATGGGAAGTATGTACTTGAATAATAACTTTCTAATCGGGCACTAACTTTTGCAATGATCTAATACACACACACACACACACACATACATACATACATTATATATATATATATATATATATATATATATATATATATATATATATATATATAATAATCAATAAAAATAAAATGATAGTAACTCACTTTCGTTTAATAGGCGAAAAATTTTGTTACTTCGCGTCCACCAGTTTACTTTTCCTTATACTATAGTGTTTTAGAATATTTTAGAGCGTTCTTTAATTCGAAATTTGATATTTTCTCATCTTTACTTCTGTCTATAAATACTGTTTACCCTATAAAAGGTCCATGCTTGGCTCAAGGAATGAAAGTTATTTGTAAAAATATTTCACTTGTGTTTTCTTCTATTTATTTATAAAGGGCGTGGTAGAACCAAGATAAAACTTAGTGTTAAAAATGAAGCGTAAATTAAATTACGACGAGAATATATATATATATGCAAGTATGGAATTATATCTTCGAAAAATTTCTCCTCACAAACTGAAATTTTGTGGAACCGACCCCCAAGAGGATACTTCCTTGTTCAAGACTATGAGTGACGGTTATCTTTTATGTAGCTATCTTTCCTATTACCTGTTACTCTTCGCAACAAATTCCTTCATAAAGCCTCTATTTCCTGTGACTCTTGTGTTCTTCTATAGGGGGAATATTATTAAAAAGAAATGTATAATATATACTCAGGCACCAACATTCTTAATTTTTACTGTTTTTTCTATCCAAATTTTAAAGATCTTTATCGGGATCACAATTGCGGATAATTTGTCTGAAGTTCATGTTTTGTTTCATTTTTGTTTGAATAATTTTGACCGTCATGGTTATAATCAAGAATGGCCGTTGCCAGTGTGGTAGACAAGATAAAAATTCTAGCAGCTGTTTTTAGACAAAGGCAACAGCCCATATTAAATAAAATATATTTTACTGCGAGACATGATATCGTGGCGTATATATAAAATATTGAACTTACCTACGAACAATAATAATACGTAAAAATAAAATCTGTTGAAGTCTAGATCAATATATATATATATATATATGATACAGAAGAATTAGGAAACATGGTTAGCTTTATTAAGCCTCACCAGAGAATAAGACATGAAAAAATTGTCATTTATTTTAATACGTATTATTTATTAATTGTACTGATGAATCATTCAACAATGTATTCACCTTCATTGTTTACGACCTATATATATTAGGTTGGTGCAAAAATAATGTCGTTTTCTCACATATGTTACTATGTGAGAAAACGACATTATTTTTGCACCAACCCAATATGTATGTATTTATGTATTAGGTTGGTGCAAAAATAATGTCGTTTTTAACGTTAAAAATACATCAATAACCGACATTATTTTTGCACCAACCTAATATTTATATCTAACATGCAAGATCTCTATTAGGTTTTGATTAAAGTGCTTAACCAAAAAGAAACTCACTGAATTTATGTATCCTCGAATGAATTGAGCAGTAGTTGCAGTTTTTGCAATTGCACACACGCACACACACACACAAACACACACACTAACACACACACACACACACACACACATATATATATATATATATATATATATATATGTATTTATGTATATATATATATGGGAAGAGAAATGAGAAAGAGCGAGTGATAAATATCCGAGATAAATTTTAAGATATTAAATACCTGTTTTTCACAGTGGATATTTGTTCTAGTGGAACACACCTATTCTATAGTTAATAGACTCCCCCACCTATAATATGTAGGAGTAGTAATAGTAACAAGTCAGTTGCTCAGTGGAGTTGGGCAATCGATGTCGGACGACCGTTAGTCGGATATTAAAGTCTCAGCCACCACAACTAGATTGCTGCGTCATTACCTATTATATCAAGTTCCTAACGTTTTGTACGTCGAACCTATTTTAGGACCGACTTAATTCAAATAAAAGCCGCCACTGTGAAACCACTACATAACAATATTACTCATTGCTGCAAAGCACTCTTCCACTTTGTTTACTTCTCATTGGCCTTTGATGAGATTACGATAAACTTATTAAATACCTATCTACATATTTGCATGTGTTTGATCGTGCTTCGGGTTTGTTTGGCGGGGTAGTTTGTATGTGGATGTGTGTGTTTTCCTTTGAGCTTACGTGCGTGCATTTGGTTTTATGTTTATTTATGTTTCCCGTGTGTGTTTATGACTTTCTCGTGTGTGCGTGTGTGAGCGCGAGTGGGCCGCCATGAGCGCGTCATATATAATATTTTCCTTTTAAAATTAGTGATATTCGTCATATTCTTTGAGTCATATCTGTATTTGTCATTTATTTATTTTTTTATGACTGTAGAGAAAAAATTCTATAATCGAACACTGCTAGAACCAAAAGCAGGGAGCTCCTGATTTGCCTTTATCGGCACTCACATACACACACATGAATGGCGCCGAATCATTACATAAATAAAAAAATATTATATCTCTTACCGCACTTCTAGACATATAGTAACCATAAAAGTGAAATTAAATGCATCCAAATCACTGAAATTCCATGAGCCTGGATCCAGAATTTAATCATTACACATCATCCACTCTTCAATAAATTGTATGCAGAAATAACATTAGTCTTATTCAGTTTTTGGTTATAGTAAAAAGAGGGAGAAGATAATATTATAAATATATTTGGGTTTTATTCCCATTGCAATTTTCAGCGAATCTTCTCGGAGAAAAGGTCGATGCGCTAATATTAGGTTGGTGCAAAAATAATGACGCAATAATGTCGTTTTTTGACGCATTTTTAACGTCAAAAAACGACATTATTATGTCATTATTTTTGCACCAACCTAATATAAGGAATTCTTATCTGGAGACAGACGTACTTGGAAGCAAGGATTTTTTTTTCTTTTCAGATATAAGATTGCATAGTTTTGAATTATATATAGGTTATGTGAGGTTATGCATTGGCTCTTCTCTATCTGACTTATTTTTTGAGGGTTCCTACTGAGATTGCTGATATTATTTGGTGTCTGTGTACGTAATACTACACGGTTGAAAAGCAATAACCACTGACACACATATATATAGGAAACTAGTTTTATTTGTTTTCTAAAGACGATTTTATTCCTTCCTATTAAGACCTTTAAGACGTTACTCCAGCATTTTTCTCGTTTCACATCGATGACAAAGTGAAGCTTACTTGGTCGTTAAGTTGATTAAGAATAAATGTGACAATGACGTTGAAAGATGAGATTTCAATACTATGTACAAAAGATGGCTATCCTTGTTGAAGAAACTTCGCTTATCGGCAAACAGCGCTGATGAACCACTTAAGTCACTGACCGATATAAATGTTGCTTGATGCTGACGTTAATGCCTCTTTAAGTTCTCGTCGAAATTTCTGCTAAACACCGAGGAATTACTTTCTTATTTTTCTATGTGTTCTGTCCTTTCAGTACCATGGCTCTCCACAACTTCCTGTCCTTTTCAACTCTCAGCAACGTTCGTCTTTTTGCTATCCTTCCTATCCATGTTCTGCCAACCATTTCAACAAGATCATTAGGTAGGTTAGCCGATGCTTTCCTTTGTTCTTTTTTCCTTTAATATATCCTGTCATTGTCAAATTTTTAAGCCCTCACTACTCATTATATTCAGTATAAATTTTAACTATCTTTTTCTAATTCTAAGTATAAGTGTAATTTTTTATTCAATTTTCCTTAAAACATTGTGCTGTATTGCATCGTATCAAGGTGCAGTTGTGTTCAGTCAAACGCTTACCCTTCGGCCAGATTGTTACCTACGAATGAAAAACTAAACAATTTCTAGCAGTAAACCAGATTTAATTCTGTAACCTAATGCAATAAGCAAGCGAAGTAGAGAGGGATGCAGCGGGCCTATTTGTAATGCTTCGTTCGTCTGTGTGCCTTTTCACGGGATGGTCAGTTTTATAGATAACAATTTTCTTTGCCTTTTCATCTTCGTCTAAAAAAAGTGATTTATCTTCCTTCCGTGATTTTCTCTCTGTCTGACCTTCTTGCTCTGTACTTTGAAGTAGACTTCACTTGCTGATAACGATCGCTTAAAAGTAAATGTTCCGTATCTATTTTTGCGACAGGTTCAGCTGTTTTCGATTTAACAAAATTTCAACTGACTCATATTGCTACATTTGCTCACATGTTCGGTTCATGGTATTCTCAACATCCTTCTGTACACCAAGTTTCTTTTACCTCACATCTCTTTTTCATTTGTGAAAAAATTATCGAGTATCCACTGCCATATAGGAGACTCTCAAGATAAGATGTTACAGGAAGATATGCCAGGCCATGATCCCCCATTTTCGGAAGGAACACGACACAGAAGAATAATATTCACATCTTGGCTGTTATAGTCACAATGTTTCGGCCGCTGTATCCTCCGGAGTTCAGAAGAAAATACTTAAATATTGCATCATTGGCGTATAGACATCAAGCTTTCAAAATTATAACACTAAGATACATATGGATTAAAACTTTGGTTAAAGCATACGACTTCCTGTCATTTTAATCCGTGGTTCAAGGAAGAAACGGAAACTTAGCACAAAAGCGAAGAATATAGATGGAATTAATTGATACGAGAACAATTTACACCTCATGGATTGATTAAGGGGTTAAGTTAAAAAAAATACTAAAGGTTACTGTGTACAACCGACTATTGAGGATGACAGACGAAGTGTAATAATCGAGACTTCAAGTGTATAGCAATAATGATAAACTTAGTAGACTGGATAGAATAGAATATAATATTTCTACCTAGAAGTTGACATTTCAACTGCTAGATTTGCACGTGGTTTGAGAATGTTAAATATTTTTGTAAAAATGGAGGAAGATGAAATCCATTTATTTCATTTGATTGGAGATTGTGCCATACTTGGGAATATAAACATTATATCAGTTTTTGTTAATAAGAAATATCAATATGAAGGATAAAATATAAAATATACGTAATTGAAATATGAACAGGAAATATGAAATATATGAATATGCACATAATATTTTTGTGAAAATCAAGTCCATTTATGTCATTTAATGGAGATTGTGCCATACTTGGGAGTATTGTCCATAAGTGGTTTGCTTAGTTCAGAATTGAAAATTGTAACACGTGAGATCGATAAATGCCCGTCAGGTCTACAGTCGTTGATGATGAGCAAATCGAAACGCACACTAACAATATTTCTGTTCATGACACGAAATATCGCAGACAATCCATATATATATATATATATATATATATATATATATATATGGGTGTCTGTCTGTGTGTGTCTGTATGTGTGCGTGTGCAATTGCAAAAACTGCTACTACTGCACAATTCATTCGAGGATAGACTAATTCAATGAGTTACTTTTTGGTTAAGCATTTTAATCAAAACCTAATAGAGATCTTGCATAAGGTGTGTGTGTGTGTGTGTGTGTGTGTGTGTGTGTACAGGGTGCGATGGATATATTGCCGCCTAGATGACGCAAAAATGAAAAGAATACTGACATCTCATTTTAACAGATATGTTTACCAAAATTACTCAAAAATATCTTGAAATACTAAAATTTATAGTAAATTTATTCAATTAAATTCCCATTAGCTTCATCACGCGTTCCAGGCGACGTCGGAACCTCCAGCAATTCTTCTGGACGGTCTCCTTGTTTAAGTTGGTGGACGCCGCCATAATCCTTGCCTTCAAGAGTATTGTTGGTCTTTCATATTATAATCAAGGGAACTGCAGTCCCGAGCGGTGAGGTGACCAGATGTAAGGGGTTATGTGATTGCAGAAATGGTCTAACATCCATTACTGTGTTCTTCTGCGTGTGATGGCATGGTATAGGGCCCTGTTACCAGACATAGCTTCTTCCACCAACCAAAGTCTTTTCCCAGGATATCACTCCTCAAGGCACTTGACGTAGGCATCCGTTTAAGGACTTCTGGAGTTCTTTTCTTATCAGAACGATCAGAGTGAGTTTTCCGAGCTGTCGTATCTTCGTAATCACCATTAGACTAACACAATTTTTTGTGAGTCTGCTACACTATTCTCATATTGGCAATGGTATTGTGGCATATGTAGGATTAAAAGGTGAAGTGTGAATTCTTTCGCTGAATGGTTTATTTGTATTGAATTCGGTCGTGAATCGGGTTAGCTAGATATAGAATAGGTAAGGATGACCAACCTCAACCCCACTCCCCACTTTTTAGGCTATGTGCCACAATTATTGTATTTTACAATAATAAATAGAATCTATCTATCTATCTATCACGCGCACACAAACACACACACACACACACATAGGAGAATCTCAAGATAAGATGTTACAGGAAGATGTGCCGGGCTATGATCGTCCATGTTCAGAAGGAACACGACAGAAAAAAATAATATTCCCATCTTGGCTGCTATAGCTACAATGTTTCGACCATCGATATATCCAAAACACACACACACACGCATATACCGGCACATCTTCCTGTAACATCTTACCTTGAGAGTCTCCTATATGTGTGTGTGTGTGTGATAGATAGATAGATAGATAGATAGATAGATAGATAGATAGATAGATAGATAGATAGATAGATACTCACCCCGCTCTTTTGAGTATGAGTACAGGTTTATCTCTTGTTTCCTGTTTAAGATTGGGTTTTCGTTGCCTCCTAAAGTCTTTTAGTTCTCTTTCACTCACAGGAATCCCTTCCGTCTTAGTGGAATTATCGCCTTTCTTGGAATGAATTGATTTTATAAAAGATCGATAGACAGTATTCATATATGACAATGTTCCTTTACACACTTCCTACGCTGATTATTGCCAACTTTGATAAAACTAATTTCAGTGACACAAATTTAATAGAATACATTCCTTTCTCTCCGGGCATTAGTCAAATGAAAAAGAGATCTTTATGAAAAAAAATAAACAATAATACAGCTAAAATGATATCTGGGAAGCACTAACCATTAATATATGATAAAATCGAAAGAGTGGTTAATATAATTAACAAATATAGAAGGAGAAAACGTTACAGAATATCAGGGAGTCCGTAATAACATGTATAATATACTTAAAGTAAATGTTTATGTAGGTTATATCCTTTGTCTTTATTTATAAATAAGTATTGAAGTTCCAATCTGCATCGTAAATCCTCTTACTTCCGAAACAAGTTAAGATCAGTATTTTTAATAAACATTGGTATTATAACGTGAAAATCACACGCTATTGTTCATATATAAACATATTCTGAAAATGTTACCATCATCTATTGGTCAATAACAATTTTATTCAGAAAAGTTTGATTTGAATTATTAAATCCGTCAGAATGTATCCGATTCAATGATTTCTTTTGTTCATTCTCTCGCCAGGATTTTTTATTTTACCTTCCCTTTTGTTGTTCTCTTTTTTTTTTTATTGTTTTATGTTTTACGATTTTGTTGAGATTTTTTTTCCGCAGTCATCTTTGTTTTATCTTTGATTATTTTATTAAGAAGTGTCCTCATTTTTATATGAAATGACAACAACCGCTACAAAAATTTGCATTCATTATCGCTTAAAATGAATGTTCATTTCTGAGTATTAACATTTCTTTTTTCTTTCTTTTTTTTTTACATTCTAGTTTCTTTTGTTTTGTTTTTTTTTTCTGTTTTTGATCTGATTATTCTTTTTCGATCAATAATTCCAACTACTTTCTAAAGTCCTGGCGGATTTTGGTTTCGTTGGATCCTACTTGTCTTCGTCTAATTAAAAAGCACATCATTCTTTTTCTTATAATTTTCAAAGAAATTAGAATGTTTTAAAATGATTGCGGGCAAGATGCAGATTGATGGTAAAAACCAAAGTACGCAACAAAAGGTTAAACCTGTAAGTGAGTGGACTTATTTAAAATTATTCGTGTCAGTTCGAGATAAGCGTAACAATAAATTTGGCAAATAATTTTTTACCATATTTAGTAAGTTTAGAATTAGCTGGCACAAGGCTGCCAAAGTTCAGCATTTATAAGATAATTCCTACAAAATTTAATAACTGTCAACACGGGTTTGTAAATCCTCGCTTATTTATTAAAAAATAATCACGGAAACCTTCGCGTGAGAAACGATGAGGTCTTAGAGAGTTTGCAAGCAAGGAGAAGGCTTATACTTAACATCAGAAAGAGGCAGCTGAAATTTCTGGGACACATAATGAGGGCCTGGAGTATCTGATACTCACGGGTCGAATAGAGAGAAATAGAGACAAGGGACAGCAGTGCATGACATACCTGGCGAGCTTGAGCAGGTGAATGACAGAACCTGGTCTAGGGGAAAGAAACAGAAGGAAGGAACTTGCTGAGAGCTGCAAGGGATAGAGGGGGGATGGAGTGCCCTGATCGCCTACGTCCTGAAAGGACATGACACATAAAAAGAAAGAAAGAAAGATCAGTGTAATTTTCATACTCGAATATTACATTATGAAATTGCCTTAGCAAATATTTCGTCAAAAGTAGTGCCGCCATACTTTTTTTAAAAACTTTAAATCGTTTATTAAAATGTACTAAAACCAATCACTAGAAAATGCAACCTAAAGAACAAACAATGCGAGTACATGTAAAAACTTTTAGAAGCGACTAGACAAAATGCAAGCTCGTCAGCAAAATTGATACCATATAGTGTGGGCTTGAAGAGGTCAAAATTAAGCAGTAATAACAATTTAGCTATCTGGATAGTCTTATAATAGACGACGGAAATATAAGAGAATTTCAAAGACAAACCTCTTTTTGATAATGTAAAAGAAGCTTTAATTAACTCTGAATTCATTAAGCATCTTTCTTCGCGGGAGCTACTTTAAGATAAGCAGTTTGGCTTCAGCTTCTTTAGGTCTGCTGCTGAAAGAGTCTATCAAGCTTTAGATTTGATTGGTGAAGGTCAGGCTGTTGCTTTCGATATAACAAAGGCATTTGACAAGATTTGACATACTGTTCTTCATTACAAGTCAAAAGTCTATGGTATATCTAGACGATTTTTTTAACTAATTCTTATCAAATCATAAGATGACAGTTATCCACTCTTCTACATCTTTTCGCATTAATGCAAGTGTTCCCCAGTACTCTATCCTTGGACCTAGGTTATTCTTCATTTTCATCGACCCTCAGGATGGCATCAGTTCTCAATTCGGTTTCTATACGGGTGACACAAGCATGTACTCCTGTTTTAATAGTAAGTCTGATCGGTTCTATGAGGTCAAATTGGAAGCTAAACTAAAAAAGTTTACACACAATCTGTTGTTAACTGGGGAAAAGAATAACCTGTTAATTTTAACAAAAACAAAAATTCCAGTCGAGTTCGTTATATTCACTTGAATGCAAATACGGATGGGAAATTTATGAATCCACGTCTTCTCCCACCAATCATGTATCAGTAAATCATTAATATCTCCAAAAAGATTTCACAATTTAAAAATATTTCTTTAAATAATCTGCAAATGTTTGATAAGCATTAAAAAATAAATCAATCACCTGAGAGACCCTTTTCTGCCTTCCATCAGTATGGCAGATGCTGACCTACACGAGATTGAGAAGTTGTGCCTTTTCTGTTTAACATTCACGGGTGATATGAAGCGTAAACACTATAGTAAATCCACTGCTATGTAAGCTACTAAGAATATCTATTCACTATTGTTATGGGACCTTGCCCATAATAACATAATGGACTATTCCATACGTAATAAATACTGCGCCTCAAGAGGAAGCAGGGAGTTCAGTCCCAAGTCGGGCGACCGGCTGATCGGCTGATCGGTAGAACTCTCTGCCTTCGGACGGGGAGGAATCCGAAGGAGGCTACGCCGAAGGGCTGAGTCTCTTTCGAGGTGGTAGACCAACCCTGAACCCGTTTATACGGGTTCAAAGGGCATATTTTTGCCCGTGCCCACGGGCTCGGAAACCACACGTTAAACCGGCCTTGTGCCACATGACGCCCTCGTGGGCAGGTGACTAAATACCGTTCAGTCCGAAGTCGGGTGACCGGCTGATCGGTTGAACTCTCTGCATTCGGGCGGGGAGGAACCTGAACGAGGCTACGCCGAAGGGCTGAGTCTCTTTCGAGGTGGTAGACCGACCCTGAACCCGTTTATACGGGTTCAGAGGGCATATTTTTGGCCGAGCCCACGGGCTCGGAGATCCCACGTTAAACCGGCTTTGTGCCACATGATGCCCTCGTGGTGGGTGGGATGACTAAATACCGTTCCGTCTGAAGTCTGGGAGTTCCCTCTGAAGTCTAGAGTTCAGTCTGAAGTCTGAAGTGAAGTCCGTCAGGAGTCGGTCAGTCGAGTAAGAGGCAGTCCGAAACAGAGTCGCGTTCAGACAATTACTACTAAACTTTATTGTTCGTACTAACACTTTTCTACCTCTCTGTATATATTCCTATTTGTAATATATCTGTGTTATTCCATATCCACCTTCGAGTTCTTCTTTATTGGTTCTACCTTGGACTATCACCGTGGTTCAAGGAACCGGACCATAACAACTATCCTGTGCTAGACAATTTTTCTCTCCAGAATCTATCTTGCATATCTATGTCTACAAATCATTCATGCTTAGAATAATACTGCCACATATGGTCTGGTGCTCCTGCTATATATTTAGAGATTCTTGATGAAATCCCCAAAAAGAATTAGCAATATTATTATTCTTGACCTGGGGTCACTGTCCCACCGCCACAAAATTGCTTCCCTGTGCCTTTTCTATAAATACTTTCATTTGTTCGGATGAGCTGTTCATTATGGTAATTTAATCGTAGTACTAGATTAGCAACAATGTCTCATTAATTAAATAATGAATTGGCTAAATGTAACCGTAAGTTCTATGCTAACAGTTTCTTTTCCTATACTTCTCGCTTGTGGAACTCTCTTCCGACTCCATGCTTTTCGATCAACCTTAATCTTCAAAAATTTAAATAACAGAAATAAACTAACAGAATACGGAACGGGAAAGAAAATAATCTAGAATTTCTGGAAGCAGGATTCAAATTCGCAGAATAAGATCAAAGTAAAAACAGGCTCTTCAGTGTAACAAGGAAAATACTTGGCATTTTCTATTGTTATATATTCAGTAACCGTAACTCACTGGTGTTTATAAATCATACGTATTAGGTTGGTGCAAAAATAATGTCGTTTTCTCACATAGTAACATATGTGAGAAAACGACATTATTTTTGCACCAACCTAATATTAAGTATTAAACACTTCAAATACCTCAATAATATATGGATCAGTTTTAATAAATGTACCATTTGTCGTAAAAAAAACATAACATAGAATAAGCAGAACTAGGTGTTGTCGGCTTTATCACGAATCCAAGAATTTAATTTCTTCTTTGCTGATCGCTTCCTTTATAATGATGGCGTTGGTGACCAAATTCGCCGCCAACGTACAGTTTGGATATAGAAGCTTTCACCAAAACCTGATCCCGTCATCGCCATTTGACTTTGCAATATTTGGTTGGAAGTGAAACAAAATCAGAGAAGAGAGTGCCAATAGCGTGAATCTATTTCAAGTTGTAGCTCAACTTGCTAGAAAGTGACTCGCATACTTAATTTAGCTACCTTCGTCTGCGGCACATATAGAATGAGACATGCAGAATCCAGTTATGAAACTGCAACGAACTGCCGCTGTCATAATTTTAAGTGACGGCATCTGTAGAATGTCCGTCATGCAAAGCCCTCTTCATCTCTTGAGAGCTGTTGTAATCGTTATATGTTTGTTCTAACGTTGGTGGCTTTGGGCTTAGTCTGGGTCCTCGTCTTCGACCTTGTCGCCAAGGATAGCCCTACCAAGAGTTTAGAACTCCTGACGTTATCGTTCTCAGAGTCAATGGACCACGCAAGCCTCGCCACCACGACGAGGAGCAACCATCAGAGAAGTGCTAGAAGCAAAATCAGAACCTTAACGTTAATACTCGAGTTATCTTCTTAAATAGATTGATCCAATCATGATTTTCTTATGGATATCATGCATCACGCCAAACGAGTTCAGAAATATATAAACGTTCACCTAAATACAAACGCTTTCTAAGATCAATGGTTACAAATAGTGTCTTGTGAATGAGGCTAGTATGTCTTAGTGAGGACTATCCTTCATCAAATCTGGTGGACTGTCACTACTAAATCACAAACAAAGAACTGTATCAAATAATAGAAACCGCATCACTTGAGGACTTTCAACAGTAACAATAAAATGGATAGAACATTTAACTCGAATATAAAACAATATCATAATCTCGATGTTGACTTTTCACACTATTTCAAACAGGAAGAAAACCCCAAGTAATACTGAAAAGAGTAATAGCAGCGACTGAATGTGAGAAGCTTATTTCCCTATAAAGATTTTCTATTAAAAAATCTTTATACATTTCAACTAAATGAAGCACTGACAATGAATGCCGAATGTTATCTTATAAGTAAACAGCTAATATTGCCATTACGTCGCAACAATCAAACATTACTCCGTGAAAATTTCAGATTAATATTCAGCCAATAATTACTCCCACGTTTTAATTGTTTTCCCAATATATCCACTCGGACGTCCGTTTGTGGTTTACGACCCTATTACGTTGAAACACCAGTTCCATAAGATCACCGAAGTTAAGTAACATCGAGCCTGATCAGTAACTAGATATTAGGTTGGTGCAAAAATAATGTCGTTTTCTCACATATGTTACTATGTGAGAAAACGACATTATTTTTGCACCAACCTAATAGGAATCCTCTTGAGAATACCAGGTGCTGTAAGAATGAATGTGTGGGTGGTATAATAGATAATGGCTCGGAATTGTTAATCAGACAGCCGTTTTCCAATTCCAGTTGGGTTCGTTATATTCACTTACGTGCAAATACTCTTGAGAAAGATATGAATTCATTTCTTTTCCTACAGTTATGTTTTAATTAGTAAGACTTGTATCACTAAATACCATTATTATTTTTTTTTAAATAGAAATAAAATAGAATCCCGTACGAAATATTTCGATTCCGACATTATCAACCCAGGTTGGCCCTAAACAAACACAACCAGCCAACTATCAGACATCCGTTTAACTTATTTTCAATGTTTTCCAACAAGAGAGTAATGGATAGCGGCTCGGATTGAGGAATCGAAAAGCCGAGTTCGAATTGCAGTCGGATCCATTACATTCACTTACGTGTTAATACCCTTGGGAAAAGTATGAGTCCTCTTCGCACCCACCCCGCAGCTATAAATACAGGACAAACCGGGTTCCATAGCCTTGGATGGCAAGTGGTCTACCGCAGAAAGAAATGGCAACCTACTGCGGAAAAAAATGCCTCGTCAGTCATGTATCTTTCGATACATGATCCCCTGAGCGTGAATCGCGCATGGCACATGACTGACTGAATATTTATTCCAACCTATCTGTATATTCATATCACATATAGTCCCCTTTTTGTTCCGAAAACTAATTAATATTCAGTGATATCTGCCAATCCACTTATATATTCCATCATACCCGCACTTAGAAGCACTTATCAGACGATTAAGTTATTGACCCACCACCACCGCGTTCAAGAGTTTTAAAACAATTAAAATACATCTATATAATTTCACCCATAGGCACGTCGAAATATGTGCATGGCGGTAGCCCAACGTGACTCTTGCATGAACAAGATGCTTTCTGAAATCAATTCGCTTGAGTCATTTTCAAGGGTTGCCCTAACATTTAGCTACACTTGGTTAATGACAATACAGGTCGGTATACAGATATATCTTGTTAATTTGCTTATAGATTTCGTTAAACAATTATACTCGATTATCAGTGCAATAAAGCCAAATATGTCTTGATCCGCAACAATGATTAGCAAGCAGCGTGAAGGAAATTCGATTTTTATTGCATGCACTACGACTGCGGATTTTATCACTAACAAATCTCGTTTCTTGGAGTTATACAATAAGCTCTAGGCATTAAGACCTGAAGTTTTTTTCAAAATTATTTTCATATTACCATAGATTGAGCACTCTAGATTATGACTCGTTCTGACCATGACATCTAGCAACAAGGACCTTGAACGGAAGGTGTTGAGGAGAGTAGATCTATCTCTTAATTGTTGTTGTTCCCCGGTCCATCCTTATCGGGGTTGTAGCACCTGTTAGGGTCCCCGCTTTGGGCAAATAGTTAACCCTCAAACTATCATAAATGTCTATAGTAGAAATACTACCAATACATTTTTGAAAAAAGAAAAATGTTACCAGTAATATATTTTTGAAGAAGAAAAATTACCAGCAATACATTTGACTCTCGACAAATACCCTCTTTACAAAAATACGTCAATGAAACCTGATCTACAAACTGATTTCTTACAACGAATACATATTATATTCATACGAATCTATTCTAAAAATCTTAACTGAATTAAATAACCCATTGAGGTTGATATGCCTTAAAACAAAATAACCACATTACAACATGTCGGTCAAATCGCACTGAAAACACTGGATCGATCACCGAAGTCGAAATGTCGACTCCGGGCATTTATTTAAATGGAGACCCGCTTGAGAACACCGAGCGGTGTAAGCGATCTTGTCCAACACTAAATATGCTTTGGATTTAAATAACTCATAAAGTTTGATCAGCGGTAAAAATCAAATTAATCGGCT
Source organism: Acanthosepion lycidas (assembly GCA_963932145.1). NCBI lineage: Eukaryota > Metazoa > Mollusca > Cephalopoda > Sepiida > Sepiidae > Acanthosepion > Acanthosepion lycidas. The sequence continues at coordinate 46,515,446 of OZ010571.1, read as the reverse complement.
AATTTGCAGTATAGAACCCGCGCTTAGTTTCTGTTAAAAAATTTTCCAAATTGTTATATTTACGCGTAAATGTATATGCTTAATTCGAAAATAACTACAAAAATTTAATATAAAATCTAACGTTTTGGAGTTATCGACACTAAAATTTCGGATTCATTCACCTCGTTGGCGGCTACAGCACGGCAGCCATTACTGGCGCTGTTTGCATACGTGCGCTGCTGAATAGACATACGCGGAAGATTACCTAGTTAACAGCCTTTTTACTGATCTTATTTGTCTAAATTACTGCGAAACTGAGGACTCATTGCGTGCGCAATAATAAAGAAAGTGGATGTCTGTTCCGCAGCCAATCTAACGCTCGTTTTACAAAATACTGCATCATAGACTAAATTACGAGGGCGCCTCGACGAGGTAGAATGGTTACCAAGGTTGTCTCAAAGAACAATTACATCACTGGGTGCACAATATATTCGACCTTGTGCCACAGATAGCTACACTTAGAAAATCACCATAAACCAAATAATTAAGGGTCTTCCACTTGTGTCAATGTTAGATGCTTGAGATCTGACAGAATTGTACAAGAATGTGTGTGCGTGTTTGTGAGATATAGACAAAGAGAGAGACAGACCAAATGACAATTTAGAATACTTCTTTTGCAAAATAGGCAGTTCTAATCAGAAAATTGGCCGAAATCAATATGCCTACATCATTTTTCGAATTGCGCCTTATGCTGTGCTAAACAAATCACAACTGAAATTCTTTTCTTCAAAACATATCTAACACGTATGATCTATATGGACGGAAATGACTCAGGTACTGCCATTAATCTTAAAATTTGCCGTCTACAGTGACATCCTTTTTTTTCTTTGTTTAAAATTCCGTAGTTCATTAGGGTCGTAAGGTCAACATATGTACTGAAGCCAGGGCAACGGTGAGTGCGTCTTAGATAATCAATTCCTTTGCCTGATGGTTTTGAATTCAGAGTTGTTCTCATTGACTGATTGCCCTACTAAAGAATTGAGTCTACTCTGTTATTTAACCTATAGCTGGAATAAGATGGATAATGCACTATTTCTGAGTAAAAGTAACCGATACGCTCAAAAGCTGAATTCAGCAGCCCAATTCAACTTTCCTTACATATAGCCGTTCCAATGGTCGAACATCATCTATATTTTAGGGAATGTCAAGAGATCCAATATTGACTGCTATAGCTGCGATGCTACTATCAAAAGAACTCACTCACTTGCAATATAATTTCCCGTGAAACGATTATTGTTGTGTTCTGCGATTTCCTTTGTTTCCTTCAGAGAAATGAAAAAAACAGAAAGAATTCCATCCTCTCCAACTTAAATACAGAAAAAGAAACATTCTTTTTTTTTTGCTGATCGAATTTATTATTTTTTAGATTTAATTATAAAGAAACTTATTGCGCAATAAAATTTTATTCGGTTCAATCTCTCCCGTAGCTACTATTGCCCAGTATTGGTGGGTTGTTATTTTTTTCATTTTGATATTCGTTATTTTTTTTTTATTTGGTCAGTGTAACGGTAATTGACAAGGAATATAGAACTGGTGATTTGAGTTCAGATTCTGGCCTAGTCTTTTGCATTCACTTTCGCACTGACGCAATTTGAAAATGCATGTCTTCTCATTCTAGCTATGCATTAAATAGTAGAGCAGATTAGGATTTCTAGCTTTGGGTGGAAACCAGTCTCGAAGGATAAGTCAGAATTCCTAACTGTGGAGAACGTAACAAGAAATCGCCACATTATCATTCTTAAGACGTTTTACAGTTAAAATGGCTCGATGTAGCCGTAAGTTTTATGCTGACAATTTCTTCTATCACACTCCTTGCTTGTGGAATTCTCCTCCGGTCCCTTGCTTTCCAGTCAACTTTGATCTTTAAAAACTGAGATGCAATATCAATCGTTATCTTTTGTCTTTGTAATTCATGTTCTTTTATTGATCTCTTTTCTTAATGATGCGTTTATTTGTTTCTCCTTCTTTTCTCACTTAGTGGCTTCATTCCCTTGTTTTGGGTGAAATGATTTTTATATGTTATGGTAATTCGTAGATTAGCTATAGAAGGTATCTGTGAACAGTTTTGATCGCATACAGTCTGAAGGAATATGATACTTATAAATATTATTTGTTGGACTTCATTATTCTCGAAAATCAACAATAATGAGTGATTTTCCATGAAAAACAATTATCTATCCACTAAAGAACTTTCCCCAAAGTCAACCACTACTGTCAAGACTACTTATAAATCCACTTACAAACCTAAGCATCATCACTCTTCTTTTAATCTTAATGTTAATTCATAACTTGAGTGATCATGTCTCTCCACAACCTCCAGTCCATTGTTGCTCTTAATAACGTTTCATCCTTTACGAAGTCATCCGGCCCTATTCCACAATATATTCACACAAAATCACCAGCAAGTGGCCAGCTGCTTTTCGCTGCCCTTTCTGCCTTCTATATGTTTTTGAGGTGTTAAATTGTCTGTGTCCTTCTTCTTATCCCAGAAATTTCAGCTGTCACACTTAATAAGGGTCTATTTCTTTGCCTAGGATTTATTCGCTGTTCACGCGCTCAGTAGATGAAAATCTCAACATCCTTCTGTAGAACCACATTTCTATTGCTTCAAGTTTTTGTTTTATCTGGACGACGATTGTCCAGGTTTCACATCCAACAAGAGGTTTGATATTACACAACAGCTCTTTTCTATGTTTCTGACGAAATTGTCCTGATTTTTAGCACTGTAGTTATCTTATGGAATGTATATTTTGCTATTCCAAAGCACATTCGGATTATGATGTCGCATTTTCAATCCTCTGTTAAAATAATTCCCAGATATTTATACATCCCAACTTGTTTGATTTTAAAATCTCCAATTCGTCGCTCGTACTATGGGAGTTTTCCTATTGCTAACAATCATACATCTGTTTTCTTACAATTAATAGTTAGTCTTTTCTTCTTGCTTTCCTTTACTACCTTTTGTGGGAAGAACTGTTGTCTTCTTTCTGTTTCTGCCATCAACACAACGTCTTCTGTTCATTTTTTTATTCTTAAGATTACCGCCACCAATAGTGACTCCTGGTAAAGTCTGCAGATTTCTTAGGACAGCTTCGCTATAGAGCTTCATCAATGCTATTTCGTAAAGAAAATAAGATCTCTGATCCAACTATGCTATGCCTTACTGATGGGCGAATATTTAAGTGAAGATGTGTTTACTCTAAATGGCTTGCAAAACTGGACTGCATTCATTGATATATATTTATTCTGTGTGCTGTGTACTTTTCGATTTTTATTGCGAACATTTCAGTATGAATAATTTTTAAGCTATGCAAACTTTTGAAAAACAAGTAAATGCTTTGGTAGTGTGCTTATACAAACACTAGGTATTGAGCGTGATGTGCGCTGTGAATGTCGATAGAGACTTTCTTGTTTTAGCTCCTTCTACACCTGTTTTGACAGACCGAATTTGTGGTTGAAGGGCGGGAAATGAACTTACGTTGGTTGTTGATGATTGTACGGAAAGAAGGGAGGATTCGCTCTTGGCGGATGACTTAATTGTCGAGGAATTAATTGAATAATTTACTAAATTGTCGTTAATGGCATCAGACTTGAGGCAAAAGTCCGCAAAAGCGAAGTCCGACCAGTGCTTGCATACACGATGTATATAAGTTGGTGTATGTGTGCCTGTGTGCGTGTTCTCACTCTCTCTCTCTCTCTCCCACTCACTCACTCACTCTCTCTCCCACTCACTCACTCACTCTCTCACATAACATTCTGTCTCTATCTCACACAAACTATCTATCTATCTATCTGTCTATCTCGCTTTCTTGTACAATTCTGTCCAGGTATTAAAATCTTTTACACAAAGACGTCTAGCTAGCTAGCTTTTTCTCCTTTCTTGTTATTCCATCTCTCTCTCTCTCTCTCTCTCTCTCTCTCTCTCTCTCTCTCTCTCTCTCGTAGTATTTACAAATATTAGTATGCACAAGTATTTAATTTTATTTTCGTCCTCAATTACACACTTTCTGTCTGTCTTTCTCTCTCACTTTCTCTGTCTCTTTTTTTCTTTCTCTCATAGGTATTAAAATCTTCTTTTTTTTTTTCATCCCGTCTCTTTATCAACCGTTCTGGCTAACTAGATAACTAGTTTCCTCCCTTTTCCCCTTTCTTTTTATTTCCATTTTCCTATCTCTCCCTGTCTCTTTCTTAGTTTGTATCTCTCGCGTACACTCCTTCCCAGTTAATTTTCTGCTTCAAATCCCCCTCCTCTCTCTTTCTCTCTCTTTCTCTCTCTCTCTCTCTCTCTCTCTCTCTCTCTCTCTCTCTCTCTCTCTCTTTCATACCGTTATTATTCCCTTTACGCCTCTTTCTATCTGTATAAGATCATTAAAGCCAATTAACATAAAAATATCAAAATCTGTATTCGCGTGTAAGACATTTTTTACGTAAATAAATGTGCAGAAGTCTAGTGAAATGTATACACGTACACGCATGTATAAAATACATAGGTTTCTTTCTCTTTTATACGTTTGCGCACAGTTCTGCCTTGTATTTTTCATTCTACGTGTGTCTGTTTATGAAAAGAATATCCAGCAAGCGTCAGTCTTTTTTCTTCTTCCTCTTCATATCTCTCTTTTTATCAATCTCTTTCGTTTTATTCTACTCATTCTTTCTGTAACTCTCTTCATCTGTTTTATCCTTTCTTCTCTACATCTCTTTTCTTTATTCTTTCTTTCTTCTTTTCTTACATCTTTTTTCCCATCATGCTTTCTTTTATTTCTTTTCTTTGTCGTTTTTATTCACCTATTTTTCCTTTTCTTCTTTTCTTTTTTTCATATCTTTTCCTCATCCCGATCTTTCATTCTCTCCTACCCATTCTCTCTGTCTCTTTGTCATTTTCACTTTTTTTTTCTATTCACTATTTTTCTTTATCTATTTTTTTCCTCCGTTTCTTTTTTCTTGCCTTTCTTTACCGCCTTATTTGGTCACTATCTATCATTCTTTCTCATCCATTCACTCGCTGCCCTTTGTCTTTCATTCTTCCTTTAATTTTCTTCTTTTTTCTTTTCTTCATCTCTATATTTCCTTCTCTCCTACCCATTCTTTCACTATGTCTCTTTTTTTCATTTTTCTTTTCTTCTTCGTTTTTCTTCTTCTTTTTATTCATTGTTTTCTTTCTTCATTATCTTACGCTCTCTTCTCTCCATCCGCCATGTTTTTTTTTTTTGTGGGGGGGTTAGTTTTTTGTTTTTTCTTAACATTTACAATTATTTTTAGAGATATCGTTTTATCCCACTTTTTTCCTTTCACTCTTCTATTTCTTCTTCCTCTATGTGCTGTGACCCTTCAGGCGACCATGACTCTCCACAATTTCCTTCCTTTGTAGCTCTTAATAACTTTTTTTTTTGTTTTTGGTATCTTTCCTAAACCTTGTTTTGTCATCCATTAACACAAGCTCTTTAGTTAGGTTATATATTGTTTTCTTCTCTCCATATTGCCTTCAAACTGTCCTGTGAGTATCAAATTTTCCAAGCCTTATCATGTGCCTCAGGAAATTCCAACTGTTTCTTCCTGATGTTAAGTATAATTATCCCTTTTGTCTCCATTTTTTCGAAAATTTCATCACATATTCCACTATGGTATTCTCAGTTTCCTCCTGTAAAACCACATTTCTATTACCCCATTTCTATCGTCTTCATCTATGCAGAGATTGTCCAGCATTCAGTGCCATATAGGATGCCTGATATGAGGCAAAAGTCCAGTAGTCTTTTCTTTTTTTCTAACGAAATTTTCCTTTTGATTAATACTCTGCTTATCTTTTAGAAGGCAACTTTCCCTTTTACAATGTGCCTTCGAATTTCGGTGTCACACTTTCAGTCTACTGTTAAATCCCAGGTATAGAAATTATTATACTAGTTTGATTTTGCTATATCTAATTCTTAATTTGCATGTTGGGCGATTCCTTTTGCTGACAACCATGAATTCTGTCTTTCTGCAATTGATATAATATGCAGACATTTTATAGCTCATTTTATTCTGATGAAAAAGAGGTAAAAGCGTTACCCGGTTTGGATCAAACTCAGTACATAGGCTAATGTTCCGCTCGGCAATCTTTCTAAATATTGATTTTAAGTGGATATCCTTAGTAGATTTAATATATAAAATTGGCCAGACACAATGACGACAGCCTCTTTAACTCAGCTGTAGATATGGTTTATCTGGCGAAAAACAAATATGACTTATGCACGCAAACATTTTTACCAGTGCATTCATTTTATAGTTTTTGATGTTTGTGTGCCCACCTCTCTCTCTCCTTCTTTCTCTCTCTCACTCTTTCTCCCTCTCTCTCTTTCTCTCAATATATTACTTTGTTTCGGCTCAAGTTTATCTATGTATGTATGCATTTTCTATCTATATATCTTTCTATTTCAGTCTTTTCATTCTCTTTCTATATCTAACTGCCTATTTCTATATCAATATTTATATTATCTATGTTTCTATATATATCTTTATTTACATTATCTATCTATCTATCTATCTACCACATTCTTTTCTCTTTCTATCCCTTTATCTCTTTATCTATCTCTATATCAGTCTTTACATTATCTATCCATTTATCTATCTATCTAGGTTTTTACATTCCGTCTATCTATCTATCTATCTATCTATCTATATATATATATATATATATATATATATATATATATATATATATATATATATGTCTGTCTTTACATTATCTATCTATTTATCTATCGAAGTTTTACATTGTCTATTTATCTATTAATCTAACTAGTTGGATGCAGAGATATTCGACCTCAGACTATTTCTATTCATTTTCCCGATTAATTATTCCGAATTTACTTTAATGGCATTTATTTCCTGAATTATCTTAAGAAAAACAAGTAAAACAATCCTGAAATGATAATAAATATGTGATAATTAATATTATTAATTATTTTATTTCCATAATTCCTTTTTTAAACATTTTCATGCGTATTTGGCTACCTCTCAACTAATACGCGACTAAGGTCTCTTGAGCACAAGTCCCTGCTAATAGATATTTTCTGTAGCCTTTAAGAAGACTACAGAATAATTCATGTGATATTGTTAGACATTTCTCTAAGCAAAGTCCTTCTAAATCAATTACATTCGACGGCTTCCGTCTATCAGCAACAATTTTCAATTTCAAGCCATAAATTTTCGATTGGATTTAAGTCGAGCGATTTAAGTGATGAGCAATCCATTATCTTTATTCTCATTCTTCTTATACAATTATGAAGTAACTTTTGTAATATATTTCCGGTCTGTTCTTTTCAGTAAGAAGAATACCCTACTCAGACTAAGATTACAAAGTCTAAGAATACCAAGACTACAATTGCAGATAGTAAACAATTTTACCAAATAATGTACAGATATTTTGGTCAGATCATTTTACTGGGGAATTTCTCCGTATCCTCTGCTTTAAAGCAGTCCAATAAAATGTGTAACCCAATGCTCTCTGTTGGGATTGCATTTTTATATCTTTTGATGCGTTCTTTTTTTTCTTCAAATATAACTTTCCTGGTTATGTCTTAAATGTCTTTTATTACGTGTAACCAAATAACATTTTGTTTCCCCAAATACAAGGCACGAGAGCCAATAAAGGTAGAGGCTTACAGTCGAAATTATAATGATGAATGTTGTGTATGAAATGAACAGAAAAGAAGAATGTGAGTAGGAAGTAGGGATTATGAAGATAAAGCAGATAGACTGCGATAGACTTTTGACTTGAAGACGTCAAAAGTACAGTATTTAGGGAAGCACTCACGTGGGAATCTATTCTACAAAATGGCACTTCCTACAAAAGAACTATTTGGATGGAACGTATTTCTTACATTTGAAACGCCATTCCAATAATCATTTGAATGAATTTAAAACTATTCAGAGAAAGCTAAACGAATCTTACTAATACGTCAGGTGACGTAAACATGCAATAAATTGCTGCATTGTGGGGTCATCGGTGAATAAATCGTGTCCCCCATGAGGCTTTTTCTGGTAAGGAGGATAGCTAGAAAGCCAGAAATATTAAATACAAGCACCGTCAAACAGAAGGTGAATTCTAGCTGAAACCGTAAGTTCTATGCTAATAGTTCTTTCTACTGCACTTCTCGATTGATCTTCAAAAATTAAAGTACAATGTCAACCGTTATCTTCTGTCTTCTGAATGCATGTATTTTTATCACTCTCACTCCTTAATTGTGGTTTTTCTCATATTCTCAAACGCTCAATAACAACCTCTTGCGTCTTAGTGGCATTATTTCCTTGCTTTGGATGAAATGATGAATATATATATATATATATATATATATATATATATATATGTGTGTGTGTGTGTGTGTGTGTGTGTGTGTGTGTGTGTGTTACCGTAGCGTATATTAAGTGTTTATTATATATACAGATTCTAAAGATGTAAGATATCGAGAAGGAAATTATATATACATGATTATTTGAGCAAGTTACGAAAGAAAACGGTTATCTTCCATAGATTGAGCCGTCAGCAAACTGGCTTTTAATGAGATCCTTCAATAGTTGAATGCCATAAAAGTAGAGGATTCAAATCTCATGTAAACAGTCCTTTTAGAGCCGAAAGATACAAGCTAAACAGTAACCAAGGTCAGCAGGAAACTCGTCTAATTTTTTTTTGTTTTGTTTCGATTTTATTCAAACATGCGCCTGAAAATATATTCGGCAGATATTCGTTCAAGGAAGCCGAACTCTGTAAAGATGACTCCGTAAAAGAAGATATGGTTATTGTATTCATGTTTTAACATTAAATAGAATGAATACAGTTTTGGGGCGAAAATGAGACGCGTTCGAGAATTCTGTGCATACTTAACACTTTTTTCACGTCTTCTTTGTGTGCGCATGCGCGTGCTTTTTATTGAGCATGCGCTAATAAGCGCTTAGTTTTATATGGCACATGACTACATGTGTGATTCATTCAACTCTAGACAAGAAGCAAGGTGCAAGATGACCTTGCTAAACTTCGGTTAAAAATGCTGGGCTGGGTGTGTTATATGTACATGCCTACTTCAGTGGCGATAGCGTGTGTTTTAGCGCGTTTTCCTATGAGTAGAGCCTTTCCGCTTCAAGATGCCTGCATGATTCTTTTATTCTGCGAATCAGTGTGACTTTTTGTAAATAGAACACTTCGTGAGACGTTGGAAACTAGGTTTTAGATTTTTTTAAAGTGTTTCGTTACAATCGCGTTCACATAGATAGATAGATAGATAGATAGATAGATAGATAGAAACAGACAATGTAGACATATTAATGGTGACTGCCCGTTTAAAACAATGAGATCATCAGATCATTTGATCATATATTTTGGTTTGTGATATATATATATATATATATATATATATATATATATATATATATATATATATATATATATGCTACTACAAGCTTTTTGAAAGCGGGAGAAATATGTTGTTTTTTTTTCCCGTGTTATTTTTTAATTTTATTTTTATTTTACTTTTTTTTTTAGGATTAACGTTTCATATTTGTATAAACATAAAGTGATGTTTGTTTATTTTTTTCAACCATTCCCCTCCCACCAAGCAATGTCAGGAAGGGGTTACAGGAAGTGAAAGAGAATGAGAAATCTTTGGTGAGGAGAAATGGCAATATAGGAACAGAATTCAGGAAATCAGAAGATGGCGATTGGCGCTTCATTTATATTTTTTGAAGATTGTAGGTGACACGGAAGTAAGAAATCGGAAGGAAGTTCCACAGGGGAGAAGTACGAGAACGAAAGTATTACAGTAGAACTGGTGGTTTCATCTAGGTAGTTCAACTGTAAAACGGTGGGTCCTAGTTGCCAATCTAGTAGCACGCTTAAATTCAAACGCTCGAGGAATCAAGGATGAAAGCATTTTAGAACAATTGCCATAAAAATATTTGTAATAAGACAGAGGGAAGCCACGTCACGTCGGTGAAAAAGTGACTGATGTCGAGATATTACAGACTCTTTTTTTTGAATGTTATTAGGAATCATGAGATGTATAATAGGAACAGTATTTCATTTTGTTATATTATATTTTTTTATCTATTATATTTTACATAGATATGTAAATACAAATGAAGGAATATATATGTATGTATGATCTATGTACTTTTTTTATTGCGCAAGCCAATGTTTTCGTAATTAAATTCATATAAACAACAGAAAAATTGGCTGTTCTGGATATAGTAAGTAAATATTGCAAATAAATATGTATAATAATAGAGTTATCGATATATATTTTTACTTTTAAATATACGAAGATTATCATAGGTGGTAAAAAAATATAAAGGAAAATAAAACGTAAAATTATTGAGTAATGTGAACACGACACTGGAAATTAGGAAAAAGAGGTCCGAGAATGATCAAAAAGCAACTGAATAGTATGGCGAGATAACAAGAAAGAGACGCTTTACGAATGTGACAATGATCTTTGAAAATAGTTAAAAGAGTGATACGAAAAAAATAGACTGTTGAACAAGAATATAGACTGAATGTAAAAGAAATGCGATAAAATATTGAGGATATCAGCTGAATGCAACCACACGATCATCTTTAATCAATCTACATGTGAGGAAAAGTATAAGATGAACGAAGAACATGAAAATATACGTATAAATCGTAATTTTAATGATGAATTGAGAGCTACATTTGACGGCCCCGTGTCAAAGTTGACACAGTCATGGGACAAGTAACACAAGTTAGAAGAAATAAGCAACATTTATTGTGAAAATATTGACTTGCATACTCAAACCGGACATCGTGTATCTGAACATGTTCTCTTGTCGGGAGAGTTTGTACATGCAAGTGTATATATATATATATATATATATATATAGCGAGAGAGAGAGAGAGTATAGTATAGTATGAAATACCTAAGTTGCCGGTCCTTTTTCCAGGTGAAAAATCCTTTTAGGCAGGTAGGTTTTTGTCATAAAGTGCTCAATATCAAAAGTTAGAATAGAGCGTTAATAGAATTAATCTGGAGAAGTTTATCACTTAGCTCAGTGGTTTGGTTCAGTCATGCCTACTACATAGTTTCGTGAGCACATAAAGATAATATGTTCACTATTCAGGGCTTGTTGTCTTATATATATATATATATATATATATATATATATATATATATATATATATATATATATAGGGTGTATCAATTTTAGAAAACTTGGGGTGAGTTCTTCACACCAAAACAAGACCATATGAACATATGTCCGCATATCCTTCGTTTTTGAATGATTAATTTTAAAGAAAGTTTACGGTAGATGACGCTGTGATACCATGTAAACAAAGTTACATATATCATTCTTGTACATTTGTGGCTAGTCTTTCTTCAACGTTTAATATGTTTAGTAGAGAGTTAACTGGGGAGTGTTCCGTTTAACAATGGCAGGATATTCATATCGCGAGCAGGCAGATATAATTTTTACATGCGACTGCGTAAATGGAAATGAGGCGAGCCTGCATGGCTGTATCAAACTGCGTTTCCAGACCGAAGGCAGCGGAGTCATTCAACATTTGCTGTTGTTTCGCATCGGGTTGCTGAGACAGTATTCGTGCCACCACAAACTATGGATCGAGGAAGACCGAAATGCACTGGTACACATGACCACGAAGAACAAATTCGGCGATGATACAGGTATCAGCACACTTGAAGTACCGCTATCATATTGTACATCTCATAGTACCACATAGAGGGAACTTAAAAAGTATCTCCTCTGTCTGCATCATTTGCAACGTGTGCAGGGTCTTTCACACTCTGATCAATAATTTTTGGACATTTTTTTTTTACCTTGTCAAACGCGATTTATAATGTGTAAAAGTATTTTTGATACACCCTATATATATAATAATGTTATTAAACTTACCAGATGTTATAGGTACAGCTCATAAACATAATATCACCTATGTACTTACATATACAAAAACACACATCCTACTCAAATAAAAGAAGTGGCACAATACATGAAAGACATGCTGACTAATATGTGTTTTATATAATTATTAGATATGAGACGCTATTAAAACAAAGAAAAAATACCAAAATATATATACAAGTAGATATAAACTCATCTCATTCTATCTAGTAATTATGCACTCATACAAAAAAAATATGCATTCAATTAAATGGATTAAAAAAACTATAAAAAGGTGTCTCGACATCAAACTATATCAGCATGTTTCAACAGGTATTAGTTTTTAGGTCTACATGTGACTATTAATTCATTTCTCTTGTTTAATAATTGAGGGTTATTTAATTTTTTAAATAGTTAATTTTTCTACAAAGTATACATTAAATCTTTCGCCTTTGTAAGATTACAATGGGAAAGGCGAAATTTATAATCTATGCCTTTTATTAACATTCTATTAATACAGAAAGGCCACTGACTGATAGATAGATAGATAGATAGATAGATAGATAGATAGATAGATAGATAGATATGGTCAGGTTGAAATATATATATAAACAGTTTCAGATAGGTATATTTTAACAGACTTAGATATTAAAAACCAACGTTGTTTACTCTTAAAATGCATGCATGTCTGCAAATTCTTTGCTTATTGAGAATGCGCACGTATGTGTGCGCCTGTATGTGTGGTGTATGTATACACACATGTGTGTGTGCGCGCATGCATATGTGTGTGTGTGTGCGCGTGCGTGTGTCTGTACACGCTTTGGCTCGCGTTGTGCTTTCAATGCTTGAGTAAATAGCAAAATTGAATCTAAAATAAAATATATCGAAGATGAAAGAATGACGTTTACTTTTTAACAGCTCGGTCTCTGCGCGCACGTGTGTGTGTGTGTGTGTGTGTCTCTCTCTCTCTCTCTCTCTCTCTCTCTCTCTTTCTCTCTCACTCTAAGGGTGTGTCTTCTTTTTTGTAATGCCGCAAGGAAATTCTTTTCGTGATGTTTGGATCGCATATTTTTCAGACACGTAGTGACTACATTCAAAGCAAACACGTTGCAATGGTGCATCCATAGTAACCCATCTTCTAATTTTATTTCTACATATATTCATGTTGAAACACCGGTTCCCGTATAAGCAATGAAGTTAAGCAACGTCGTGCCTGGTCAGTCCCGAGTTACCTGACCGCCGCTTAGAATTACTAGATGCCGTAAGCTTCTGCATACGAGTAGTATAGTGGGTAATGGCTCGGATTTAATAATCGGCGACCCGAGTTTCAATTCCCGCTGTGTCCGTCATATTCCCTTATGCACAAATATCCTTTGGAAAGGCATGAAACCTCTTCTCCTTCCAGTTATGGGTTTATTAATAAGCAGTATCACTAAACCATAATTATCCCCACCACTACCAGCAGAAATAAATTCTTACAATCTAAAAATGTTTTCTGGCTTTAAATAACCTGAAAAGTGTTGATATACCGTAGAAAACGAATCAATCAAAAATCTATTCCTTTCAACGGCGATTTTAACTTTTAATGAAAAGCCGAAGGTTTCAGAGACTGTATTCAGGTGAGCGATACAATTTGAAAGATGCTGTATATTTAAAGAACTAAATTAAAATAATAATTTAAAATACGCAGCTATCGAGATTTTCATACTGGTTGGATACTTTCCGGACACTCTGCGAAAAATAATGCTACCAAAATTTCCTCTATGCTTAAATTTTAATTCTGGAAAGTGTTATAACAGACGATAGCAGTGAAAAATTCAACACGGTATCCCAAAGATGCATTGGAATAACAAAAGGTGCCTTCCAAAAGCTAAACAAAGTATTAAGAAACAGGAAATATTCCGTAACAAACAAAAAGTGCTGAACGTTTATGTAACATACGCCCACCGATGTGGCAGTGAATGTCGGACAATTTCCTTCAAGATGAAAAAGTGACCACGTATGGAACATCTCAGCAATGCTATATTTTTTTTTAAAGAAAATGTTGACAAAAAGGATGCTGGTATTAGAAAAATACTCTTGAAACTTCCAGGGGAGAAAGCTTATATAATTTGTGATATTGAAGATGGGCTGACAGAGACTGTACCCGACAAACTTTGGTAAATGAATGGAATAATTGAGAAGGATGCATAGTAACGATGAAAAATGTCCGTAACTGACCAGGCGGAAGGGTGTCGCCTCCAATCATAATAATTCCGGACAACACATCTCTTTCCTGAACCGTATGAAATTGGTGCAGTTTGACTAGTTTGCCCAAAAAGACACACTGTACTTACCTGCATTTGCATCTTTAGATTACCATCTATTTCGATTCACTTCTCAAAAAAGTCTGTAAAAACCACTTAGACCAGGTCATCACCAAAGAAAGATGTTAAGTAATGGTAGAGAGGGAATAATGAAGGTGTCATAAAAAAAGAAAAAAATATACTGGCAAAAAATGATGCAAATGTAATTCAATTATATATTCAGAATTATAACAAAATCATTTAGTCCAGGCCAATTTTTGTGAAAAATTTGGCGTATTGTATATATATGTACACACACACACACATATATATATATATATATATATATATATATATATAATCACACACACACATATATATATATATATATATATATATATATATATATATATATATATATATATATATATATTCCTACCCCAAAACTCGAGAAATACACACTAATGATTATATATAGTGAAAACCTTGGCGTACTGTGTACAGATACGTATGTATGTATATATATCGTAGTGTGTGTCTGTATATATATGTGTGTATATATATATGTATATACATATATATATATATATATATATATATATATATATATATATATATATATATATATATATATATATATATATATATATTGGGTAGGCCACGTACCACACAGACATACTTATATAAGTATATATTGAGCATATATCATTATCAGTGTATATCTTTATAATTGTTGTTCAGCCTATGTTTGTATATATATATATATATATATATATATATATATATATATATATATATATATATATTTCGATGAGTTTGGTTTTCATGGTTTAATTCGACAATCATTTGTTTATCACGTCTGCTACACACACAATAGCACAAAGAAACAATATATATATATATATATATATATATATATATATATATATATATATATATATATATTCATATATATGAAAAATAAACATATTTTTATATATATATTTTCATCAGGTTTTATGATTATATATTTCTATGTAGAAGTAATTGACTAAAACTTTTTATAGATATTCATCTACATAAATATATATATAATTATATATATAAACAAATTTATATCTCTTCTTGCATTATAATTTTTTAATGTTCTTCTTCTTTGTTTGCCTTTAGATATATATATATATATATATATATATATATATATATATATATATATATATATATATATATATATATCTGTCATCTGTGTATTTGCGTAATCCTATTTTAACAGAGTCTACTTGGCTTTTACGCAGTCACGTGAATCTAATAATCTTATTATTTCCACAAAATTTCCGCCGGCCTTTCATTCTTGTCTTTTTGTTTCTATTTCGCTTGGCGCCAAACTCACAAGCAATACCAGCCCATCTGTGGAAGAGGAGGGACCACGTATTCACAGCTTCTGAATAACACGAACATCCGGAATATATAGACGGACTCGCGGGCACGCGTTCGAAAGACATTAATTAACTAATTAAATAAATCTATGTATTACTTTTCTTCAAAGAGGAAAGATAATTAATCATTATACTTTGATAATCGAGCGAAGAAAGAGCGAGAATCTTATGAGTGCACATAGTTGCTCTGTCGAATGGAAAACGTTCACTCTATGGTTGTGATCGTTCTTTCAGAACAATCTAAAGTTAGTTTGTGATAGGGAAAAAATAATAAAGCCGCCGAGTTAGACGCATTTTGCAATTGAGCAGAAAGATATCAATCTTCATTTAAAATATCAAGTAAGCAATATTTCATTCATTTTTTTTTCTTTCTTTTTGCATCTAAAACGATTCCATCTTTTAATCAAAGAACAATATTCTAAAATTGTATTTTTTCGTGGAAATTGCGCATGCGCATATACACCTGCTTTCATGTCTGTCTCCACCAACCAAGTTTGTTTGATTTGCGTCTATATTTCGTGTAGTGTGCATGCGTAATACATTCAGAGAATGGGGAAAAAATTGCTGGGAGATATTCTCGCAAATAATAGTAATCAATTTTTGCTTTCTTGTCCACAAACTTGCGGTCTGAACAGAGCCGGCATTCAAAAGTGTGAATATTTTTTTCTTTATTTCACGGAAAAATATACAAATGATGATTGATGAGGATCTGCAAAATGTCACAACGCTACAAGTGAGAAACTTTGAGCAAATCTGAGAACAATCAGTGCATAAAAGTCCTCAGACATTGGCATAGCATATTTCTTAAAGCCTAAATGAAAAATCATATTATAAATGTTTGTTTCTCTTATATATATATATATATATATATATATATATTATTCTTACGTATCTATATATCTATATATATATATAAATTTATATATATACATATATATATATATATATATATATTTATATATATATATATACATATATATATATATATATATATATATATATATATATATATATATATATATTCTGTGTATTTATACAGCAAGTGTTCTTTAAGGCAAATATTGTTAAAGAAAACAAACAATTCTATCAGAAATCAATTCATTCTTTATATATATATTTATATATATATATATATATATTTATATATATATATATATATATATATATATATATATATATATATATATATATAGAGAGAGAGAGAGAGAGAGTCCATAAAGTCCGTGTGCACTTTAAAAAATTATAACTTTATTTATATTTGCGATAGAAATAATTTGTAAAAAGCATTAGAAAGAAGTAAATCTATATGTTTTAAGGTTTTATTGAAATTTTATTTAAGTTTCCACATGCCCTTCATCATTAGCAATACAAAGGGTAATACGATTTTGCAGTTCACGGTAAACATTTGTCAACTGATTTGCAGTAATGCCTGAAATCACATTAGTTATTTTAGCTTCCAAATCTTCTCATGAACTCTGTTTAATTGCATACAAAATTCTTTTCACATGTCCCCATAAAAAAATCTAATGCAGTCAAATCTGAAAAACGTGGAGGCCAATAAAATGGTCCACCCCTTCCGATCCATCTATTAGGAAATTCATGATGTAGAAACTCTCTAACACGCAAAGTGACAAGGAGCTCCATCTTGTTGAAACACTGTATTATAGCATTATTTACAGATTATTTCTATCGCAAATACAAATAAAGTTATAATTTTTTAAACTGCACACGAACTTTATGGACACTCTGTACACACACACGCGCCCACACACACACACACACACACACACATATATATATATATATATATATATATATATATATATATATATATATGCTTTGTTTATACGGGATAGAGCGTGTGTAAATAAATATAAAAGTGGGAACAGTGTTCACCCTAAGTGGCTACAGTCTGTTTTATGCTGGAACGTAATCTTAAAGGAATCTGATGGTTTTTGAATAAATAAAAATAAGTTTTCCTTTTGTCTTTATAGATAGATAGATAGATAGATAGATAGATAGATAGATAGATAGATAGATAGATAGATAGATAGATAGATTACTATGAACAGAGTGAGATAGAAACGAACAGCTTGAGATAGATATGAACGGACTGAGATAGAGAGACAGATACATAGACAGATTTTGCAGCATAATATATGCCATTAAACAGGTCCAAATGTAGACACGAAAACAAATTTATACGTCACTATCTCCAACCAGATGATGACCAAAAAACTAAATAAAATACCATCATCTAAATTTAATAAACTTTATTTCAATATTATTTATCATCAGGAACGACTTCAGCTGTATGACCATCCAGTAAATCTTTATTTGCTCTATGTGGATAGATAGTTACCGTTCTTCGATTCGTGTTATTGTCAGTGATCAGCTATTGCTCGTCCTGTTTCCACTTGCACTAGGAGTCTGCTACCTTGCTCAGTGTTTGTACACATCAAATTCACAAGCCAATGCTATAATCCACTAGTGTGTTATCCTGTTGGACAATCCCCAAAATAGAATCTAGACCCTTAAACAAAGTGTATTTTAAATACCAAAACCTTAAAAATACACGAAAGGAAATTAAGAAATTTATAAAAATATGTATTAATGGTAAATATAACAAAGTGAATGGCTGCAATTCCTCTCCACCCCCAAACTCACTTTTCTTAGTTCACCAGTAACCTGTAATGCCTGCTAGACAAGTAATGTAGATCCGATTGGAGTGTGAAACTGACAATCAAAATGCTGTATTGATTCCTGTCAACACCCACACCTACATACCATCTCTATCTCTCTATACACACAAGCACACACACACGCATGCACATAGATAGATAGATAGATAGATAGATAGATAGATAGATAGATAGATAGATATTAGGTTGGTGCAAACATAATGTCGTTTTCTCACATAAAGTTGAATGTCAAAAAACGACATTATTTTTGCCAACCTAATAGATAGATAGATAGATAGATATTATTAAAAAAGTCAATAAATCCACTAAGATACAAAGGCTTACTGAGTGTGAAAGAATACGAAAATCACTTTTACTGTATTGATTGTTATGCATATATATATATATATATATATATATATATATATATATATATATATATATTAGGTTGGTGCAAAAATAATGACGTAATAATGTCGTTTTTTGACACATTTTTAACGTCAAAAAACGACATTATTACGTCATCATTTTTGCACCAACCTAATATATATATATATATATATATATATATATATATATATATATATATATATATATATATATATATATATATGTTTCATTAAATAATATAGACAAGTGTTGTCTATTTATTTTATGCAGATTCTTTTCATAACGTTTGATAAGCTTAATAACATTATCATTAAACGAAGAAAGAAAATCACAATATTGATTCATATTTTTTAATCCAATCGGCAGCGTGGATGATTTCCTGGTTGTACGTCATATTGAATCTTTATGGAATGACTCCTTATTCACGGAAAATCGTATGTTCCCACTGACACGGAAAATACATCATCGGATTTGGTTAAAAAAAATATTTGTTCTTCAGTCAAGCATGAATACATGAAAGATTTCTGCTCTAATTCACCCAATATATCGTCCGGTTCACACTCCTCCTCGGTCTTTTGAACAGGAGTACAGACTTATCGCTTCTTTCCTGTTTAGGACTGGATTTCCGGTGCCTTGTCATTCTGTTTAACTGCTAAGACTTCAACACACTTTCTATATATATATATATATATATGTGTGTGTGTGTGTGTGTGTGTGTGTGTGTGTGTGTGTGTGTGTTCGCGCGTACGTATGTGCCTGCATATGTTAGATAGAAAAAAATATATTAAAATTTAATTCCTGAAAAATCTAAAACGGTCCACATTGTTTGTATGAAATTCTGTTAAGGCGTCTTTACACTATTTCAAAATGTATTTGAAGGAAAGTTTACCTTTGTATATTAATAACTTTTATTAGTGGTATTAGGTTAATAAATTCTATCGAATAGACATTGCAAAATGCTCGTCGCTGTGGAGCATTGCCCAGCAGACTAGTGTGTCTCTGAGTTCGATCCTCATTGGATTCTCCAGACAACTGTGTGCCAAGATTGATTAAAAAGTCCATATTAAAGGCCAAAAATTATTAATCGAAAGTTTTTCATACAGACTACAAATATAAGGTCGCTCCTACCCTCTTAATGCTACATGGCTGGATAGACGTTTAAGTGTGCGGGATTTAAATTTGGTCGAAGTTACAGCAGACAAGAAAGAACATCTCAAAAGATTCTGTTAGGATTTATTCCCTTTCTGTCAAATTAATGAGCTCTTTAAAAAGATTAAAAGCCAAGCATGTTTTGTTGAAATTTTCTCTTATTCCAATTGGATGCGCACTGAAATAAAATAAAAAAAAAATAAACATGTTATTACTCGCAATGAATAGAAATGCATCATGCATCTCTAATGACTAAATTTATGCATAATGGCTGGTCACTTGTTTCCGAGTACGCCTGTCTTCTATGGCGGTTAGCCAATCTCTGTTCAGACACGTCTGTGTTTGTTCAACATTTGTGGTATATTCTGCAACTGTGCTTACCGGGCTACAATTCCAGTACGCATTATCTAGTGCGATCAATTGTTTGAGCACTGTCAGTACGCTCACATCCTCGGTCATGATGACTTATGAATTCGTGCTAGCACAACTGCTGATGAACCGCTCCGTCTACCCAACTTCATCTACTAGGCATATATCAACCAGGGGTTGCAGGTATTTTCCAAAAAGTGAAGAACGCTGGGATCTCCTCCATCAAGAAAAATCAACCATGTTGAGAATCGAATCCGTGTCAGAAAACAAACTTTCTATCCATTCAGCCATGAATGATTGAAAAATATATGAACATTTCGTTCGTTTTAATAGAAAGGATATAAAACCAAATGCAAGTTAAATGTGTTTATTATTTATCAAAAACTGTATAATTTTTATTTTCTACAACGGCAGCCCAAGTGGACGGCAAATTTTCGTTTCAACTTTTAAAGACATCTGACATTTTTCCCGAAAAAATATTTGAAAACTTATTTTACAACGTATTTGCTTCTGAATGTTATGAAATGATTTAGTAATTGAAACGAATAAAAATATATCGGCGTTAAATTTGTTGAGTAGTCAGGAAGTCAGAAATCTTACACTACTTTTACTTATTATAATATTTTATTTTTTAGGCTTCGTTCGTGTAGTGTTCAATTGCATTATCATGCTGCAAACTAACACCGTTTCTGCTTACAAATGCAGGACACTTTCCATGAAATGCTTCGTTTACTCCATTAATTGTTGACAACAAACGACTGTGGCGATTGTCCTTCCATGTTCCAGGAGCACGTAATGGACGATACTTTTCGTATTCAAGCAGACGAAAAGCAAAGATGCTATCCTTGTTTTTCCGTTTATTTTTTAAACAGTAGTTAATTTTGTCTACCGGCTTGAAAATTCGAAAACTCTTAATAAAGGAAAAGATGAGCCTTCCGGTAGGATTCGAACCTGCGCCCTTACGACGGTTTCTCCTGCAAAGTGTAGGGGTGCAGCAACACTTCGCCGGAGGTTAATTTCACCGAATCTTAATGTGAATAAATAGCGCAGTTGTCTTTCACTGCATACCAAGTAACGATATGCCACCCCGTGTTTCTAAATAGCATGTCTGATTTTAGTGTTTTTATCGACTTCGATCGATTCACTTATTCGGATTCATAGTTATTCTAATGTTTTTAGATTTTTCTTCGAGACTATTCTAAATTCAAAACAAGTAAAATGTCAAAAATTGTAAAAAGCTGGACAGTTTCTCACTCTCCGATTTCCTGGTTGCAATGGTGCCCACGGAATGTTAATTGAAGGAGATTTTTTTGTGATAAGATTGTCAATAGGTTAATATACATATACATCAGAGCTTCCACAAACAAGAGAGAAAAGAATGAAAATACAAAAAATTATGTAAAATTGACAAGATATTTTATATCTTGTCTAAACTGAATGGAAATAATACTAAAGGTGTGAATGAAAACGTCTGTGTGCTCGTGAAAATATCTTTAGCATGTATGCGTGAAGGAATTTTTGAACTTACTTACATTTGAAAAGCGTTATAAGAGGCTTACATTTGAAAAGGAGACCTTTATCTCTGTGAAGTCAAGTAAGCTTAATGCATTGCATGCAGTTTGCTATTCTGTGTTGTTTCAAATGCGACATTATGTTTGACGTACTATTCTGTGTTACGTTAAAAGCGACATGAGGTTTGGAACCTTTCTTTCTTTCTATGTGCCATGTCCTTTCAGGACGTAGGCGATCATGGCTCTCCACCTTCCTCTATCCATTGCAGCTCTCACCAAGTCCCTTCTCTCGGCTTCCTCCGCCCAGACCATGTTCTGTGAACCACTTGCTTAAGTCTGCCAGGTATGTCATGCGTTGTTTTCCCTTGTCTCTCTTTCCTTCTATTGACCCGTGAGCATCAGATTCTCCGAGCACTCCTCCCTCATTGTGTCCCAGAATCTTCAGCTGCCTCTTCCTGATATGAAGTATAATCCTCCTCCTTGTTGGCAACCTTTCTAAGACCTCATCGTTCTCACTTGATAGGTCCATGATATCCTTAGCATCCTTCTGTAGGACCACATCTCCGTCGCCTCGAGTCTCTTCTTCCTTTTTGAGGAAATCGTCCAAAATTCGCTACCGTAAAGGAAAACAGATATCACGTAAGTATTCTTTATTTGCTACCAAAGAAATTCTCTCTCTCTCTCTCTCTCAGTACTCTGCCCAGCATTTGGAATGTGTCCTTGGCCATTCCGATACACCTACGGTTCTCAGTGTCTCACATACCGTACTCTGTCAAGACGCTTCTCAGGTATTTAAACTTCCACGTCTGCTTGATTCTAGTGTTTCGGACCTTCAGATCGCATTTCGGGCTCATTCTCTTACTGATGACCATCCACCCCTACTGTCTAGTAGTTTATGTTTAGTCCTTTCTTCTCACTCTTCGTCGCTACCTTCTTTAGGAGATTTTCTAATTTCTTTTTCTTGTCTGCTATCAGTACTGTGTCAACTGCGTATCTTATGTTGTTAAGATTTTGGCCGCTAAATCCTGGTAGGTTTTCCAGTTTTCTCAGAATTGCCCCGCTGTATAGGTTGAACACGTCGGTTGAGAAGATGTATCCATGGCTTACGCCCCTTACTATTTTTGTATATTCACTGAACTCATGTATGCTGCTGCCAGTATAGGTTCTTGATTATTCTGATATCTTTCCCGGATATATCAAGGTTGCTGAGCAGTTCCACCAGATTCTTGTGGCTTTCTTTGTCCTTTGCATACTCTATGAAACATAGGCAAACGTCCTTCTGTATCTGTATCGCTCTTTCTGATATCATTCTGCGCATGAATATCGCGTTTCTTGTTCCGGTGTCTTTAACGAACCCACACTATTCTTGTCCTATTTCTGGGTTGATTCTTCTGCGCGCACTATTCATTTGAATATGGATAATGAGTTTTGTCACGTGGACCATTAGGCTTATTTTCGGTGAAGTTCGTATTCGTTTGCGCCTGTTTTCTTAGACGTAGCTACAAAGATACATCCGCTAAGGTATATCCCCTCTGTTGTGGATTTTATTTGTTATTTCGCTGTCAAAGTCATCTAAGGCTGTCAGCATTTCTGTTACAATTCCGTCTGGCCCATCTGCCTTGTTTCTGTTCAATTTGGCCAGTGCGGCTTTTACTTCTGTTTTCAGAATTCCAGGTATGTTTGTAGTTTTGTGAATTGCTGGTTGTTCCCTTACATCGTGGAAGAGTTTCCCAATATACTCGCTCCAGCGTTGAAGTTTTTTCCTTCTTTAATATGAGGGTTCCATCCTTTGATATTAGGCAGCCTGATGGTGAGCATGTCGTTTGTCCTGTTAGTTGTTTTATGGGACATGTCTTTTCTATAAGACATCATGTGATTGAAAAGCAAACAAGGCTTTTGGTAGCAACATCAAGCGGTCGTTAGCAGAAGTTCTTTGGCAGACAAGTGGGGTAATCACACAATGAAAGATAATATTCAGAAAGATAAGGCAACCTCTACATCATGCAACGGGTTACACGAAAGTGGTTCCAGAAATATCCAGCTAACGTTCAGGTAGACCATTGGATCCTCTACTCACCATCGATACATGTTGAAAATCTCAGTAAACACCTGACCCCTACACCTAAGAAACAACTCATAAACGGATTGTTGGAATTTTTGGGTACCCTTATGTACTAGTGAGCCAACCAAAATGAGCTGACTCATTTTATAGTTCACCAAAAGAAGGTTTAACCAATCAGATGGCCCAAAATATCCAATGCGACGTGTATAAAGGCGGACATGTTTTTCCCGAATATGCACTGCCTGCCTTTGGTAACCCGATGAGGCTCTGTCGAAGGGCAGAGTCTCGTTCGGGGAGGTTGACTGTCCCTGAACCCGTTTATATTCGAATAGGGAATATGTTTGGCCGAGCCTACGGGCTCGGAGATCCCACGTTAATCCCGGCCTTGTGCCACATGTAACCCTCGTGAGGGGGGGCCTAAATATCACTGCCAGCCTTTGATATCGATGACTGAAGAATTGCGGAACAGCTGTTGGTGGTATTGGCGATATAGTCAGATTCAGTAGAGTGTCTGACTCGTGAGTATTAATCTTTAACGTTGTTTCATTGAACAGATTACTTACTGCGCTGTATTCTATATTCATAGACTATGGTGAACATGGTCAACACGGATATCCGTGACAGGAGAGTTATAACCATGCAACGACTTCAGAATCTTATAGACTGAATCCCGTCACTTAGCCACCGTTATTCAGACAGGAGATATAATTTATATTGTTATAATTGCCTTGCACTTGAGTTTGTCGCTGTATTTTACTAAGCTTTGTTTGTCACCTATACTTCATTGCATGAAATATTTATAATTTCAGATATTTTTTTCCTTTTTCATCTATTTGAAAAAAAGCGTAAAAATTACTTTCAAGTCACTATTTTCTTTAAATTATACATAAGTGAGAGTAATATTTTTATATTTTGTTGTATAACAATTTACATGGAAAATATTCTCTCATTTTTCTGAACTTCCTGGTTGCTTTCTTTAACTTGACTACAAACTTTTTCATATTTGCTTTAAAAATATTTCGGAATGACAAATTCAGTTGCCCGGTAATAATTACCGTAATTAGATTTTAGCTTTGGGTGATTTGTTTAGATTAACGCGGGAAATACACAGCGCAGACATTTCTTTCAAGTGTCTTGTAATCACCCTTGGCATAAATCCTCTTTTGCCGCAAACAAAAATCAAAAAAGAAAGCAAAAACAAAAACAAAACAAAAGAGATAAAGTCCAGCCTTGTCTGGACAACATTGCTTCACGGAAAATCCATAACTGGAAAACATGGTGCACGCTGGACGCCCATAAATTATCTTTGAATCTGGTTTCTTTTTGCCGGAAAACACAGTTTGAACAAAATCAATGACTAGAGTATTTGGTTTTGTCAGAGGCTGTCAGTTTGTAAAAAGACAAAAATGTCTGTTGCCAATTTGAAATGTTTTACTGGCTGTAATTGCTTTGCTTAATTAGAAATATCGGAATAAAAACTCAAGCACATCAAGACATGTCTAAAATGTTCTGATATTAACCGGTGTAAACTAAACCTGAAAGGAAACGATGGAAAACTTTAATACGAAATTGTATTATTCTTTTAAGCACAACCTTAGATATTTTCTAAATCGAATTTACCACAAGGAAGGAAGTAAATACACTACGACACATTTGGTTACTGAGTGTAAAAAAATAAGAACAAGGAAAACATGATTAAGATCTGGTTTGGTTTATTTTGTTTTACGGTATATCAATCTCAATGGGTTATTTAATGCCGACAAGATTCTTATTGCTGGGAATTTTTTTTATATAAAAAAAATATTGCTATTAATAATGTATTGCTGGTAATATTTTTTTTTCCAAAAATGTATTGCTTATAATAATATATTTCTGGTAATAATTTTTTATTAAAAAATTCACTGGTGGCAATAATTTTTTTACAAAAATA
Organism: Acanthosepion lycidas; assembly: GCA_963932145.1. Taxonomy (NCBI): domain Eukaryota; kingdom Metazoa; phylum Mollusca; class Cephalopoda; order Sepiida; family Sepiidae; genus Acanthosepion; species Acanthosepion lycidas. Next base: position 46,489,729 of record OZ010571.1, on the reverse strand, counting down.
TATTGCCGGTATTAAAACCTACTTATAGACTTTCATAATGTTTTGACCCAAGTTTGGTGGTTAACTCTTTGCCCATAGCTGGGACCCTAACAGATGCTACCACCCCAACTCAGGGTTGACCTCGGAACAGCAGCAATTAGGAGGTCGTTTCACACTCTTCAGAATTTCCCGATCGGAAGCAATGCTGTTGGGTGTAGTTTACCGTCTTACCCAGGACACGGATGTAGTTTACCGTCTTACCCAGGACGCGGATGTAGTTTACCGTCTTACCCAGGAGACAGATGTAGTTTACCGTCTTACCCAGGGCGCGGATGTAGTGTGCCGTCTTACCCAGGGCGCGGATGTAGTTTATCGTCTTACCCAGGACGCGGATGTAGTTTACCGTCGTACCCAGGGCGCGGATGTAGTATGCCGTCTTACCCAGGACGCGGATGTAGTTTGCCGTCTTACCGAGGACGCGGATGTAGTTTGCCGTCTTACCCAAAGCGGTACATTATTAAGGAGCGTGAAAAATCAAAGAAAAGGAATCAAGAAAACTATTTACATTGCATTTAAATTTTTTAATAATTGAAATTGTCTGAACTGCATGGAACCGGAAGGGAGTTGCACAAGCGAGAAATGCGAGAGAAAAAAAAGCTGTTAGGTTAGAACTTAGGGATACATCTAGCCTGCTCAACTGTATATTGATGAGCTCTGGACGCCAATCTAGGACCGCGGGTAAATTCATAAAATCTAGGAATGATATCGAAGAGCTAATCAGAACAATTACTATTTACTATTTATAGAAAAGGCAGAGGGTAGCATCTTTTTGGCGGTGGGAAATTGACTGAAGCCGAGATATCAGGTCAGGGCCAATAATAAGTTTTATTCTTCTTTGGATTTGATCAAGTGTATTTAAATATATTGCAGGAGCATCGGGCCAGATATATTCGAAGCATGGATGAATTGTAGATATGTAAGATAGATTCTATGTGCATTTTTCATAAATGATTGTTTAAACAATAATATGGTTTATTCGTAAAATATTCAGTATATTACTAACACAGGGTATTTATTTTCCATGTTTTTTTTAGTTGCACAAAAACTATCCACTTCTGAAGGATAAGGAGCAATAACCGGTTAACTCCTATTTTTCTTTCCTTTTCTTTTTCCTCTTCCTTGAAACCTTTTTATGACTCAGCATTTTCGTTTCTCCTTGAGTAATTGGTCTTTTGGGGGCTTTTTTCTTCAATTTTATCTTCTTTTTCATGTCTCTCCTGTATACTATCCTTAAATAAACATATATTCCTAAGCATAGATTATTAGTTTTGGATATGTTTATAGTAAACTGGGGCTTACCACCATATCATGTTGAAACACAAGTTCTCGTAAGATCACATCACTGAAGTTAAGCAACAGTGAGAATTTTCAGTATCTAGATTGGTGACCGCTTGGGAAAAACCAGGTGCTCTAAACTTTGGATATACGGCTTGTTTAATTGATAAATGAACAGAATTGGAAATCGGAGTTCCAATTGCAGTCGTTGGGAATATAAAGAACCTAACTGGAATAAAAATTTGGCCCAAATATCTTTGGGAATCCATTTCTTCCATCTCCAGCTTTGGGTTAGTAAGACTTGCATCAGTACATCATCATTATCTATAAAAAAATCTTATAATCTCAAAATATATTTTTTGTTTTAAATAACCTGCACAAGGTTGATAAGCCGTAAAAACACACAAAAACCAATCATGCTTTTGTATTGCCTGGAGTATGTGCAGTTAAATTTGTAGGGGACTGCAGGAAAAATTTGTATTGGTCTTAGCCAATGAGAATTTAAATGTTTATGGCCGCAACACGTTGAAACACTGGTTCACGTACGATCGCTGAAGTTAAGCAACGTCAAGTCTGGTCGATCGGTGAGCGTTTGGAAATACCAGGATAACAGCACGGAATCGTTAATCGGAGAGCCGTGTTCTAATTTAAATCGGGGTGCCTTATATTCACTTGCGCGCAAAATATATTTCGGGAAATTTATGAGTTCACATCTTCTTCTCCACTTCTTCTCTTCTATATATATATATTTTAATATATTTTTATAAATTTTTATATATATATATATATATATATATATTTAAATAAATTTATAAATATAAATAAATTTTATAACTTTATATATATATATATATATATATATATATTTAAATATATTTTTATATATTTATAAACATATATTTTTATATATTTATAAACCATATATTTAAAAAACATATTTTTATTTAGAAACATATATTCTTATTTAAAAAACATATATGTTTATTTAAGACATATATTTTATAATAAAATGACCAACAATACAGTTTTATATTAAAATGAACAATAATATACTTTACAGTAAAGAAAATCACACTCGAACTCAAGTGGAACTCGTATATACGATCCATTGCTAAGGATGTAGGTAAAATGGTTGGCTCCCTGTATCGCTCCTGTAAGTACTTGACTCCTCCTGTTATCCTTTACCTTTACAGATCAGGCCAAAATGGAGCACTGTTGTCATATTTCGGCGGGGGCTGCCCGGACCCACTCTCTATTCTTGATCGAGTTCAAAAGCTTATTCGAACCCTTGTGCGTGACAAACTATTCTCTAACCTTCAACCTCTCTCCCACATGCAGGATGTGGCAATCCTCTAACTGCTCTACCTCTACGGAAAGTGATCAGATAAACTACATTCCCTGGCCCCGTTGAGGCAAACCTTTACAGCAAAAACATGCCATACCACATACATAGTAGCGGACTACCAACATTTCCTCCGTATCCCATTGGTGAGAAATAAGTTCCATTAGAACAGCTTCTTCCCGCGATCTACTGGCCTATGGAACCGACTCCCAACAAGATGTTTCTCGATCGCTACAATCATAACCTGTGCAAGGCTGAGGTAAATCGTTGTCTTCCACCCCTATACACACATATAGCCCACTCTACCAACAATACATTTTTATCGATAAATGACAATCAATATGTTTTATAGTAAAATTGAAGATATGACATATATTGTCAAAGAAAGAAAGAAAGAAAGAAAGAAAGAAAGAAAGAAAGAAAACTAAAAAACCTGAAATAATGTCATTCTCTTGAATTAATTATAAAATTTACATTTCGGCATTAAATAACCCCATACGGGTTGATAAGAAAACAAAAACAGCTATTTTTTTTTTGCTAAGAGCGAGAATGTAATTTTGCCAACGCATTTACATTACTAAGGCCAATCATGACACGTCGCTGTCACACATATCTTTTATCTTGTAGGTTAACACAAAAATCTTGTTTTTAAGACGTACATCAGAAAAAGTTGGTTGGTGATGAAAGAGGATCCCGCATAATTGTCTTATATCCGTTAATTAGGACAAATATCTGTTTGGATATGGTCAAGAGAATCTTCCTGTCGAGGCGGTGTAAATGGATAATTCAATATCAGTAAAAATCTCTCTCTCTCTCTCTCTCTCTAACGACCATTGGCAACATTCCTAGCAAATCGTATCTAATTTGCCACAAACTTCAAATATTTTTTTTTCTGTTAAGCAAACATATTCGATATGCACATTGTTACAATAATAAAATACCAAGCGTTAAGTTTGAATAAACGTCGGGTTCATCTTTGTTGAAGTATGTTATTTTAAAGAATTTCCGCTTTACTCGAAAACCCAGGGGACGAAAAGATTTCAAACATTATCTAATGAAACCTTTCATTTTTACTCTACATGCTCCATCCCTCCTCTGATCACAAAACGGATTGACGTGGTCAGTTGAAAGTTAACCCCAGAACAGGTGCGATTGTCCACGCATTTGTGAGGATATAGTTCAAAGTGCTCGCGTTTTTCGATGTGGGCGTTAATTTAGGGCTGGTGTTCTCCAATATTATTTCGTATTGGGCCCTACTGAATACGGCAGTGTCGTCAATTTCTATTTTTTTCTGGTTCATTACTAGCGGTATTTGGCTTATGTTGTAGGTTGGGAGATAGGGGATTATAATCCGTGTCGATCACCAGAGAAAATACACTGGGTCGCTGCGACGGGGCCACGGGACCTGCAGATATGAAAATAGATTAACCACATCTCAGCCAGAACCGTATTATCATTCGGTTCTGGCCGAAATGTGGTCAATGTGTTGATATCTTGAAGCGACTATAAATCGGGGTGTCATGAGGTCGAGAGACTCGCTCCCTGTGTAGAATGATGTGGGACGTCAATAACTGGGTGGATCTTACATAGTAAGCGACGGTTGCATTCACCCGCACACGGCACTGCCGGTTACCGAGTATCTCTGCGATTCTCTATGATTTCGTCCACCGACGAGGGTAAGAGTCATCTTGATTCTGGATCTGAGCACATTCGCCAAGTTATAATTCCCGAAATGGGCGATAATGTACGTTGTGTAAGTAATTGTTTCGCATGTGCCTTTTAGCTATTGCTGCCTCTCGCAGTTCACCAATTTCTCTCCACTGTTTACTTATCTGATATTTGTCTCATGGGCTCAAATCGATAGACCACCTACAGGACGTCATGGCTTGATTTGGGAAAACCAGCCCGTATATATTCCGTCAGAGTCCGACATGTTTACCAATGTCTACTGCGGCAATGATTCTGTCGCATGTGATAGCCCTCAATCTGTGGTCATACACGTATATGGACATGAATGTAGCCTTGACTGCACTGTCATTTGGTTAGACAGCAACAGTTGGTTAGAATGACAGTCTACGCTTCCGTTGTATATGACCAGATGATATTTGGGGATCTTCTGTCGGTTCCTCTGATGGAATCTATGCTGGGTACCAGCATGCACAGTCGGGTGCAGTTTTCCATTTGTTTAATGCTGAATTTCTACAATAGTGTACGTTTCTTGAAATTAAAGAGACGTCATTTCTTTATGTTCCCGAGGGCCCGATCTGAGAAAATCTTTGCGTGGTTGATGATCAACAGTTACTAGCAAATCTAGGTATCCCAAACATCCGACATTATTCTATTTCATAACCAAGAGCCAGAGCTTCACCTTCGACATGTGTATAGCAGAATTCTGCGTCGTTGCTAAAGCGAGATCCGGCCAAAATAATTTTCCAGTGACCTTCACCAAGGCAATTATAGTGTTTTTGAAAAAGAAAGTAGCCGATTCCTGTTTTACAGTAATCTGTTGAAAGGCATGTCAGTTTATTGATCTTGAATGTTTTGAATCCGTCCTCAATTTTCAGCACGATTATTCGCTTCGACTCCTCAAAAAGTTGATTAAGTGTTTCACCTCAGCTTCCGAGAATACATAAGATACTTGAGTCACCAGTCCAAACCAAACCCCCGTGATACTTGTGGGCGTAGTAAAGTGAAGGATACGCCTCAGTCATTTTCTTCGTTGGTTTCACACAATCGGCTGTTATTAAGAACCCGGTAAACTCTACATCATTCTCTGAGAAATGGAATTTGTCAGGGTTAAAAAAAAAAACCTCATTCTTCCCACATATATTCTATTGTCTGCCAGGACGAGGTCTCTATAGAATCATCCCAAAGGAGGCTATCGTATATGCAATTGGTTTTTCTAACCTTGTCTATTGTAATATCGTCGAAACGAAACGTATATCAGTCTCCATAAAAGTTAAATACCTGGGGAGCACGAAAATATATGTACCAGCCCCATTTAGTAATTAATGTCGTGGCATCTTTTGTGTCTGTGGGAAGTGTTAATCTGTGGTACCAGTTCCAGAACAGTTTTCCATGTCTGAGGGGGAACGATGGAGACCTGATTAAATGGGGATAGGGTGCGATGAATTTGCCTCATAGAGGCAGTATTCAGCTCTTGTAAGTGCACCGTGCGTCTGAGGGAGCTGTCTTTTTTGGCGGTGACAACCATCCTTAAGCATTAGTTTGTAGGAGTGCCAACTGACACTGGTTCAGTTATATCTAAGGCAACGTCCCTATCGAGGTCTTGTTTTACTCTTTTCTTCCAATGGTAAAGGACAGGGTTCGGTGTGTGGACCGCTGATGGCATCGTATCTGGAACAAAGTTAATGTCCAATGGCTTTTCCTTCTGTGGCCTCTAAAGTTTCGTGCATGTATTAAACGCGCTGGACTTGAAATTGTCAGGTGCCTTTTGGTTTCCGTCGGGATGGTACAAGGCATCGCTGGAATGAGTTTTCTGCGTGCGTATGTCACAGGATATTTTCTTTAGCGCCCTTCAACGAGTTGAGCTGTGATTTCTGGGCTGGGAAATCAGGTCCTTCATGGTAGATTCTGACCAGACGTGTTGTTTAAAACTTGCACCGACTGTCGTGTGTCCCTCGTGCTAATTCTTATATGCATGAGCAACACGGCCTTTTTATGAAATTGGTTTTCTGTGATGCCAAGTGCTCGCTGACTAGTTCACACGAAGTACTCGTCCGGGATCCTGAGTAGTTTTAATATCTCTGGTCAACTCAAGTCCCTATCGGTAAACGCGAGGGTGCGGTAACTACCATGGCTAATTGGTCCAGGATGGTGCAACTAAATTAAGCGTTGGTTTGATGCATTATAGTCCCTTTTATTGTCAATTATGGCGGCGGATCTGGGAAACCTTCAAATTGGTTTCCATTCCACGCAAAATCAGGCACAGCGTGGTGCCAAACCAGTTTTACGGCTCCGTTTTGATCTGCCAACATAACGGATAGCGCGGTTGGAGGCACTTTCAGACTAGTGTTTGAGAAAGTGAATGAATCACGCACCTTTTTAATCTGTTCGTGATTCCAATTTCAATTTTAGCATATTTCTGGTATACCCTTTTTACGTGACCCCTAATCCTGAAATTATGACATACCTGTTTAGTTGAAGGGCAATCTTTTTTTCACCGATCCCCCTGGGTAGAATGTCTCGTCGCAACCCACACAAGGATTCTTATTTGGCGAAGAAGCTGGCACATTAGTTCTTCGGGGTTGTCGAAGTGCACGATGTTCATGGCCAGATATCTCTACGTCTCTTTTGTGGGTTGGATGTTTACTCTGCGTTAGGGGTTCCGTCCCTCCGAAGCGCGACAGTTTCCCTTTGTAGTTCTATCATTTGTTGCATGAGTTGAAAAATCAAATCGTGGGTTCCGCCTGGTGCAGATGCCATGTCTTATTTTATGAAGATAGTTCCTATTCACAGCGTCATGTAAAATAATCACAACGACAATGATAGTAGTAATTCTCAATTACTTTATTTTCGTACCAGCGAGATACAAATACAAAAATACAATTGTCCCCTGGCCACTCAATTGTTTATATAACACTGGACGAGGCAACTTATGTCTGCATGTGAAAGTTCCCCATTTCTACTCTAAGACACAATAGGAATATAGAAAAGGTCATATTAACTGACGAATAATCACATTAGTACAAAAAAAAATGGCATAGTGGGCACAACATTATAATTGACGTGTCATAATTGTTGTGTCATAGAAAAATTTTGATCTTTGATATGAAACTGGATCAAACGTTGTTGAAGAAAACTTAATCATTTCAAAATCCCTTCCTGGATAGTTCAGAGATATCCTTTAAGTTCCATGACATTGTGACTGGAATGTTCCTTATAATTCATCAATATACAGATAGTCGAAAGCGAGAGAGAAATTATTTTCTTTGCAAATGCAGTATAATTTAACTGAAAATATATTAATTGTATTACTATAGTCAAATCTGAGTAGAGTTGGAAATTAAAATTAAGTAACATACCTTCAAAAGATGAAGTGATTTGAAAATATTTTTCGGAAAATAGCTTTACAGTGCATGGATATTTTCGTGGGTATTTTCGCCAGATTATGGAAATATTACAACAGAAAGTCGGAACGAATTTAAGGGGAAAACGTATTTTTATTTGTGTGTGTGTGTGTGTGTGTGTGTGTGAGAGAGAGAGAGAGAGAGAGAGAGAGCGCGTGTGCGTATGTGTGTACGTGCACACATTTATTTAAGTATTAATTTTAGAAAAGTATTTATGTTGAGAACCTTTCAGCACTATATATATATATATATATATATATATTTATATATATATGTGTGTGTGTGTGTGTGTGTGTGTGTGTTTGTGTGTGTGTTTGTAAAGGATAAGTAGTTTCTTTGTATAATTTACATATATTTTTTTATTGTTTCTCTCCCACCTTTCTATTTCTAGAAAGACATTTTTATTACTGGAAAATGTGCAGAATTATTTTCTCTTATAAACCGTAATGGTTCTGTCTAATTTAGTTAAGGCATAAGAAATGGTCTCGAAGGTACCTCCGATGATATACGAAGTTTGAAGCCTTGTTCTCTATATTCCCATTGGAACGGCGCCGTCTACTCTTTCATAGATTTTTCTCCTGTCTATTAAAAAATAGGCACTCCCGCTACTGTTGATTCTTTGGGAACATTGCGAACAAACATTACGTCTCTTTCTTTCTGTTTATTCTTAAGTCTCTGTTCATCATTCCGTTTGCAGGAATCGGTATTATTGTCTTGTAAGCTTCTTAGAGTGTGCCTCATGCTGAACAAATGTTACATGTATGTGGCTTTATGCCAAATTCGTACTGGGCTTCAATACGTGATCTATTCTGAAGTTTTCGCAAGGTCTACTAATGTACGTAAGCAAGAGGAAATAGCAAACGCTAACATACTGGTCAGAACTTTATTAACCTGAAATGAGTGGGAATGGTTTGAACACCGTGAGCATGGAATCCGTACAGTTTTTTTTTTTTTATCCTTTCACCACAAGTAAGGCAACAAAGTCACTGACACGTGGGGGGTTATTGAGCGTGAAAGAATATAAAAAAAATATTATTAAGGGGCGAGAACAATAAAAGAAGAGAAATTAAGAACACAGAAGATAACGAATGATATTGCATTTCAAATACCACAGTATTCCTTACACCAAAACACCATATTTTTACTTACCATTTACCATTCAAACTACAGCCACCATAATACATCAGTTTTTATGAAGTCCTAAATAGTTCCCATATGTGCAATTTGTCTGTGAGGGTGGGGAATATAAATAAGAAACCACAAAGCAAAGTTCATTAAAAGAATTACGATGAAAGTATTTATCGAAAAGGTTTTTAAAAAAAGGTTCAAAAGAGACTGAAGCCAAGAACTAGTAACATTACAGATTCTTCTTTGGATTTTATCAATGATCTCTAAATATGCAACAGGTGCACCAGACAATATGTATCAACAACATTCTATGCATGGACGAATTACAGACTTGTAAATATATAAGATAAATTCGAACGAGAGTAATGGCTTTAATATAAATATTAACTAATAGTTTTAATATAAGACCGAAAAACGTGCGATAACACTTTTGCAGCAGCCAAGAATTCAAGATGGCTTCCTTCCTCAGATTTCTTAGCATTTTTTTCAGCAGAGAGAGTCAAACCACCACATGATAGGTAAGCCAGGCGACCGCTTGACATCCGTTCTCAGTGGGACTTTATTTGATTTCCCAACACTTTTTATTTCTCTTTATCCCTGCGGCAACAAAAGATTTGTTAAGAAAATGACCTTTTAGAAAACGAACACGTTACATAGAATTGTTACTATTGTGTCATTCAATTAATCATATTTGCTTGTGTAATATTTTATTTAATATACCTTTCAAAAGCTAAACAAAGTACTATGAAACACGAAAATTTCGTTAGAAAAAAGAAAAAGAAACGTGCGCTGAACTTTTACGTAATATCAATCCTCTGGTATGGCAGTTAATGATGGACAATCTAACCACATATGCAACAGAAATATGGTTCTACAGTAGGATGCTAAAACTTCTATGGACGAAACGCGTAAGGAAAATTAAAAAAAAAAAACGGACATTTATACTCACAATCAGATATAGACAGCTGAAATATCTTGGATATATAATGAGGAGGGAGGGCTTAGAGAATTTGACACTGACATGGTTTTTCGGATGCAGGAGGGACAGGGAGAGGCGGCGGGACACTTAGGTAGCGATTTTGCATGAATGAATAGTGGAATGGTGGTCTGGAGGTTTGGCAAAGGGGACAAACGTTGCTAAGGAATACATGGATGGGAAGTTGTTGAAGAAGGGATTGAACCAAAAATATTTTGTGATATCTTGTAAATTCTATGCAACTGTAATTACTCATGAGATTTTTTTTTCTTTTTTTTTTTTTTTGAAGATGTGTTTAAACGATATCCAGAACGATGAAAAACATCATTTCGATTAAATAAATGTATAATAGTGCGATCTCTTTACGTCGAAAACTAGACAAAAATTATAAATTACGCTCTCATCTTTTTTTGTTGTTGGGTACGAGAATTTCCTCAGTTATTGCCAAATATGAGATTTATATATTTACGCATTTGTTACGATAATTTCCGTTGAAGTGATTTATTATCTGCATTCAAAGGATCACCCATCTCTTTTGTTGCATGAATAGATTTGTAATTTAAAAGATAAGCTGATGATCAATATAAAAATCACAACCTGAACACTTATCAACTGGTTGTTTTTGTTTAGCAGCAAATCAACCTCTATGGGTTATTTAATGCCGAAATCTAAATATTTTTTGTATATAATTTTTTATTTTATTTGTGGAGATAATAATGTTTTAGTTGTACAAGTCTTACTAATTAACCCATAGCTGAGGAAGAAGAGGTGGGTTCATACCTTTCCCGAGGATATTTGCCTGTAATATAACGTACCCAACTCGTATTGGAACTGGATTAATAATTCTGAACTAATATCCATTACACAACCAACACATCTGGTATTCCAAAGTAGTCATCCATCTAGGTAATGACTAGGCTCGACATTGCTTAACTCCAGCGAACTTACGGGAACTGGTGTTTCAATGTGATGTGGCTGTAAATCCATTACAACTGGTTTCAAGTAATTAGATATATTTATATATGAGATAGGTTTTACTTTATTCATCTTATCACTTTACCATTAACTTCTCAGTATAACTTGCCTCTAAAATAATCTCATGATTTTATTTCTTATTTTTTTATCATTTCATCTCAAGTACGGCAATAAAGCCACTAAGACACAAGGGGTAACTGAGTGTGAGAGAATATTAGTTAAAGAGAAAGAACAATAAAAAGAGCAGGAATAAAACAAACATAAAATAGCGATTTACACTACTTTTAAATTTTTTAAGATCAAAGTTGACAAGAAAGTAAATAGCCGGAATATCACAAGAAAGAGTTAGCATAGAATTTACAGTTGCATCGCCATTTTAACTGTAAAATGATGAGACACTGCCGCCAATGAAGGAGTAGGCTTAAATTATTAAAATCTACCTACCAAAGAGGAAAGAACATAAGAACAAGCCGAGATACCAGGTTAGGACCAATAACATTGCAAATTCCTCTGTACTTAATGAAGAATCTCTAAACACGTAGCCTTTATATGAAATTAGGATTTAGAATCTCTAAATACAGCCTTTATATAAAATTAGTTATCTGTGATGTCAAGTATTCAATGACTAGTTGGCAGAATGTACTCGTCCGCAAACCTGAGTAGTTTTAATACCTCCGGTCAAATCAAGTTTGAGTCCTTGTATCGGTAAACGCGAGGATGCGATAACTACTGTGGCTGACTGAACTTGTCTGTGTGCGTCTAAATGAAGCGTGGGTTTGATACATTATAGTCCCTTCTATTGTCAGTTATGGCGGTGGATCTGGGACACCTTTAAATTGGTTTCCATTCCACACAAGATGAGGCACTGCACCGCGCGGTATCAAACCAATTTTACAGCTCCGTTTTCATCTGCCATCATAGCAGATAGCGCGGTTGGAGGAACTTTCAGACTAGTGTTTTGGAAAGGGATTGAATCACGCTTTGTCTCGCACCCTGTTACATAGTAGAGCAGGCTGAGCTCTTCAGGCTTGGTTGGAAAAGGATGTTAAATGGAAAATCGTTAGCATAGGAACAAGTGGTCGTCTTAGGGGTGGAAAATCTAAGATTTACAAAACCTGTTCACTAACAACTGTTAACACGTCGGTGGTTGAGCTGGAGAAGCGAAAGTTATATTGTTTATCTGAAAGAAGGCCGTCCGACGTGAGATGATTAACCAATTCAGATTTGATTAGAGCCACTAGTAGTTTGCCAAAAAGTGGTAATGGACTAGCAGGACAATATATCAAGGTTCCCCAGAGTTCGTAAAGACAGGAACTACAAAAGAGAAAGCAAGAAAGAGTAAGTCATTTGTGGTAGAGTTTATAGAGAACCGGGGTCAGTTCAGGAGCACGTATCTTTAGGAAAATGGCGTCATGTCCGCGTGCCTAGTACGAATCTTATTTGAAGACGATAGCAAAAATCATCAAAGGAATTATACGCATATCACTCAGTAGAGATAGTTGTTGATTCCAGAGTAGAACTGGAAGAAATCAGCAGAAAATGACGATACTTCAAAATGATTGAAGAGACGAGGAATTTAGGATTTTCCCCTTAAGGAAACGCCAATAATCACGAGAACTAAACTTGTGAGAGATTATACGGTGCCTTATCCTATAACCGAACAGCGACTTAGCCTTGTTGAGGACACGCTTACACATACAAAGAGAGGCATCTGCTATGGCATTGGTATAACCTGGATACGTGTTTCCTGTTATATACGTATACAGAGAACAACAAAATTCAAGAAAAGAGGAAAATATACTTGTGTACACAGATAGACAACTCAAAAAAGGGAAGAAAATGCATTAATGTACTTAGCAGTAGTGTGCGTGTCGATGTGTGCGCGCACACTCACACCGGTAACCGATTCACTATGCGTCTAAGTCTCCCCTGGGGAGAAGACTGGATTGAACACGTCTTGTACCTACCACATCCTGTAACTAAGGGAGCAAAAGATAATGAGAAAGAATTCATATCCTTATCTTTTATGCCGTATATTCCCAAAGCAGCTAGTGGTGTGGTTAAGCAAGATCCCCTGGCAGGTGAGGCAGTGTAATCCCACACTGCATCTACATCCCAGGTCGTTGCCGCTATTACGAAATATCGCCTATAATTTCTAGTCCTTTTTCAGAATATTCCCAGGTGAGTCTTCAATAGTCATTAAATTTCAAATTCAATCAATCTTAATTGCTGTTTTTTTTTTACTTCAAACAAGACGGGAGTGTCACTAGCACGCAAGGGTAGCGAACAAGAGTAAAGAGGCGTGTTTGAGAAGATAAAGAGAAGGACAGCGTACAAGATCAAGATATCAGATGTACTATTGCGAATATTTTTCAAGTGCGCCATTTGTTAAATACACGGCCCTAATTTTGATTTTTCATAGTTTTGTCAAGACCCCGGGGACCAGCCGAGTAAGTTTCTTTTTCGTGTTGTTTTGTCTTCAAATAGTTTTAAATTTACGATCCGCTGACTCAGATATATTTATGATCTTTTAAAATTTCTTTTAAGATAGTATCATCATAATCTATGTGCCGTATCATTTCAGGATAAGCGCAATCCTACCTTTTAACAACTTTCTATCCTTTGCAGCTCTTATGAAAATTTTAACTTTTCGCCATGCCCCACGCCATATATGGTCTATCATTTATTTACCCAAGTTCGTTAGGTACGTTATTCTCTTTATACCTCTGTCCGTTGTCCTGTTAGTGTCAAACTTTCCTAGCCATCTTCCCGCACTGTGCGTCCGGGAATTTTCAACTCTCTCTTTTACATTCTAAATCTAAGCGTCCTTTTTGCTTCCAATATTCTTAAAACGTTGTCATTACTCACATGTTTAATTCATGTTCTTCTCATCGTCCTTGTGTAGAATCACATTTCGATTGCTTCAAAGGAAATTTTTCAGTATTCACTGCTATATAAAAGGACTGATATTACATAACAGTTCAGCATTCCTTACGAAATTTCCCTGTTTTTATACTTTGCTTAGCTTTTAAAAGCTGTCTGTTGCAATGCTCCTTCGTATTTCTGCGTCACATTTTCCGTCCTCAGTGAAAACGCTTCCCTGGCATTTAAATTTCTATACATACGAGGCTTACGGCCAATATCACGTTGTCAAAACGGTTCACGTACGATCATCGAAAATAAGTAACGCTGAGCCTGGTCATAAACTAGATAGTTGATGGCAGAACCTACAAATTCAAAGTTTTCCTTCTCCTAAACTGGTTGCCACTCAAGGCTATAGACCCCATTTTGTCCTGTTATTTTACCCATAGCTGCATAGCTTGGAAGTCTCTGGACTAATATTTGACTTGATTCCATCTTTATTAACAGACCGTGTAATCGAAGACGTTTTGAACGGACAATCTTCTAGATCCTTTTAAATTAATGAGGTGTCACCCGGGCCTTTCAACCGGACGTCCTTTCTTATTTTCATCAACTACCTTCCCTATATCGTCAGATCCCAAATCGATATTTATGCGGATGACACAACTATTTACTCTTAATCGGAGGAACTTTCAGACTAGTGTTTTGGAAAGGGATTGAATCACGCTTTGTCTCGCACCCTGTTACATAGTAGAGCAGGCTGAGCTCTTCAGGCTTGGTTGGAAAAGGATGTTAAATGGAAAATCGTTAGCATAGGAACAAGTGGTCGTCCAAAATGAGAATAACGAATGGGAGAAGTATGAAAGATTGATTTGTTTTTATTACCTTATCAACCCTTTGCAGTTTATTAGTAACCAGAAAATATTTTCAGATTTTTAAGAATTTTTAACATCCTTTTCCAACCAAGCCTGAAGAGCTCAGCCTGCTCTACTATGTAACAGGGTGCGAGACAAAGCGTGATTCAATCCCTTTCCAAACGTTCAGCCAATCTCGAAAATGGCATCGAATCAGTTGCGAACTGGAGCAAAAAATAAGTTGCAAATTTTAGCAGATGGATTCATACTTTTCCCAAGAGTATTATAACGTAAGTAATGAACTCGACTGGAATTTGAATTCGGCTCTCTGCCGATAACCATTGCTCTACTGGGTAATCGATTATTATCTCCAAAAATTCTTAAAAATCTGAAAATATTTTCTGGTTACTAATAAACTGCAAAGGGTTGATAAGGTAATAAAAACAAATCAATCTTTCATACTTCTCCCATTCGTTATTCTTATTTTGGAACGTTACTTTTGCTGACAAGTATACAACAATATGTCTTCTTACAATTGATGTTAATCTTTTCTTTTCACTTACCTTCATAATCTTCTCTAGAATTGTTCGCGATAATATGTTCATGTCTTGAACCAGAATTCGTAGATTTCATTCTCACCTGGAGACTTTCCAGTTTTCAATTGCTCTTCAAGTCATTCTTACTGCAAACATGTTTAATTTAATCCTGTGTCTTTTTTTTTTTTCTTTTTTTTTTCAATGACAGGTAATTTGTTTATATATTTAGTCAACCGCTCAGTGCCGTCTGTCGTCTTCCTGTCATTTCACTTGCATTCAATATTCAATGTTGTTGTTTTTTTCTTTACTCCCTTCATTTACTTGCCTATACAAAGTGCTTTTATTAATCTGTAACATTATATGTTCTATCTGTCTATGTTTCTGAGAGAAGGTATTGCAACTATTTACACTACATCGTTCAGACTATTGTCTTCATCTTTATTTTCATATTCACGGCGTTTCGGCCGTTGTACGCGCTGGCCTCCTTCACGATGTGTCTATATTTCTGACATGAGGTGTTACATTATTTTCATTGTTCAGACTATTGTCTTCCTCTTTATTTTCATATTCATGGCGTTTCGGCCGTTGTACGCTCCGGCCTTCTTCAGATGATATAATATATATTGAAATTTTGAACAAATACCTTTATTTCGTTCACTGAGGTATTATTATTATTGCTGTTGTTGTTGTTGTTGTTATTATAATTGATTTGTTTAAGTTGAACTGGAGGGTTTTACGACTCATTAACTTTTACGGCGTTATTTAATGTCGAAATCATTTTGACTATATTTGATTTTATTTGCAAAAATATATGCTTATACTTAAATCCATGAGTAAATACTTGTCATATTTATACTTTATCTTATAGATAAATATTATTCCTGTTTGTACTCGAGTCTATAAGTAAACATTGATCGTGTTTATATTTGATTCCAGGGGTAAACATTGTGTTTATACTTTAATCTATTAGTAAAAATTGGTCATATTGATAATCGAGTCTATCGATAAACATTAATGGTGTTTATACTTGAGCCTATAAGTAAAGATTGATCATGTTAATACTTGTATCTATATATAAACATTAAGCATGTTTCTAAAAGACTCTACAGATAAAGATCGGCCGTTATTGGCCTATAGTCTATAGGTAAACATGTTTATACTTGAAATAAAAGTAAAAATACCCAAAAAAAAAATGCTAGCAAAAAAAGAAAAAGAACATGTATTAAAAAAATGAATCTCCATTATCTATGGATACTTCGACAAGGTGTAATGCTTAACAAGATTGTTTCGCTAGATCAGTTAAAACTGAAGAATGAGTTCGGTTCTCACTGGGAACGCCATACTTTCCGTTTTATGACACATTTAAACTACGCTTAATAAACCAACAGTAGGCCCTATTATTAATGAGATAATCTGTTAGTATGTTGACACGTGCCATGTTTGCTTATTTGCGTCGAATAATATCTACTATTACCGTAGCAAACTTTTAAGAAAGGTATATCAGGCTGCGTAACCAATAAATATTTAAAGTCACACGGTATTTTGCAGAATAGATAAGGATATAATTTCTTTTTAAAATTACTTATCTAGCAGATCTGAAAAATAATTCTCTTGAAAACAACAGGAAGAGATAATTTTCGGTTAACCAGAATATCTCTTGATCTGACATCTTTGAGTTCACATTCAATTGCTTTTTAAACTGCTCTCCTTCTCATTTAAATTACCTTACTTTTCTCCTTTGTTTATACAATTTCAATATATCTTCTCCATCATCATCATCTACTTTTTCTTCTTCTAACACCTTTTCCATTATACATAATCTCCATTCATTTCTTCCTCTTTCTCTTTTTTTATTCCACTTCATTTTCCTCTTCTTCTTCTTCTTCTTCTTCTTCTTCTTCTTCTTCTTCTTCTTAAATCGTTTTTCTTTTTTCTATATTTCAGATTCATTTTTTCTTCTTCTTCCTCTTCTTCCGTTTCTACATTTTTCCTCTTGCTCTTCTCTCTATTCTTTTCCTCTTCTTTTTTCTTCTTTTTCTTCCATTTCTTCTTTTTCCTCTTCTTCTCCCTCTTCTTCTTTGTCTTTTCTTTCTTCTTCCTTTTCTTTCTTCCTTTCTTTTTTCTTCTTCTTTTTCTTGTTCTTGTTTTTTTTTCTTCTCCTTCTTCTTCGTGCAATTAAATTTAACCATCGATATGAATCAAGTGACAGTATCTTTTCAACATTTTAGCTACCCTGTTTGTTTGTTGTCAAGCATATGTCGACTGCATCCTTCCCACGTATAAGACACCGTCTAAATCCCCTAAATCACCCTTATAAATTGGGGGGTCGTCTTATACTACAATTCTAAAAGAGAAATCTTAAACTTTGACTAATGTTTGTCGGTAAGCTAATGTCTTCTTTGGTGCGATAACCAATAACGTTCATGAAAAGATCCGCATTATCAAGCAAACTGATAATAAAAGTAATAAAACCATTTCTAACTCAGATTATTGGCACAAGTTCTTAATAAGTTGCCTATTCGAAAAATAATTCCATATCAATGAAATCAACATGTATCTATGCAAGCTCAGTTGAGAAAATGTAAACATCAATTTATGACTGCGGATAAAAAAAAATGTTGAAATTACTATTAATTCTGCTTCTTAAATCTTTTTTCTTTTCTTTCTTTTTTTTCTATACTTCAGATTCATTTTTCTTCCGCTTCTATATTTCTTTTTGCTCTTCTTTTTTTCTCTTTTATTCTCTTCTTTTTCTCCCATTTCTTCTTTTACCTGTTCTTCTTCCTCTTCTTTTTTGTCTTTATCTTCCTTTCTTTTTTCTTTCTCTTTTTCTTCTTCTTCGTGCAATAAAATTTAACCATCGCTATGGATCAAGTGACAGCATCTTTTCAACATTTTAGCTACTCTGTTTGTTTCCTGTCAACAATATGCCGACTGCACCCCGGCTCAGAGGGGTAAAATCTACCAAAAGGCGCCCTGTTTGCTTTATCTATGCCTACTTTCCACTACGCCATCATCTCGTGTAGTCTCGTGCAAATCGCAGCTATGTTTTGACTCTCGTACAAACCGCTGTTATTCAATTTTCCGACTCACCTGCAAATAGGAACTCTCTCTACTTTTGAGACTTTCCTGTAAATCAGGCCAATGCCTACATTTAGAATTTAGCTCAAAATGAACCTTCTTGAAAAAGGTAGACATTCTTGTCAATCTGATTGGTTTCAAATAGTGGGTAGAAGTCCTTTCTCTAATATTTGACAGTATTTTGGACCATTCAATCGTTAGTCAACAAAAATCGGCTTAGATTTCCCACCAAAATAGACAGCGCCCCACAACATTACTCTAAACCCTCCATTTTTCACGGTCCCCAGCAAACATTCAGTGTTCCAAGTCTCATTCTGATTTCTCCAAAGATAAACCTGTCTCGAATTCGAATGTTGGCAGAATTTGCTTTCATCTGACCAAATAACAGACTGCCAAAATTCATAATCTTTGTTCTCGAATTCTCTCGCCCAGTCCGTACGCCTGTTCCTGTTAACCTCTGAAATGAAGGGCTTCTTTCTTGCAACTTTTCTTCGATAGCTTAGTTCTTTCAGAGTCTTTCTCACCGCATTCCATGCTGTTGCCGACATTTTTTATATTCTGACGACGGTTTCTGATGAATTCCTCCTTCACGGCCATTTTGTTCACTCAGACACGATGCTTGGTCTTCCTGAACGTTGTTTCACACGACAATGTCCTTCTTCATTAAATACCTTGACAATGGTATTAACCGATTGATGATTAACCTGGAAAAACCTATCAATCTCTGTATTTGACTTGCCACACTAATGCTACCCTATTATTTGCCATCGTTGAAATTCACCAATTTCCTTACTTCCGAGAATTTTCACCGTTCATAGCTTGATACTAACACGGCATTGTCTGAAAAAAGGAAGAGACGTTATTACACAAGCCAAAATTGATGTAATCAAAGTTGGCTAAAAACTTATCATAGCCCACTATAAATATCTTCTTGACAAAATTCAAAGCAGGATATCTAATGTAATCTATCTTGACTAAGCATCTCGACTTCAGTCATTTTCTGTGTGATGTGGTTTCCCTCTTTTCGACAAATATTTTTAGTGCAACTGCTCCAATGATCTTTTTCCCTTGAATTTAAACGTGCTACTTAATTGGCATCTAGGTCCCACCCTTTTACTGTTGAAATGTTCTGCTCCAACAGTTTCTTTTTTCGCACTTCCCAACTGTGGAACTCCCTTCCATTTACTTGCTTCCCTGATAACTACAATCTTCAAATATTTTAATGCAGCATTAATCGCCATCTTCTGTCTTCTTGGATCCCGTTTATCTTCTGTCTTCTTGGATCCCGTTTATCTTCTGTCGTTTTATGAATGCTCTCAATTCACAGTCTCCATTTTTTACTTTCGCTCCGTGTAACATCCCGTGTACTTGTGTCATCTCTGCCTTGCTTTGGTGAAATGATTTTTTTAAATGGTGGTTTTCAATGAATATACAATGAGAGTAAGTTTTCTTAAAACTACAGTACGCTGATTGGTGATCTACGTGTGAGTTAAGCTGTTGTCTGAATGATTCCAGTTCTTCCTTGGATTTTCTTTACTTTGCTCCTCTAATAAAAGATAAAAATGTTAACTTTAAATTTTGCCATTTATAACTTCCCTAAATATCTTCCTCAGCGCAAAGATGGAAAAGATATATACGAGTAATTCGCAGTCTGTATTGACACAAACGGAAGAGTGAAACGAGAATATATTTGCTAATCGGATTTACGAGAATTAAAAAATTTACCATGATTTATTATGTGCAGCTGTAACCTTTAAAATATACGCTACGCTTATTACAGAAAAAATCTGGTAGTAATATACGACAAAGTGATCAGAGACAGTCAGAATAAAGACTGACCATAAAATCTAAGTAAATTTATAATGCATCGTGGTGAGTAAAAGCGACAGCTAACACCAAGTGTTACATATCGTTAATGTCAAAATCAGACAAGTTATGATATTCAACAAGCTGGAAAATAAAAAATGATGTCTTCCAAAAGCTAAACAAAAGATTAAGGAACAAGAAAATCTTGTGAAACACAAAGAAAACAAAAATTGACTGTTATAGGTCCTACTGCATGGCAGTAGATGTTGGACAATCTCTTCAAATATGAAAAAGAGACTAGAGGCAGCAGAAATTTCGTTCTACAGAAAGATGCTGAGAATACTATGAACTGAACATGTGAGCAATGAAGAAGTTTTAGAGAAAATGAAAATAAAAATGACATTTAAACTTAACATCCGAAAGAGACAGTTGAAATTTCTAGGGTGCATAAGGAAAAAAGAGAAAATGTGATTCTCACTGGACATATTAAAGGCAAGATCGCCAAAGAAAAGCAAAACATAACCTACCTAATTATTTTGTGCAAATGGTTAACAGAACAGAGATTAGGGGTGATAGCGAAAAGACAAAATTGCCTAAGAGCTACAAAGGGCAGGAATTTGTGCAGATCCACGATCGTCTACGTCTTGCAGGGACACGGCACATAATAGAAACAGTGACACAAAAATGTGAAGATACAAAGAAATAGTAAAATATGTTTGTTTGTTTTTTGTTTTTTTTTGTTTTGTTTTTTTCTAAAAGTGTGTAAAATACGGAAACACCAAAAAATGGGAATATAACATTAGGAACGAAGAAATGGCTTCTGAATTCCAATGTAATGTCTGCTCTATTTTATAAGGGGTAAAAACTAAACAATTTCTCTCAAATACCAAAAAAAAAAAATACAAAGCAGCTGAGACGCAGGTGAATGTTACGAAACTCCTGACATATCAAATTTGAAAGATAATACAAAGTAAAAAAGAAATATCGAGAATAATCAGAAAGCGACATGAGTAACTTGGGGTACATATAACGAAGAAATAATGTTTGTTGAATCTAGTACAAACACAGGTCACATCGAAGATATTTTGTTTAATGCAGGGAGTTATCCACTTGACAGTTTTGAGTAAATGGATAGAGGAACATGTATATACTCGTATTCGATGATACCCGTCTACTAGGGCGGCTAGACAATCCCTATTGTAGACGTTTGCTCAGCAGACCTTAGTTTCTGGGAAACAGTGTGATCAACAATGTGAACAAGGCCACCACGCTCGGCCACGATGATTGTGACTTCGTGCTAGCACAGCTATCGACAGCCCGCAAGATTTCCGTCTACCCAATTTCACTCACAAGGCTTGGTAAGTTTTCAGGCATTTTCCAAAGGGACCACACGCTGGGATCGGCCCCTCCAGTCCGATAACATCAGGAAGTCTTCTGACAAATCGGCCATCGTGAGATTCGAACCCGGATCTCATGGTCAGAATGCGAACGTGCCCATATGGATGAACATGTAACTCAATGAAAATCAGTGGTCATAAATGAACAGGTAATTCTGACAGTAACAAAAAAGAGGAAATTGTGGAGAATCATGATCACCCATTCCCTGAGAGAATATGGCACGTAGAAAGTAAGATGAAGACAGGCGGCAAAGTTTAACAAACATAACCGCAATAAAAGGTGTGTCATAAGAACAATTTTTGTTCTCTTAACACGGCTAAATATTAGCGAGAAGATATATGCATTTTCCTCGAGAAGTGACAACAAAAATGTTAAACACTTTTTTTGTTTATTTGCCAGCTTTTCATATCGATTTAATTCACCGGAGACTTTATTATTGTTTGGATTGATTTGATCCGGTCTCCTACGAGATTTATTGAAACATGGCATGGAGTAAATGTTATAGAGTCATCTGATTTTCATTATTACCAATTCTCTTAATCAAGGCGTCTAACTTTGTTGCAGCCTATCATATATAATTTACAAGTTGCAAACATTAACTGGCTGATGAAATTTAATCTTGTTTATCTCGCGATTCAACAACAAAATCCAAAGGTGTTGTGATGCAATTGTTTTTCATCTGTCATCTCGAATTCAGTCACATTGTCACCGACATGACTTTCATTCCGTCTGTTATTTCTACAAATATTTTCATGGCAACTGTTCTGATTAGTGGCTCAGCTACAAGAATTTAAGCGTGCTACTAGATTGGCAATGTTTTACTGTTGAACTAGCTGGGTTCAACCGCCACTTCTATTCTCATATTTTCTTTTCTCGCACCTCGCCCCTGCGGAATTCCCTTCCGATTTCTTGCTTCCTTCCATCTACAATCTTCAAAAAATTAAATCAATCGCCGTCTTTTCTTCAATGCTCCCCAATAAAGTCTTCTCATTTTCTGTGACCTCCTGCGTCCTAGTAGCATTATCACCTTACACAACATAGGAAATGTGTGTATGTATATATGTGTATGTGTGTATATGCGTGTATACTAATTTCTTATAATAAAGCAGTATGAATGTATGGAGAGGGAATGCGCGTATAAATACGCATACTGATATATACATACATTATTTACATTATTCGGACTATATAAACCGACATTCACCGGACATTACCTCAATTTCAACTCCCACCATCCATACAGCGTAAAGAAATGGATCGTCCGTTGCTTACAACACCGAGCAAAAGTCATAAGTAGCGACCCAGAGATATTAGATAAAGAATTGGTCAGTATAAGTAATACCCTACAACGTAACAACTACCATGGGTACATGGCAGCAGCCCCAAAAAACTGGGATAGGCGGGTACATAACAAGGAGTGCCAGAGAAAAGCAATGATAACAACAAAGTTGCAATATGAGTTCTGGTAAAAAACATGCAATAAGAACAGCAAAATTGCAATATGAGCACTGGTAAAAATGACATTAGGTTTATAATAGCCAGAAATTCATACCCAGATATCCTCAAGAACACATGGCACAGTGGATAAAGGCGTTGGTTAGATCCAGAGACAGGATCCAAAGAGTGTGAGTTCTTCAGCAACCATTTTTACCAGTGCTCATATTGCAATTTTGCTGTTATCATTTCATGTTTTTACCAGAGCTCATATTGCATCTTTGTTGTTATCATTGCTTTTCTCTGGCACTCCTTATTACTGGTCCGCATATTGTATTTATTTCTATGCTTGATCGGCTCAGGAAATTTTTGTGGCCTAGCATATGTGCTGATTCCTTAAGTTTACGAATTTTCCAATGGTGTTCCTTGTCTATGATCTCAACCTTATCCCACAGAGGGTGGTGATCTCCCTTCTCTCTCCATATGTGCTCAGCCACGCCTGATTTTTCCACTTCCACTCGTGTTACAGCTTTCTGGTGTTCTGGAGAACTTTCAGAGGGAAATTAACAGGAGATAACTGATAACTGACATCCATCAAACATGGCACGTGGAACTAGAAGAGTCTACCCCAGTGAGTGAAATAAAGGGTTCAGTTCAACATTCCAACCACCTGAAGAAGGCCGGAGCGTACAACGGCCGAAACACTGTAATAAATATGGCGACAAATATGAGGACAATAGTCCGAATAATATAAATAATGTACATAATACCTCATCTCAGAAATATAGACGGACTCTGATATATACATATGCACATATTGGCAAAAACAAGACTTCTTACAGGCTCGCACGCGAACCCTATACAACATAGGAAGTGTGTGTATGAATGTGTGTATATATGTGTATACTAATTCCTTATAATGAGATAATATATGTATGGAGAGGGAATATACTTATAAACACAATACAAAAAATGGAAATATGTTTAAAAACACAAAAGGTCATTAAAAGATAAAAATACAGATATCTTTCCTCGGCCTTTCTCGGACCAATCATAATTGTTTTATTACCCTTCACGCAGAAGAACTTTCTCACTGCCATTTCAAGGGAGTGGTGTCACTAATACACGAAAAAGAGAATGTTTAACTTCGAAAAACCAAAAATAATTTCTTTTAATAATGTGTGGAAATATCCACTCTTTGCCTGATGAAGGTCGAAAACCCATGTAGCAAAATTATGGAAAATAAAGCATAATATATTTTTTTTTAAATCTACATTACAACTAAAAATGTTTGCGAGCGGTTTCTCTCTTCTTTTTAATATATTTATATATATATATATATATATATATATATATATATATATATATATATATATATATATATATATATATATATATATATACACACACATTCTGAAGGCCAAAAATTAATATTTTGTGAGACTCTCACTATGATACGGTGATTAGTGAACTAGTCTAGCAGATAATCCCAACACTAATTCAGATCCTCATATAGCTGGGTTTGTGAGTGACTTGAACTAAGCTTAGTGGATACCAACATGACATATAAAGGTAACACTGAAGCAAATACGATATTAACTTTTACCAATTAATGTTGCTGAAATTCACCAATTAATGTTGCTGAAATTCACCAATTAATGTTGCTGAAATTTCCAATACATTTAATATATGTTCTTATTAGAAATATTTACTTACTTACTAATTTATTTATCTAATATTATCTGTAATATTTATTTACTTACTAATTGATTTATCCGTGTTAGAATTCATAATGCTACTAAAGATTTCCCATCAATGGGCAAAGGAGTTGATAGGTTCGCCTATCATCCGGTTCACACTCCTCTCTTTTGAACAGTAGTAGAGGTTTATCTCTTGTTTCGTCTTTAGGATTGGGTTTCCGATTCCTTCTGACGTATTGAGTTTTAATGGCATTGTCGCCTTGCTTGGTGTAAATTGATTAAAATAAATAAATAAATGTGTACAAAAAATGTAATTATTGATGTCTGTTTTTAACTGTTCACAAAGCTTGTGGACTTGATGATATCCCAATTTAAGAATTGTGCAATACGGCTTTCGCTTCTCTAGTTGAGCAGCTGATTTGTTAACGATTATTGCTGAAAGAGTCTATCAAACTTTATCAAGATAAGATTGGTGAAGCTCGGAATGATGCTTTAGATATCTCGAAGGCATTTGACAGAGTTTGACATGTTTGTATTCTTCACAAGTTGAAAAGTTATGGTATTTCTGGGTTAATCTTTTAACTGATTCAGTCTTTCGCTAAATTAAGGTTATCTTGAACGGCCACTCTTCTAGATCCTTTTATATTAATGTAGGTGTTCCGCAGGGTTCTATCCTTGAACCTAATTTGTCCCTTATAAATTACCTTCCAGATGATCTCAGTTTGGTATCTATGCTGATGATGCAACTATTTACTCCGGTCTTAATAGTAAGTCTGATCGGTTCGATAAGGTTAAATTGGCGGCCTATCTCAATAATAATCTACAATCAGTTGTTAAATGGGGCAAGGGTGGTTTATTAATTTTAACTTCTCCAAAACGAAACTGTTCTCTTTTAATCGTCTGAGAGAAAACTTTTTAACTTACATCGGCATGGTTGATGCTAATCTCCAGGAGAGTGACGCATGTATTCCGCTGACATAAAGGGAAAAGAGTATATTAAATCAAATGCTAAGTCTGCAACTAGGAAAGTTACCTCACTGTATCGACAATTTTTCACGCAAGAATCAATCTTACATATTTTTGTAAGTATACCATACGTCCTAGCTTTGAATATTGTTGTCACATCTGGCATCGTGTTCCTGTTAAATATTTACAGATCCTTAATAAAATCCAAATGATAATTTGCAATGTTATTCGTCCTCACATTTCATCTCGGTTTAGGTCTCTTTCCCATTGCTGTAATGTAGTTTCCTGGTGCCTTTTCTATAAATACTTTCATAGTAATTGTTTTGATGAACTTTCCGCTATCGTACCTAGATTTTATGAAAGTAAGTTCTATACTAGCAGTTTCTTCACTCGCACTTCTTGCTTGTGTATTTCTCTTCCGGCTTATTGCTTCTCAGTCAAATTTGATGTTCAAAAATTTACATGCAATGCCAATCATTATCTTCTATCTTCTTAATTATTCTTCTTTTATTGTTCTTTATCCTTAATAGTATATTTTTCTCATACTTTCTATCACTCAGTAACGTCTTGCGTCTTAGTGGCTTTATTGCTTTGCTTGGGGTGAAATGATTGAAAATGTATTAATATCTAATCTAAAAATTAATGAAAATCCCATACTAATTACATGATTCTGAAGAAAACGAATCCGGTAATTAATACAGGACTGTAATTAATTATAATGTAACACCTAGATTTGTTGTCTGGTTTTGAAGACATGGTTTCCTAGGAAATTGGGGGTTGCTGATTTAAAAAATGGAATCCATTTTGATCTATTCACATCATAATATTTCATAATCTCAAATGTCTTTTCAAACATTTCCGATATTGTCAGCGTTTCTAAGAATAGATTTGGATTCATCAAATGCAGACCCCTGTATTAAGCTTCACATGGATTTGAAGACAATGTCATTTAAATGAAACTACGAATGTGAAACAAAATTTATTATTTAAGTATTTTCTTTCTAAATAAATAAACGGTAAGTTCTGTCTGTTCATCTGTATGTCTGAAGCCCTCTAACACGGACCACTCTTGCTCTACATAAACATATTATACATTTTTGGAATCAAGATGATCCCAGGATTGTAAATCTACCCTTCATCTATTGTTTTAATATCCAGCATTAGGATTTATGTCCAGATTAGGTTGGAAAAGTTAAAAATTTAAATGTTAAAATAAATTTAAAAAAATGTGATTGTAAAAGTTTTCAATTTATATTCAATTTAAAGTAAGAATTTTGTGAATTCAAAAAAATCGTTTTAAATTCAATTCAAAATATCTCAAAATCTTTACGATTTGTGCTAATCAGTTTTATTTCTTCAAAATGCCAAGGAATCAGAGTCAACTGAGAGGTTAAGTGACGTTTGGTTTTGAAGTTCCACGGAGTTTGTGATTTTCAGCCTAAATTGGAAATTCGGCTCAAATCGGACTTTCGGCCCAAACTGGTCTTTTTAGACTGAATCAAATTTAAAGTGAGGTTTTGAATTTCCATGGAGTCAATTGAGGAATTCAAAGTTGTTTCTTCAAAATTATAATTACTGTTTTCAAAGTTGGACCAAAGTTCCCTCTAGTTTTGGATTGGATTCCCAATTAGCCCTCCACAAAGTGCGCCTTTTAAGCCAATTATTAAATAAAAAGCATCAAACTTAACCAACTTTCTTCATCTTCAATCAAACTCCTTTTAAATCTCATGTCTTCTAAACAATTAGATGTTAATAAATAACATATTTTGTGGCCATTTACACCATACATCGCTCATATTTGTGGGATTTGATGTATTTGTCTGCAGATATTCACACGCTGTGATTGATTCACTGCGACTCATTGCAAACCAGACAAGACAGGTTTTGTTTAATCTTTAACGATTTCTTATGTAAATCGTTTTTTTCTAATGCACTTTTAATGCTTTAATGGGTTAAGATCGCTTTTTATTAAACATGCTCAAATAACTGTAGAAATAAATTCATGGTATATATTTATATATATATATATATATATATATATATATATATATATATATATATATATATATATATATATATATATATTATTATATTATTATTATTATTATTATTATTATTATTATTATTATTATTATTATTGTTCTTCTTCTTCTTATTATTATTATTATTAAACTTTGCCAGATGGACCTTGCAGGTGCTTACTTTATAACTGTTGACAATTCTGAAAATGTCTTTGTCAGGTGGCAACTCGCTTAAAATATTTATTTTGTATTTCAGAAATATGGCCTGTTGTGACAGAAGAAAATGCAATAACAGCTTTGATATCTACTCTATTCGTGGATGCTACACTTCACAGCGCAACAAAATCAGTGATTTTGTAAAGAAAGCTTACCTTACTTACTTTGGTATGAAATGGATGATAAAGGCAAAACCTAATCAATCCGTATTGTCATGTATTGAAACCTTCAATGAAATCATCATGACGACTGCTTTTGCCGGCGTGATATATCTGGCTTCTGTTCTAAGTGTCACATCGTTTATCCAAGTCTGCCATCCGCTTTTCGACCTGTACCACACTCGGATGATTTTGCCACCATCACAGAATGATTTTCTCCCCTTCTTCAGCATGGATGACGATTTTGCTTATTGCAATGCTGTTAAAGGCTTCATGAAGTGTGAATATAATCCAGTAGTCTGGAGACTTTTCCTGAACAGCTCACAAGTTAGTCTTAATTGTGACCTGCTGCATAAGGTCAATGTGTTTTCTTCTGTGTCGTATTCTGTAACGTAAAGGAAATCTACGACTGTATGAAAATAGTGATTGAAAAGACGCGGTATGAGCAGCACAATTGGACGATATTTGGTGACTCGAAATCATAGGATTGCTTTTTGGTCTACAATGTGGTTATACCAAATATCCTTGCTTTTTGTATCGTTGGGACAGTCGATCAAAAAGTGACCACTGGATACGAAAGATATGGCCAGAGTGTCGGGAGTTCATAATTGGAGAGGAGAATGTTGTAAACAGGCCGCTGGTTAATCCCAGTGTGTTTTTGTCACCCCTATTGTATATCAAACTTGGACCGAGGAAGCAGTTTGTAAAAGCCTTGGACCATGATGGTGACTGTTTCAAAGACTTAAGCAGGATTTTTCTAGCCTTTTCATTTGAGAGAATTAAGGCTGGTGTGTTGATGGGCTACATATTAGGCGGCTATTGCGCACGAGTAGTTTTTGGAGATCATATCTGCCGTTGAAAAAAAAGTGTGAAATTATTTTGCTGCGATTATGTTTTATTTCCTGGGAAATACGGTCATTAAAATGATGAAGAACATCTGCAGACTATGTTAACTTGTTTACGAGCACTGGACTGCGACATGAGAGTGCAAAAGTGCATTTCACGAGGTCATCTGAATTACTGCCCTGAAAATCTTGGTGCAGTTGGTGATGAGCAAGGAGAAAGATTCCACCAAGACATCAAGACCATGGATTCTAAGTATTGTAGGGATATTATTATTATTATTATTATTATTATTATTATTATTATTATTATTATTATTATAAATAAAAAATATAAAATAATAAAAACAATAATATTTAAACATTGTTTAAAATAAATTAAATAAGAATAAAAAAAATTATACCCAGCATGCAACAAAAAACTATTCCTGACGGAAATACGGACATCCCACCAAAAGACGTTAGATTCAATCTCTTCGCCCAAGAACCGTGAAGAAGTCAACACGTATGTAATTTCCGTCTGTGATATTACTTGTGATACCACGGATTAAATTGCTCCCTTTTATAACACCATAACACTACTGTAACGTAAAAATACAGATATCAATAAACACACATATATAAATAAAACTGTATGAAATAAACACAATTTACCATGATTTCTCTGTTATTGTGTACGTTTATCTTCTCATTCTTTTCTCGTGAACACAAGCTTAAAATTCCTGCTACCATGGTGTGAGTGAACACCCCCACAATATCAAGATAGGTGGAACACAAACATAATGGCTGACTGTTGATGATGTCCTCAAAGAAACTGTCGCAATGCAAGATATTCACGCAAAGCAGCAAAGAGAATGTTGCCTCCTTGAATAACTGGAACTCCAGTTTAACAAAAATATCTATCCTAAGCTGTGTAATTAAATATTTTGTTTAATATATTTGTTAAACAATAAAAATTACTATTTGATTTGCGTCGGTTTCAAATTTGGTTATTGCATTTAATGGCTAAATTGACATTTTTTGGCAAAAAAGGAATTCCTGTTAAACATAAAAATGACAAGATGGATGATTTCTGAAGACATTTAAAAACTCAGCATTATCCAGAAACAAATGCAAAAAGCAAGACCAATATTTTTTTTTCGAAAATGTTCTTCAGTGTAGAGATATATAAAAAGTTCCTTATTGATTCTAGGTTATTAACTATAACAACATGCCATTTTGAGAGCGTAAGTAATCATTAACGTCATGTACATAATAATTGAGATTGTGTCGTATGAAAGAAAATGAAAAAGATCATTTATAACTGTTTACGAGGAGACGAACAGTGTTGGAAATTGTGAAAAGGTTTAAGAGATCACAGAACAGTGTACAAAAACTTATTTAATAACAAGATAAGAAAAGAAAAAAAATGCCCCAAAAATATTTGAGGAGAATTTAAAAGTAGCAAGAAATGCGGATTGAATAGCAATAAAATATTCAAAGTTTACTGATACGAATAAAACACTGTAAAAGATGTCGAATATTATGGACGTTGGCTAAAAACATGGAGGCAAACAGAATGCCTCTTTGAAATAAACATTACGCATAAGTTGGATTAATAAATAGAACCTTATTTCACAACAGTAATTCTAATCATGAATGTAGAGTTACTTTGGTTGGATCTAATGGCTAAGATCAAAGTTGGAACCTTCATGGAAATAATCAAGCAACAAACATAGAAGGACAAAGTAGAGTAACGTTTGGGGCTACAATGTAGAAATAGTCTCTATTATATAGGCACCAAATGTGTCTATTAGCATCTTCCCCTTTTGGTGTATTTTTGTATTCGTTGACTACTAGTTAATTTGTGTGTATACAGATTCTTACAATTTTGTTGAGTGATGATCGAATGGTCGTAAAGCTGACAGTCGTGCCAATAGATTTACTTTGACTAGAATTTTCAACGATTTTAATTGTCGGTGTATACTTGATTCTATAATGACACTATCACCGATAGTGAGTACTGTTTTTTAAAAGCAACCTTAACTGTATTCACTACAACAGTTGTTTGTTCCTTTCGAAACTCATAAATACATATGGTAATAGTAATATTGATTATTTCTCTATAATATTCATTGACCAAAGCAAGAGCTACTGTTGTTTAAATTATAAAATCGTTCTCTTCAAGCATTTTTCAGGAAAATAGATTTCTGAAAACCAGTAACAGTTACCGTGCTTTTCAGTATTGATAGGGGCTTGTTCCATAATATTTTGTTTGAAATAGTGTGGAACGTCAACATCTTGAAACTGCTGTTTTGTGGAATAAACTCCAGGCAGGAAGTTTTTTCAGTCACTACAATCTTGACGTCTCCAATTCAAGGGATAACAGTTATATTTGCTGCATAGGCCCATGAATTTCACCTATTACCCTGTCTAGTGCTCATACACCATCACACAGTACCCCTCTACCTTGAGTGGCTCTTGGGCATTGAATATTAATCTGAATCTAATGATAGAAAATACAAGCGAAATTCTTTAGTGTGCTAAATGAATTTATCACTTATTAAATACTTTAAAAATCCGAGTTACCAAAATAAAAAAAAATATAGTCAGTTCTAGGGTTTCTTAATTTTAATCTAGAAGCTTATAAAATCTCAGGAATTTTGTATGTACAATCAAAGCACACACGGCAAATAATTTGATACCGAGTTTTAAAATTGAAAATCAATAACATTAGTACTCCCTTGATCTTGATAATATCCAGAAATGTGGTTGAAAATAGCATTTCACCCCATGCAAGGCAGTAAAGCGACTAAGACGCAAGGGTTTAGTGAGAGTGAAAGAATAAGAAAAAGTGAAGCATTAAGGAGTGAGAACAACAGAAGAGTAATCAAGAAGACAACAGATAACGAAAGATTGCATTTAAATCTTTGAAGTTCAATGTTGGATGGAAAACATAGAACCGGGAGGAATATACCACAAGCGAGATGTGCGAGAAAAAAACTCTTAGCATAGAACTTACGGTTATATCTTGCGAATTCAACTGTAAATTGATAAGATCTTCTTGTCAACCTAATACAGCGCTAAAATTCATAAAGTCTAGGTATCATACAGAAAAGTTCATCCGAACAATTACCATGAAATTATTTACAGAAAATGCACATGGAAGCTACATTAGGACGGTGGGAAAGTGAGAAGTTAGATAAATTATGAAGAGAAAAATTGTCTTGCAGGACACGGTAAAACAAATTAGCTACCAGAAGACGTAACAATGGATTCAATATAATCTTTCCAGTTCATGTCAGCTGAGAATGTTTTCCCGAGAATGCAGAACGAGTCACATTCCTGGACATTAGCATCAGCCAAGCTGATGGAAGGAAGAAGGGGATCTGATAAATAGAGAGAAGTTTTTGTTTTGGAGGTGTTAAAATTAACAATGCATTCCCTGCACTATCAACAGCATATTGTACGTCAGCTGCCAATTTGACCTCATCGAACTAGTCAGATTTACTATCAAGACATAAGTAAAAAGTTGTCATCTGCATAGATACCAATTACAGAAATGATACCACCAAGAATGTCATAGATGAAAATTAAGAACAAAGTAGTTTCAAGGATAAAGCCCTAGATGGATGCAGGGAATGGCTAACTCCAAAATGAAACTTCCCTCCATCATCTAAGAGACACCCTTCGGCCATCCACCTGCATGGCTAATGCTAGCATCCAGGGGTGTAACTCGTTGTACCTTCTCGCGATGACATTCTTACATTGAATCCATTGCTAGGTCTTTTGGTAAGAAATTTGTTTCACCGTGTCGTGCTAGACAATACTTCTCTAAGTAGTACAGTTAGTACAAAAAGCATAGAACATAGTCACCTTTCAAGAAAACTTTCATTTCTCGATTTGATAAGAAAGACTGAATCAGTTAAAAAAATATATATATATCATCCAGAAATACCATTTCATCTGACCTTAATTCGAATCTAGAAATGCGTTCTCTTGGACGAAAACAAGAAAATGATTTTTCTAATGTTTAATTAAACATGAATGAATGAAGGGCTGCTGCCTAAATACTCACAACACAACCAAACAAACAGATACAAATATATAAACAGTCCGACCTCTTTAATGTGACACATTTGGATTCAGACTACTGCCGAATCAAAGGTATTAGGTTGGTGCAAAAATAATGACGTTTTTTTTACCTTAAAAAATACGTCAAAAACGTTATTATTTTTGCACCAACCTAATAGAACAGAGCTCAACACAACAAAAGTAACAATCATTAATGCTTCCAAACAAGTTTTGTATTGTTTCATATAGTAACTCCACCTTTTTCAGTATAAATAATGATATTTGCTTACGCTTCTTATGTTCAGCACCCTAATCTGCACCTCCTGAATGAGGAAGTTTACGATCATGACCCTCCACAATTTCTTATTCTTTGTAGCACTTAATAAATTCTGTGTTTAAATCTTGTTCTGCGTTCCTTTTAATAAAGCTCGCTAAATAGGTTATGCCTTGTTTTCGTCTGTCTCTCTTACCTTCAATCTATCCTGTGAGTATAAAATTTTCCAAGTTCTCTTTCCTCATTACTTTCCCTAGAGATTTCAACTGTCTCTTCTTGGTGTTAAGTATAAGTTTCTTTTTTGCTTCCAGATAAGTAATGAACAAGATCCTATCACCAAAACACCCTACTGCTGCGAATAATTTTTAAACAATATGTGTCACTGCCCTCGTTACTACTCAGAATGATGGTGGTTGATAAACAATACCGAACTTGCCATACCATTCAATATCTGATTAAATAGTTCGGACTGTAAAACTAAAAAGATATCGTCCGGTTCACTATTCTCCACGGTCTTTTGAACAGGATTAGAGGCTTATCCCGTGTTTCCTGTTTAGGATGTAGTTTCTGATCCCTTCTAAATAGTTCGCATTCACTTTCACTCCCTTGCGTCTTAGTGGCATTATCGGCTTACATAAAGTGAATTGATTATTATATATATATATATATATATATATATATATATATATATATATATATATATATAATCATACTTATATATATATATATATATATATATATATATATAATCATACTTATATATATATATATATATATATATATATATAATCATACTTATATATATATATATATATATATATATATATATATATATATATATATATAATCATACTTATATATATATATATATATATATATATATATATATATATAATCATACTTATATATATATATATATATATATATATATATAATCATACTTATATATATATATATATATATATATATATATATATAATCATACTTATATATATATATATATATATATATATATATATATATATAATCATACTTATATATATATATATATATATATATATATATATATATATATAATCATACTTATATATATATATATATATATATATAATCATACTTATATATATATATATATATATATATATATATATATATATATATATATATATATATATATATAAGTATGATTATTTATTTATTCGAAACTTCGTTGCAGCGAGATTGCTTTTTATGTAGTCATTCGGTACTGGAAAGTTTGACATGCATGAGATTTAAACCTAACGAAAAAAAACCTTACTTAGCTAAACGTACGGAACTCTTTTAGATAAAACTATGATTTAATATGATTTTTTTTTCAAAGCCAGTACGCTATCACCTCTTGTGAGATTATTCTAATTTCAAATTAACTGTAGCCCATAAACTTCACTGCAATCGAGTTTTTGTAAAATCTATATAATGTACGTTTGTATAAAGCTTGGTGTCGCATAATGTTAAATCTTCCCTCGCTTCAAACCTTTTCCTAAACATTCTTTCTATATTTGATCGATTTGTTTCGTCTCTGTCTTTGACACAATTCCTATCTGACCGATTTTTCTCCCAAGAGATTGCTCCCTGAACACTGACAATCTTTGAAAAAAATTCTATCCGTTCTTTGACGTCTTTTTCCTGCATTTCGCCCCCTTCTATTTTTTTTTGCTTCATTTTTACTTTTTTTTATCTTTTCCTTCGTTTATTTAGTTTTTTTTTTTTTGTTTTTTTTTTTTATTTGAGTCAAATTCATGGTATGCCACTGCAGACAGATCAAAAACAATTTTTTGAAGACAAGAAATTGAGTAACTCGTTTATCTTACGTTCAGTAAAGCTATTTGGTTCGAAGAAAGGACAGTTTATGCAAAAAGTGTAATTCTATTCGCAGACACGTGTGAGATTATTAATCAAGATATTATTATTTTACAGAAACGATAAATTCGGAATATTTCATGATTATAAAGAAAATTACATCTTCTTTAATGTGTCGAGTCACTTCAAGAACTGGATGATCATGGCGCTCCACATACACACACACACACACACACACACACACACACACACACACACATATATATATATATATATATATATATATATATATTTGTAGCTCTAAGCAACG
Organism: Acanthosepion lycidas; assembly: GCA_963932145.1. Classification (NCBI taxonomy): domain Eukaryota; kingdom Metazoa; phylum Mollusca; class Cephalopoda; order Sepiida; family Sepiidae; genus Acanthosepion; species Acanthosepion lycidas. The sequence goes on along the minus strand of OZ010571.1, from coordinate 46,454,554 downwards.
TTTGTCCACTTACTATCAATTCAGTTGGCTCTTTTACCATGCATTTACTCAAGTTGTTAGGTATGTTACACGATGTCCCCTTCTGTCTCTTGTCTTAACTATGTAATGTGAGTGTCGAATTCTCCATGCCAACTTTCCTCATTTTTGTCATAAAAATTTCAATTGTTTCTCTCTTATTCAAATTCCAAGTGTCTATTTAGATCCTGTTTTTTCTAAAACATTGTAGTCACTCACATGTTCAGTATATGTTATCGTCACTATCCTTCTGTTGCCTTGTGGGGGTCTGCTCTTCATTCATGATGAAATTGTTTGGTATTCGTTGCCATACAAGAGGATTGATAAATTCTAATGAAAGCTTCCTATTTTAAAAGTTTTACTTAGCTTTTGGATGACACATTTTTGTTATTCCAATGCATCTTCAAATTTCTTTGTTGCATTTCCGTTGTCTGTTATAACATTTGCCAAAGACGATTTATAAGAAAAGTTGTAATTTCTATAGAAATTTTATTGATCAAATATTATGATTAAAAAAAAACAATAAATAAATTCGAAAAACTCTTATTTTTAGCCCAGATAACATGAACACTTAACCCAAATAAAATATCCAGCAGATTTATTATTAATATTATTATTATTATTATTATTATTATTGTTGTTGTTGTTGTTTTTACTGTTGTTGTTGTTTTTTTTTATTTCCTTTGATTTCTGGCGTGTACACATTTCTCTCCGGGTTCCGCCCAGGGACCTAAGGTTAGAAATGGTATCATGACACTTTCCACTGAACAAAAAAAAATTACATAGATAAAGCCCTTCGTAAAGTGTGGGCTGTACTTGTGAGAACATTTTTTTGTATTTCTTTGGGGCATGGACTTCCAGGAATCCCTTCAATTAGTCTACTGGAATCTTTTCCAACCAGTCCTAGGGCTCCAACTACAACAGGGATTCTTGATGTTCCCATATGCCATATTTTCGAGATTTCTATTTCAAGGTCCTTGTATTTTGACAGCTTTTTGAATATATTCAAAGATACATTGCAGTCAGCACGGACTGCCATATCAATAAGAAGGCACTTTTTTTGTTTGTGGTCTTCAATAACAATATCTGGGCGATTCGCTTTGATTGTTCTGTCAGTGTGTATTGTGTAGTCCCATAGAATTGTAACAGGTCCTATCTCCGTAACCGAGTCTGGGTGGTGTTCATACCAGTTTATTTCAGTTTTATTCCCGTAGAAGTTGCAGATTTTCCAGTGCAGATATTGTCCCACTCTGTCATGCCGGGTTTTATACTCAGTGGGTGCCAATGTCGTGCAACCTGACAGAAGATGATCAATCGTTTCTGGATATTTATCACAGAATCTGCATTTTGGGATGACACAATATTTTAGTACATGTGCTTGATAATTCCTAGTTAGCAAGCATTGGTCCTGTGCAGCAAGGATAAAACCTTCAGTTTCAGCTTTCAACCCTGCACTACGTAGCCACTGATGGGTACGGATTTTGTCTTGTTTGGTACGGGCAGAGTATTGGCCATGAAGCGGTTTATCTTGACATCGCTTCTGTATCTGGTCGATTGCATTCGTCTTTGCTGTCTTTTTTAATTATTTTGCAGTTTCAGCCGGTGTATTGTGCTGTAGTTGCATCTCTACGCCCATTTGGAATTTCATTTTGAATTTGTTGGCTTCTTTTATTACGGAGCAAAGTTATTATTATTATTATTATTATTATTATTATTATTATTATTATTATTATTATTATTATTATTATTATTATTTACTGAGTGAGAGAAAAGAATAGCAACAATGTGACAATATACGGTGTCCATTATACCCATAGCTATATCCATTTTGATAATGATATACCGGGCACATGCATTACAGCCAAATGTGCGCAATATGGTTACAGGTTTTGATAAAAGCGGCGCATAACAGCGCAGGTGGGTCCCAGTTAGAATTAATTCCAAGTCGAATAATCTGGTTCGAACCGATTGCGGTGGTTTTATAAGTTTTTCTAGTTGACCTAATTTTCTGTCTCCTCCGGATCTGGACGCATGCAGACAATCAAAGTCAACCTTAGGATGATGAGTGCAGTGGCACGTGAGAATTTTTCTCGTTTTCATATCCATTCGCTTAATGTCAATTATGGTCCAGTTAAGGATGTTGAAACTGTATTGCAGCCAAAGTTTTTACGGCTGATATTGTTTTATGGTATGACACCTCGGTTTTTAACTCCATATGCACATGTCTGTACTATTCTTTTCTTGCTCTCTCATTCATTTGGGTATACTGTATTCCATCTCCTTTGCTGACTCCTAGGTATTTATAGGCTTCTTCTTGTTCCAGGTCCTTAATCTTTGTGACAAAATCTAGATCTGTTGAATGTGTTTCTCGAATGTTACTTTTCCACATTAATCTAATCCGAAATCCATATTGAAGTCATCACTGAAACATTATTATTATTATTATTATTATTATTGTTGTTGTTGTTGTTGTTGTTGTTGTTGTTGTTGTTGCTATTATTATTATTATTTGTGTATGTTATGTTTCCTGCTTTGTATCCTGTAGAGTCGGGTCTAAACTATTGTCCTTAGGCCCTTTAGAAGAATTGTCATTTAATTAATAGTACTTTTCTTAGTAGAAAATAAAAGGATCTTCTGGGCAACTTTATGTTGATATTACCTTTGACCCTATCAGTAAAATTGCCCATTCCTTCTCCCACGAGGCCCAGTGCTCCGATTACTATTGGTACATTTTCAGTCTTCATTCTCCACATTCTGTTAATCTCGATCTCTAGATCCCCCTATTTGGACAATTTCCCGATAATTTTCATGGAGGTGTTTCTCTTAGATGCTATTGTTATGTCAGTAAACATACACTCCCTGAATTTTAAGATAATATCATTAAATGAAGCATCATGTAAAATGGTTATATTTTCTTTACACTGATAATTATGGTTCTGTGTAAATCAACAGTTGTACACAGTGAATTCTTTAATTTCAGGAGATACCAGAGATCTTGTTGTTCTTGTCTAATCCATTTTTATCGTACCCAGCTCTCCTATTATTGTAGGAATGACACTAGTTTTAAGATGACACATGTTCTGTCCAGTTTTAACATCTAAGATGAAGTATTGTAACTATTTACGCTACATACATTCTTCGATCTGTTGTCTTCATCTTTATTGCCATATTCACGACGTTTCGGCCGTTGTACGCTCCGGCCTTCTTCAGATGATATACATTAGAATTTCGAATCGTTCGTATATTACCTGAAGGAGGACAAAGTGTACAACGTCCGAAACGTCGTGAATATGGTAATAAAGATGAGGACATCAGTCCGAACGATGTTTTTAATCACAATGTCCCTATCTGTTATGTTTTATTTGTTTCTCGCTATCAATGGTAAAGTCCAAAAGAAAAATAATTTCAAGGCCTCCTATGACTGGCTCAGAGTGATGTTAATTCAATTTTTCAGCGCATGGTGAAATATAATACTGAGATATTTTTCAATAAATATACTTTACAGTTTTATCGTTATAGTTTCATAATCACATTAGTATCTCCATGATAGAGCAACAGAACAAAATAGCTGAAAAGAAGGAATGGCAAAAATACACTGTTTTCAAGTCTCTAACAATATTTCCAAAATTAGGAGCGGACTTATATCTAAGTCAATTATGTGTCATGTGTAATACACGCTTAGGCGATCATGTATCTTTCGATACATGACTGACGAAGCAGATTTTTCCCCGCAGTTGATTGTCATTTCTTTTTTGCTGTAGACCAGTTGCCATCCAAGACTATAGAACCCGGTCTGTCCTGCTATTTACCCATAGCTGGGAGAAAGAAGAGGATTCATACCTTTCCAAAGAGTATTAGCACGTAAGTGAATGTAATGGATTCGCACGGACAAATAGCAGACTTTTAAGGTGCCAGATAGATTCTGGTGAGAGAAATTGTCTAGTACGGCACAGTGTACCAACTTTCCTAACAGTAAACCTAGCAATTGATTCAATATAATCGTTCCATATCAGTGGAAAATTTTACACTGAGAAGTAAAAATGGGGTAGAGGTAAGCATTAGCTATGCTGATGGAAGTTGAAACGGTTCTTTTATACGATTAAAGGGGAGCAGTTTCGTTTTTGAGGCGCTAAAATTAAAATTTGACCCAAGATGGTTCATACATTCCCAAGGGTATTAGCACGTAAGTGAATGTAATGGATTCGACTGGAATTCGAACTCGGCACTCCGATTCCTCAATCCGAGTCGTTAACCATTACTCGTTACTAATATGTCGGGTTTAAAATCGATATCTTTACCACCGAGTTGTAAACGATTGGGACAGCACTCCTAATAACTACTCTACAGCGCGTACCGTCCTTCCAACAGGCTGTCACAGATATATCCATCTAAAACCTGTGTTTGGTGAACATATTTGTCATATTAACACAGAAATTAACATAAATGATAAAATAGCAACACATATTCAGTATTCTATTAGGTTGGTGCAAAAATAATGACGCAATAATGTCGTTTTTTGACGTTAAAAAAATACGTCAAAAAACGACATTATTACGTCATTATTTTTGCACCAACCTAATATTAAGGCTACATCACACATCACGTTCAATCGCTGATACACTAAATGTAAACACTGACCGAAGCGCCGTTTAACAGATAAGTAGTGTGACGTCAATGTAAAAAAAAAAAAACTATATATTTCTTCTGTACTGTTTATTAATTGTCGATTTATGTTTATATTGTAAAATAGGCGGAAGTGAACAATATCAAATCAAAGGAGCAAATGACAAAATCAAACACACCACGCAAGGGCTCCGCGCATCCTTCCGGGTTTCAAACATACTTCAAATTTTCGATTTAATAGAAATAAATAGCCAATAAAATAAACTGAGCTTCGGAACCTACACAAGTCCATTAAAACCAAACATTCTTCCAACTCTGCTGAAGGTCTGACAGTAGTAAAGAGACACGAGTCAACCTCGGCGTTTTGTCTTTTTCACCAAAGCAAGCTTTTCTCTTATTTTTTTATTCAAACGGTGACCCAAGCAATCTTTCCCCAACAATATATTTTCATTTATTCCTAGTAACTTTCTCACTACCGAAACATAGTTTGCCTGTACTTTTTTTATAAATACTTTCATGGTAATTGTTCTTTCCTTTATGGTACCTAGACTTTATGAATAGAAGCGTTCTACTGGATTGACAACACGGCCTCACAATTTTGCCGTTGAGATGAATGGATCTAACTGTAAGTTCTATGTTAGCAGTTTTTTTCTCTCACAAATCTCGCTTATGCAGCACTAGATTGGCGGCAAGGTCTTATTATTTTACAGTTAAAATGGCCAAATGAAACTGTAGTTTCTATACTAACAGTTTCTTCTATCGTACTTCTCGCTTGTGGAACTCTCTGCCAGCTCTTGCTTTCCAAACAACTTCGATCTTCAAAAATTTAAATTTAATGCCAACCATTATCTTCTCTCTTCTTAATTCTTGTTCTTTTGTTTTTCTCTATCATTAATAGTATTTTTCTCATATTCGCTTACATTCAGTAACTCTGAAATTTTTAAAAAAAGAAGAGAGATCCTTTGTGGAACACAAACGCCGAACCACATCGAGTGATGTTGCAGTATTTTCACTCGCAATTATTTTTGTTCTTTTTTCTTTTCTTTTTTTATTTATCTTGTTGGATTACTGTCCCCTGATTAGTTAAATCTCACTCCGGCGAGATTTTGGAATTATCATCCACTGACGATTTATAGACGACGCGAGATTTGAAAAATTCAATCTCTTAACAACTTTTCATGTCGTAAAGACGTGTTTTTTTTTCGCTCCCACAAAATGTGACTAATCAACTACAGACACTTAAAGTTGCTTAGAACTTTTCACATTCATTTCATTTCTCATCTTTTCTTTTGCAATATGTCCTGATAACATATTTGTTATTATTTCTTTGTTCAAATTCTATGTCTTATTATTCCTATGGATTTATAAGAATCCGCCAAAATAGTTAACGTATCAGGAAAATACAACTTCTCATCAAAAGAATATATACACGCTAAAACTATAAATATATTGTCATCCACACGCAGACTGTTTTGCTGTATCTCAGAGGGCCGGTTGGTCCTAGCTAGAATTGAAACCCCACTAAATTGGCGTCAGTCGGAGATTCTACCACTAAGCCATTAGCGCACGGCAGGGGTGAAGGTGAATTTAAGCGGATTTATTCAGTCGGAGATAATATATAAATAAACTATAAATATAAATAAACTATAAATATAAATATATAAAATATAACTTTTCATCAAAAGAATATATACACGCTAAAACCTAACCGGTTTGTTAGTCAAATGGTACTGCTACGGGACAATAGCCTAGAGGAGTACAGCGTTGGTTTATAAATTTGGTGCCATAGTAATTATGAGTTCAATCTCTGGGTCGTATAGTTGGTCTCAGTGGGAACGGGGCGAGCAATAACTGGTAGTACTAACAACTAGACAAGATATCATGAGACACGGTCACCGCAACAGGAACAATGTAGTCCTGTTGATTAATGGTTCAGTACGAAATCCTTTTAAGGTTGCCTGTTTCGCAAACACCTGATGTAATCCCGTGGGTACAACTTCTGAAATGATGTGAGAGCAACAATGATGAGGGTAATTTATTCCGGCCTCATTACTATTTGGTAGTTGGTGAAAGAGGTTTATACCTTTTCTTCAAAAAATTCTGCGACGTTAGCTACTCCAGTCAAAGTTTGAACTCGGTTCTCAGGTCTCTTTCTTCATGCCTTTAATAACGGCATTTTACTTTGAGAATTAATCGGATTATAGCAATTATAATCGCATATTTATATATATTTATATATTAATTTCTAAGGAATTACTAAATTTGTTTACATTTATTAATCCAACATTATTTTAAATGTTATATTTCGTGCGTACACGTGTTGGAGTAGATGCCATGTTGTTTTACTTTTTTGTTTTTGTTCTTTTCCGTTTAAGAGTCTCGAACATGGAGGGGAAACCATACGTGTATCTACTAAAATTCAATGTTTAAAATAATAAATATTACTTGTATTTTATATATTTATATATGCTGTTTTCACGTATATTTTATCATTCTATCATTTATTAATTATTTATTTATTTCAAAATATATTAATTTTAATAATAAGCAAAGTGAAATTTATGATATCGTTCAGTTAGAAGAAAGCATTGGGTGCAAACTAATTTTTAAAACTAAGAAAGATAACTGCGTAATTAAATATTAGAGTTATTCCCCTTGACATAATTGGATCCTTATTTTTTTGCTTTTACATTTTTTTTTTGTTTCTGTTCTTACGCTTATTTGAATGAGATGAGAGCAGTATTTCCTTCTATACAAAAAAATAAAATGAGACTACTGTAAACAGTGTCTCAGTTGAAAGATATTCAACACTACTCTTCCAAGTGAATAAAACTTCTCTGCTAAGGGAATTGGTACAATTTGTGATCCTCATTTTATACAGACACGGAAAAAGGATGCTAAATTATTTTTCACTTACAAACGTCAAATTATTATTTAAAAAGAAATACTCCTATTAGCTTCAAAATTTCGTCATTTTCGAAAGAAAAAAAAACAATTGTTTATTATTATTTTTTTAATAAACTTCATTTTCCTTTTTATTTTCAGCATTCAGCTCATTTTCACGCTTTCGTTCCTGATTCCGATCCAAAATTTGGTTAATACCAAACTCGACCTCTTGTCCGCACTCAGTCAAGCGAAGATCAAGTTCAGTTACGACGTTGTTTTCCGCCATCCCATCCAAAAGTTGCTTGCCTCCATCCTAGAAATAAAATCATAGATATTTTGGAGATTATTCTGGAATCATGAGAATTTGAACTTAAAATATCACGTTTTCCTTAATATTACCGTTTACATTTTTTCCCTATTTCATCCTACAGATTAATTTTCAGAACAATTTATCCGATTTGATATAACTTTAGCCACACACACACACACACACACACACATTTTCTTTGTTTCTAACGAAATTTTCCTTTTTCTTAATAGGACTATTTTAAATTATAAAACAATATAATCAAAAATTTAAATCGTGTCTACAACGTAAATTGACTTGATGGAAAGTTTACGAGTAAATGCGTCATTATTGATTCTTATAGCTGAATCATCATCAGTGTGATTCTTCTCACTCTTGTAGTACCTTACTGTTGACCATGTTTGACGTAGTCTCTGAATATGGAATCCAGCGAAGTCCGTAATCTCTTCAATATCAGAGGTTGGCAGTGGAGATATTTTGGAAGAAAAAACTAAATGGCTGGCTTTATACACGTGGCATTGAATATTCTGAGCTTTCTGATTGGTTAACCCTTCTATAGGTGAACTATAAAATGAGTCAGCTCATTTTGACTGGCTCACTAGTACAAAGTACAAAAAAAACTGTAACATACCTTACCATGAGAGAATTTATAGAAAAGGCTCAAGGGAGCTACGTTACGGAGGTGGGGAAAAGACTGAAACTGAGATGCCATATCAATACTAATGACATTGCAGATTCTTCTTTGGATTTTGTGAAAAATCTCTAACTAGTTAGCAGGATCACCAGACTAGACGTAGCGGCAATAATCGATGCACGGACAAATCAGTTCAGTTATGTGCCGTGCGTCATACACCCTTAGGCGATCATGTATCTTTCGATACATGACTGACGAGACAGATTTTTTTCCCGCAGTAGGTTGCCATTTCTTTCTGCGGTAGACCATTTGCAATCTAAGGCTATAGAACTCGGTCTGTCCTACTATTTCCCCATAGTTGGGGGAGAGAAGAGGATTCATACCTTTCCCTAGAATGGGGAGCACATAAGTGAATGTAATTGATTCGCACGGACAAATAGCAGACTTTTAAGGTGCCAGATAGATTCTGGTGAGAGAAATTGTCTAGTACGGCACAGTGTACCAACTTTCCTAACAGTAAACCTAGCAATTAATTCAATATAATCGTTTCATATCAGTGGAAAATTTTACACTGAGAAGTAACATTGAGGTAGAGGTAAGCATTAGCTATGCTGATGTAAGTTGAAAAGGTTCTTTTATACGGTTAAAGGAGAGTAGTTTCGTTTTTGAGGCGCTAAAATTAAAATTTCTTGACCCAGTGTCGGAGTTAATTCCTACTTAATTTCCTAATTGTATAAATTCCTAACTACCCAAGTTGTTCCTAGGAGTCAATATCTCTAAAGTATAAATACTTGAGAATATATATATATATATATATATATATATATATATATCTGTGACACTGCGACCATGTAGGTTTCTCGCAGAAGATTGCGTTTTTCCTTTTTTGGTGGGGGAGGCGCTATACGTTTTGCTTGGAAAGACACCATGAATATTATGAACACACATACATACATACGAACATACTATGAAACACAAATTCTTTACATTCATGCACACAAACACGTTAATGTTTTTGTTTTTTGTAAACTCTTTTTCTTGTTTAATACATATACCTGTTTGTATATGTATATCGGTTTCTTGTTTTTCTGTTACATCTTCTTTTTGGTAGGCTCATTCTCCGAGTCTGTCATATTTGTAGTGGACTTTATTTCAGGAGTTTCACACGTGTTCATATCACAACGCGTAAATAAACCCAACAGTCCGCTACACCAGTTAACAAGAGAGCGAAAGTCATGTTCTCTACTATTATTTGTATCTTCAATACCAGTAACAAAAAGAAAAACATTAAGTTATTATATTAGTCAAGGATGTCTCTAAATTATCTTACTGGTCATAAATATTTATAAAACTTTAAACTTACCATGCCAATGTTGTTGCAAGAAAAATCTATGCGCACTAACGTTGTGTTGCTAAGAAGAACCTGTGCCAATGCATTTGCAGTAACTTCTCCCATATCGTTGGCAGCGATATTCAATTCTTCGAGCGATGAGTTCCTGGTGAGGGCTTTGCATATGTTCAAACCGCCTTCGTCTCCAATTCGGTTTAGTCTCAAGTTTAACGTTTTCAAAACATTAGTCTTCACAAGAACGTGAGCCAGTGCCTGACCACCGACTAAGCGTATTACATTATTGCATAAGTTGAGTTTTTTTATTCGGTCATGGCTTGTGATAAGCTTGCAGATAGCCTTCGCCCCTCGATCCCCGATTGTGTTGTGTGAAAGGTTGAGTTCTTCGAGATTTGGGTGTTCCATCAGGTGAGTGACGAGGACGCGTACTTTCTCATCATTCAATTTACTCCGGTGCAAATGCAGCACCTTCAAGCTGTGGCATTCCTTGATCGCCTCGGAGAGACGTTGACAGTCCTTCTTGGTGAAGTGAAACATATTCCATTCAAAGTTCATGCCACAGTCGCGAACGCTGTAGGTAAGGTGCAACTCTTGCAGACGTACGAGTTGCTTCAGTACGGGGCTGATGTTGAAATGGTCGCATTCGCATTCCACCTCACTTGCCACGTCAGATCCGCTGTCTAAATATTCAAGAGCTTTGGAGTTTTCCTGGACAGGAGGTAGAAACTGACCCACATCGAGTTTTATCACAAAATCTGCTGACAGATCTAGGGTCTCCTTCAGTTCTGTTGGATCGGTCTTATCGGGTACAAAAAACTCGATTATATGCTCAAGATTGCGTTCAAAGTACATTCTTTTCCAACTGCCTCCATATTTGTCCACGTTACAGACTTTCCACCGATTTTCGCAACAACGTTTCCAGTATCCTTCGTCATTAATAAGCAGTGCTGTTACTTTTAATGGGAGGGTGACAGGTAATTTCCCCAAGACTTTTGCTTGGTGCACTGCTGAAAGTCTGCTTAGAATCGCAGAGTTGTCTGTAAGGTAAAAATATTTTAAGAATTTTTATCGCATGAAAAATAAATATTATGAAAAAAAATAGATGACCAGTATATTTTTAATTTGTAATTAAAGTCTTCCGTATCAAGAAATAGAGCATAAATATTATTAATTTTTTTATTTACTTATTCCTTATTCGGAGTTTCGAGGGTGTAAAGCTTCATCATAAAATTTTATTTATTTACAGAAATTATATTTTTCTTCAAGGTCATTCCTAAATTTTTCCGAAAAAGACTTGATTTTTACGTCAAGTTATTTAAAATTTGTGCTTTCTTAAACGTTTAAGCGATTTTAGAATTCCTAATCCGTTGACAATTCTTGAATAATTAAAAAAATGGATAAATTGATACCAAAATAGAATCGAAAATATAAAATCATGAAGGTAAACAAAAATTGTTTTGCATTTTTATGTGTTGTTGTTGTTGTTGTTGTTGTTGTTGTTGTTGTTGTTGTTGTTGTTGTTGTTGCTGCTGCTGCTGCTGCTGCTGCTGTTGCTTTTTAATGAGTGAACGAATAATTAATTCATTATTGGATTTCGTCTTGAAATTGTTTACAGAAAATTTACTTCACTGTTTAATCTTTATAATAATTTCTTCATATTTATCTCATTAAAAATTATCAGGAAGTATTATAGTTTGTGTCAATGAGTTTTGAATTTAAGCGTGCTACTAGATTAGTATTTAGGTCCCAAACTTTTACTGTTAAATACAACCACCACTTCTACTCCAACAGTTTCTTTTCTCGCAATTACCACCTGTATAACTCAAAATTTTAATTTAACAAATTAAATACAACATCAATCGCCATCTTTTGTCTTCTTGAATTCCGTTCATCTTTTGTCCTTTCCTTTTGTCTATCTTTCAATTTTACTCCATAACTATCCACGTTACAGACTTTCCAATATCACTACGGGGGTTACAACACCCGTATTGACATTCTCACCTTGCTTGGGGTGAAATGATTAGAAAATAAATAAATAAAAATAAAGATGAACACAAAAATGCCGAAAAGTTTTCACGTATATAAGACCAGAATAAAGAGAAAATACTCAATATATTTTAAAAATTGAGTTACCTCCCTTGAAATTTTTTTTTTTTTTTGGTTCTTTTTTTTTTTTCGCTTATGCCTTTTTCGTTATAGTTATGAAGTTGGCTTTCGGATCAAACACCAAAAAGAACTAACTACAGTTAGAACACGTTAGCTTATCATGGTACATTTTTTCAGAAAATAATCTCATATCTCTTTCTGGATCATTGAATTCATTTAAATGGGAGATTAAAAATCTTGTCATTACTTGTTGTTGTTGTAGTTCGGCGATTTCACAGCACGCCAACAAAGTGACGCAGCCTGATATATCCATGATGACAAGGGTATACTTGACATGGGTATACTAGTCCTATGCATCACAGCCAAATATGGCCAAAGCTTTTCATAAAATCAGGACATAAATTTGCAAGTGTTCCCAGTTAAGGAAAATATCTTTCAGACTGGTTAACAAAGTCCGTTCAGATTGAGGGGTTTTTGATTGAGCAAGTATCATGAGGCGATTATTGTGTGTGTGTGTGTGTGTGTATGTGTGTGTGTGTGTACGCGTGCGTGCGCGCTCGTTACTTCCAGTGGATGGAACCAGTCAGCCAAGGATGGTAGTCCATGTAAGAGAAAGAAAGCATTGCTGCCTTGCACCAGGCATATCCAATCATGGGAAAGGCTTCGGGAGTAAACCCTGAGGAAAAATCCGGAGCCGGGAGGGCCTAAGGCAGTCTGATGTTATATTCAACTTCGTTCTGGGAACTCCTGCGACGACGCTGGTGCCAAGCTTTACTGGACTCTACCTTTTACCTTAGACAACATCGGTGGTGTGTAGAGGAGAGGCGTTCTGCATAGGCAACCGCCGATCTCTCATAAAACCCTTCCTAGGGAGGACACTCCAGCGTCGCCTCGCCGCGATGACAAAGCATGTCACACACCAGTGGGCCTGTACAGCCATAACAGATGCTACGCAATCATCAGCATCTGAGGCATAACTTTTTGCGCGTAGATCTATGATCCCTCGAGTCTGACGGATGCGACACCTCTTCTTCTTCTTTTATTCTTATTCTTATTCTTATTCTTATTCTTATTCTTCTTATTATTATTCTTTTTATTCTTATTCTTCTTTTTATTCTTATTCTTCTTATTATAATTCTTATTATAATTCTTATTATTATTATTATTATTATTATTATTATTATTATTATTATTATTATTATTATCCTCTTATTTTTATTCTTATTTTTATTCTTATTATTCTTATTATTTTTTTTTTTTTTTTTTTTTGCATACACATTTATTTCCGGGACCAAAGCAGAAATGACTTCATTTTCCAAGGATCATTTTTGTAAAAACATTTTACTTAGATAAAGCTATTCGTGAGCTGTACTTGTAATTACATTTTTTTTTATTTAAGGCAGAGGCTACCAGGAATCACTTCAATGTCTCTATCGGAACCTTTTCCAATCTATAAGAGGGCTACAACCACAACTGGAATTATCGAAGTCCTCATTTGCCACATTTTTTTAGATTTCCACTTCAAGATCCCTTTATTTTGGTAGTTTTTGAAGATTATTATTATTATTATTATTAATTATTATTATTATTATTTCTTTTGATTTCAGTTGTATATTCATTTTCTTCCGAGTCCCAACGAGAGATCAAAGGTTAGAATTGGTATCTTGATATTTTCATTAAACATTTCTGTAAAAAAATAAATAAATAAATAAAACAACTTAAAATCATACATATTTTACATTGATAAAGTCTTTCGTAAGGTGTGAGCTCTATTTGAGAGAACAATTATTTTTTTTTTTTTACTAGGGATCCCTTAATGTGCCTATAAGAACATTTTCCAATTATACCCAGATCAAAAATTAGTAGTGGTGAGTGTGAGTGCAGCACACTAAGGAAGTGACACTGTACTAAAAAGATTATTATTATTATTATTATTATTATTATTATTATTATTATTATTATTCATACTTACTCTCAAAATTACTAACGATATGATTGATACAGATGTCAACGAGGAGAGGAACAATGGCGAGAGACCATTCCTGATCTTCTGCGATAATCCTTCTCATATTACGCGAATCAGTTACCGGATTGTCGGCTTTGCCCTTTTCGGATTTTCCTGATTTTGCCGAACCTTTGTCCCTCTCCTTCGCCTGCGATTTATTTTCTGTTGGTTCTCTGTCCTTCATTGGGGATTCGGCTACCATAATCTGAAATGAAAAACTTTGCTTTCACAGCGTATAGGATGGAAGACAATAAGCGCAAAATGCGTCTGTTGATGCTAATAATCAATATTTCATTAAAAATTTAAATTACTTTATATTTTATTGTTTATCGACATCCATATCAGAAGTTTCAGACGGGGTGTACAGCTATTCATTATTGATTTCATCTTTTTACGACTAAATGTTGACGAAAGTCTACTATAAGATAAAGAGTGTTCAATATATTTCTTATTTAAAGGAAACTTTTTCTGTTTCCATGCGTATACTGCTGGTTGAAATTTCTGGGACACATAATGAACTCAGGGCTTGGATTATCTGACACTCAAAGGATATAATCGAGCCAAGAGGAACAAAGAAAATCAGCGAGTAATCTACCTAGCAATCTTGAATAGAAACTGGAATGATAATGACGCAAACATTAATTAAAACTGCACAAGAAAACTGAAGAGAATTTTTCCAAACTGCAAGCATTTAAATAGGACAGTTACTAAAACTTACGTTAGAACTTGGATTAAGACGCCAATTCGTGTGGACATTCTTCATTACCGATGTCAAGATACCCGTTATAGCAGCGGATTTTCTGGCCAACTTCGATAGATCGTTTAATATATCAAACAAGAAATTCACTGATGACCAGACTAAATTAAAAGTTGCTGGTATCTGTACGACATACAACGTCCTGCGAGTATCAGATTTTCCAAGCCCTCTTTCCTCATTAAGCGCCCTAGAAATTTCAACTGACACTTCATGATGCTAAGGTTGCCTTTTTGTTTCCATTTTCTCCAAAACCTCGTTGTTGCTCACAAGTTCGGCTCGCAAAACTAAAAGCGAACCTATTCAGCATTTACATACCATTTCTGTAAAGTTAGTAAAGTATAGACTCTGCATCAACCCGGAAAACTGCATTCTAGAAGCCGAAGAACACGTTTTTCTATCGATGGAATTTCACTAATTAGAGAAAAGTTGATTCCATTCAGAATTTTCCATTACCGACTTTTGTTCGTCAACTTCAACGATTTGTGTGACTATTAAATTATTGCAAGAATCGCATACCACATCTCTCTCTGTTGTATGCTCCACTTACTACCTTACTTTGTTGGCATAGCAAGTTCAAGCTTTTGAACGAGCCAAAGAAGCCTTAATGACTGATACGAAACGAAGCTACATATCCGACAAGAATTGCAATGCCGACACTGACGATAGACGTTTCTTCTCTAGCAGTCGGAGCCGTCCAACAGCAAATTAACAATGGAAAAGAACACCTTATAGCCTTTTACTCGGTTAAAAGGCCATAGCCTTTTCTCTAGGGAACTAATCCTCGAACATATACCTTACAAAATACTTCGGGCAAATGCTCACCGAGAGAAGTTCGCCAATTGAACTATATCTCGCAATTTACATACAACATTGCCATATAAAAGATCCCCAGAATCTGGAAGAAAATACTCTAGGTAGGAGTTACACGCAGACCATAAGTGACACTGATATTAGCCATGAAGATATCACTGGTGGACAAGGAAGAGTCACCTCCATAAATTTGTTATGGTTTAGAATGATGATGATGTTTCATCATTCTAAAAATAACTTTGTCATCAGTGATGATAGAAAAGAAGGATATTTCATCATCCTACCGTCATCAATATAAAAACGAATCATCCACCGCAAGAGAGTCAGTAGAGTAATGTAGACTCGGGTACCCTATAGCAGTCGTCAGTAGACCAGTAGACCAGCAGTAGAAATACACGCATGCCAGCGCCTCGGAAGATCGAAAACAGATAATGTCAAACGCCATCCTCACAAACGAAATTTTCGGAACCAAAGCAAGTAACCACTGACTTTTAAATAAAGACACACTGAGAACATTGTACATACCGTACTAATATTCTGTAATTCACATCACAAAAAATACAAATCTTTGATGTTTATGTTAATACGTGTTTCAAGTTTTTATTGTTTATATTATTGTTGTACGTTTTAATTCATTTCATTTCAATATAAAACAAAAGAGAAAAGGATTCTTCCTACACTACAAATACATATAGCAATGGAGTAATTACTTTAACAACACTCAAATAATATCAAGTCAGGATTACTACTATAGAAACCCTAATTTACATACCCTGTTACATATCAAGTAATATAAGAATATTTCCACTTTGTCATTGTTTTTCTTCATACAGCTTTATACAACGCCACCTAGCGAATATTAAAAGATTTTTTCTGGTTAACAAGATGAGATAATCCCACAATTTTAAAGCAAATTTTCAAGGTGCGTAAAAAGTAAATAAATAATAGTATTTGATCAAGTAGAACGCCGTTCAATAGAATCAATATAAAGTTATAAACGAGTAAAGTTTAGATAATTTCCTTACAGATGAAGAAGAGATTCATTAGCAGAGATATTGTTCTGCAAAAATATACTGAGAATACCATAGACGAACATGCGAGAAAGAAGAAATTTTAAAGACTATGGAAAACAAAAGGACGCTTAAACTAGAAAGAGACAGTTGAAATTTCTGGATCATAATGAGGAAAGAGGCCTTGAAGATTTCAACAATGACATGACATTGTCATTCGAAGAGAAGCCGACTAACCAATCTAATGAACATGTGTAAATAGATGTCAGAACAATGACTGAGAAGGACATTAAAAGTTACAAAGGATAGTGTTGTAATGTACGGTATGAGTATGTTGAGGTTGGGGAAAACACCAAACCGATTGCTCCCCCACCAACTACGGGAATATTAGGCAAAAAGGGGAAAGAGACAGAGGTAACAAAAAATAACACTGCCTCGAATCAGATACCCAAAATAATATTTCCACAGAGTTTACTAATAAAATAATCTATTCACTATTTTTTAATCACCCTAAGCAAAGCGGGAATGTCACTAGTAAAGCAAAAGGCTACAGAGAGTGAAATTATGGGAAAACACTGGGTATAGGGGGGGATTGAGGAAAGGATAAAAGATGAATGGGGCTCAAAACGGCAGAAGATGGCGATTGACGGTGCATTTACATTTTTGAAAATTGTAGCTTTCAGGAAAGCAAAAAACGGAAGGAAGTCCCACTGTCACGAAGTGCGAGAAAAGAAACTGCTGGAGTAAAAGTGGCGGTCAAATTTAAATTCTTGCAAAATACATTTAATTGTCGGATTTTAATGAAAGTTTGAAGACTTATGGATGAATTTTCTTATTAGAAACTCTTAGTAAAAAAATAAAAAATAAAAAAAATAAAACTGTCTAGAAGCAGATACCCCAAATAATATTTCCAGGGCGTTTACTCATAAAATAAACTGTTCACTATTTTTTAAATCATTTCACGCCAAATAAAGGGGGAATGTCGCTAGTACGCAGAAGGCTACAGAGAGTGAAAGTGAGAAAAAACACTGGGTATAGTGAGGGGGGGGTTGCGGAAAGGATAAAAGATGAATGGGGTTGAAGACGACAGAAGATGGCGATTGACGGTGCATTTAAATTTTTGAAAATTGTAGCTTTCAGGGAAGCAAATAAACGGAAGGGAGTTTCACTGTCGGTAAGTGCGAGAAAAGAAACTGTTAGATTAAAAGTGGCGGTTATATTTAACTATTTCAACAGTAAAAGAGTGGGACCTAAATGCCAATCTAGTAGCACGCTTAAATCTATTTAGTCGGGGCATCAGGAGAAAAAACTCGTCGGGGCAGTTGCCATGAAATTATTTGTAGAAAAGTCAGACGAAAGCCATGTCACGTCGGTGAGAAAGTGACTGAAGTCGAGATGCCAAGTCAGGATCTATTACATTACCGATCCGTCTTTGGATTTTGTCAAGAATCTATACATCCATTGATAAATAAGAACTGAACGTTTCATTTGAATTCGATAATTCCCTGATTTCTGGCGTCTTGGGTATGACGATAAACTACATCCGGCAGTAAAACATATGATCGGGGGTGGGGGGTCGTTTGAGGATCGTGGAACCACTTTTTGATTGCTGCTGTTCTTAGGTCCACCCTGACCCGTGGCGGTAGCACCTGTTATAGCCCCACCTATGGGCAAATAGTTAACCCTGAAATTGGGATCAAAACACTATGAAAGTATAAAAATACATTTTTGAAAAAAAGAAATTACCACCAATACATTTTTGAAGAAAAAATATTACCACCAATAAATACATATTCTATATATACGAATATATCCTAAAAATCTTGTCGACATTAAGTAACACATTGAGGTTGATATGCCGTAAAGCAAAGTAAACCAAAAACCTGATTTCTGGCATTTTTTAAAGCAGGATCTAGCGAATTTTTACTTTTTTGTAAGAATCGAAAATTTTTGTGTTTTGTTCTTTTTTTCTATCTAAAACGATAGAAAAAAAGAACAAAACACAAAAAAGGGCGTCCTGTTCATGATATTGGTACACTGTAAAATTGACCCCTGACTTTTTATAGGATTATTGGACTTAGATATTCTACGTTATGTAACAGGCATTTTTTTTTCTTTTTTTTTTTTTTGAAAAATTTGAATTTATGAACATAAATTAATAACAGTATATATCCGTTTATTCTTCAGTGGAATAACGAAAGATGCCTTCCAAAAGCTAAGCAAAGTATTAAGAAACAGGAACATTTCGTTAGAAACAAAGAAAAGCGTACTAAACTTACATAATATCAGTCTACCCATATGGCAGTGAATGATGGAGAATCTACTCACAGATGAACAAGAGACTTGAAGCAACAGAAATGTGAATGGAACGCTATGAATTGAACATATGAGCAACAGCAACATTTCGGAGAAATGGAAGCAAAAAGAACAGTTATACTTAACATCAGAAAGAAGCAATTAAAATTTATAGGGCTTATAATAAGGAGAGAGAGAGAGCTTGGAAAATTTGACACTAACTGTACTCAATTGAAGACAACTTTAGAAGAATACAGCACACGGTCAACCTAACGAGTTTATGTAAATGAATAGAAGAATAGTTTAGGAGAGATAGCAAAAAGACAATATTATTCTAAGAACTACAAAAGGCAGGAAACTGTGGAGTGCCATGATCACTACCTTTCTGAAAAGACATGGAATAAAAAAGAAGAACAAGAAGAAGAAGAAAAATGTTTGTGAATGTGCTTTCAAAAAAAAACCGTTACAAAAAGTCTGTAAAATGTTTCAAAATTTTTAAATTCAAAAATTTTAAAAAGATAAAAAAAAAAGTATGCCGATATCAATTATGTAAGCACAGCTTCAAACTTAACATTTGTAAATAACTCTGTAAAAAGTCAAGAATCGTTTCTACAATGTGTCCATATTATGAACAAAGACACCCTTCTAAGTCGATAAAAAATGGGAACCTCCACTTTGTCGCTGAAAAAAGAGCATAAACTGATGAAAAAAGGCCTCAAACGCAATAAAAAGAAAGTTTTATCGTCAAAATGTTTATGTTAAGAGAAAAAAAAACAAAGAATTTTTTTATTCTTTTATTAATTTTTTTAAAAGTTTCTAGCACGTCGAAAGTTTGATTAAAAATCTTGTTATTTTTTGTTTTTGTTTTATTTGTTTTTTTTTGTTTTTTTGTTTTTTCACGTCAGCGGTCTACGTAATATTTACGATTAGACTTTTAGCGCTTTTTTGCATAAGTTGTAGAATCAGATTCCTACATTTTTTTTAAATCTTAAATTTTGTGCAAGTTAAACACATAGAGGCTCCCAACCAAATATAACAACTGATGTATTTTGATTGGTTGTAAAATATTAATTAGGTGTTGTCAACTACGTCCGAAGGTACCGACCCAAATTTTGACCTCTAGTTGACGCCATAAAATGTAAACATGTTCACGAGCCTCCCCACGTAACCAAGAAAACTAATAAAAACGAAACTTCGACGCGACTTGGTCAGTGGGCACTTAAAATATTGAACCAATTCACTTGACTTCATTGGAAATCAACACAGCAAAGGAGACGAACTTTATCTTCAATACAACAACAAACCTTGTCAACCATTTCCAGGCTTAACACTCACTCCCACAAAATATTCTATTCCACAAGAAGAATCTCTGGTTAATGAGCGATAACTCTAACAATCAGTGAGTTTAAGAACAATACTTTTTTCTAATAATACAAAAACAAAAACAACTGTTTAATTTTCCTATAAAAACAAATATAGCAAACTACACCTCATTTTCACACATACAGTATAGTAACACACACCAAATGACTATTGTGTTTATCAACTTTTTCACTATATGTATTTGTTGTGTTTATAAAAAATATTTATTGTTGAACAAATTCATAATTTCTTCTACTTGATTATTTCTCTTGTTGTTGTCTTTGTTACATTTGATATTGTAAAAATTGTAGAGGGTCAGTTTTTATTTCTATTTATAACCAATACAAATTGGCTGACCTACTATAAAAGCAAATTGATTAGGAAATTCTTGCAAAATTCATCTAATTGTTAGATTTTAATGAAAGTTTCAGGACTTATGAATGATTTTTTTTATTAGAAATTCTTCGTAAAAAAATTACTTTTTTTTTTTACATATGTTACCCCCACTTACTTAATTTCATAAAATTTCGAGAAATTAAATTTCAATCTCAATATTGTTCGTATTAGTTAAAAACAGGAGAATGCAATCTTTTTTTTTTTTTAAAAAAATTTCCCAAAAATCTGCTCCGAATCGTAAAATAAAAAATGCAATAAAACTATGAAATTATTTAATTAGGAAAACTTTTAATTGCTTTTATAAATAAAACTTATTTAGGAAACTATTGTCTCTAATAATGAATTTTTATAAGAATTGTTTTCATTTTTGTTTTGTTTTTTTAATTTTAATTGTTATATAAACATATGTAAACCGTTTTAAATTCTGCATTATTTTAATCCGGTTAGGTGATATTGTTATTAAGTGAAAACTATATTTACGAATCAAAAATTGAAAAGCTTAATAAAAGTTGTTTTGCATCAAGACTTTTAAAATATATATATATTTTTTTTTTATGTGTATAAACATTGCCATTTGTCTAAGTATCGTTGACCATTACGTGTTTTAAGAGTTGTCCTCCCTGAAAAATTTGGGGGTCTGCAATTCTTTCATTATTCATTTTCAGTGTTTAATTGTGTTTATGTCTCAACAGGCTTTGCAAATCATCCCTTCAAAATTTAAAATTTAAAGCAATTTTTACATTTTTTTAATTCTTATTTCACTAAATATTTTTTATTCTATGCATTTATTTTAGAGTGGTTAAAATTAAATTAAGTAATTTTATAAATTTCACTTAGTTAAGAAAGAACCTTGAGATGAAACCCTATAAAATCCTACTAAAAAATAATTTTGACTTTCACTTAAATTTATCTTATTCATTTTCTATTTGAAGTTCTTATTTTTTTTAAATTTGCGTGTCATTTTGAAATTTTGAAATTTCTTTTCAAATTATTTTTACTTTAAGTCCTATTTCATAAAAACAGTGTTCTTTTTTGTTAGTAGTTTTTTGGGGTTTTTTTCGTACTTTTTTTAAGTTTATTCTTTTTTGTTAGAGTTATTTTCATAAAAACGTATAGGATACAAATCCTATATCATTTCAACAAATGACTAAAAAACACAAAGTAGATTTGCACATCCGCAAAATCGGATCAAAACGACTAAAAACAAATTTCGCAATAAGGTGTGAAATTAATTTTCTGACCAATGAAAGGAGGCGATTTGCTAAACTAAAAAAAAACGATAACGAGCCAGTGTGAAAAAAAGTTAACAATAAATAGAGTTTCAAGTCAATCACCAGTCAGAAGTGGGCAGAGATCATAGAAGATTGACAGTAAATTAAATTCCATCCCTGATTCAACCCGACACTAAGAGCCGAAAGTGGACTAGGAAAAGAAAACAACAACAACAACAAATTTACAACTGACTCCAAAACAATTCATAAGTACATTTTCCTTTTAATATCTTTTATTCCTCATCCTCACTCTCTTTTTCAACTTAAATTGATCGCCCCCTTTTTCCTTTACACCTATACAAAAACAAAAGAAACAGACATTACTCTGCTACTCTGTTGAAAGACAGCGAACACAGACATTTTTGTAAAAATCACATTTTTGCTTAAATGAACTAAAGCATTAATCTTTTTTTTTTTTTTTTACCCTATTCACAAGATAAATAATGTTTTTTTGTTTTTTTGTTGTTGTTTTTTTTTTCGAAATGTCAAGTCATAGAGAGTGAGGAGTAGGACTCTATATTCACCGAAAAATTTTCCCTGTTTTTTACTAGTAGATCAGTCTAATGACAAAAAGTGTACTGTATCTATGGTGATCTACCCAACAACAAGTCACCTTAAAAAGTTCCAATTCAGATCTCACACCCAACGTATCCACACATAGACTGTGTATTATGCATTTCCACTGCAATGTTAAGCGATTTTTTAAACAATAAACAAAAAACATTGTCGTTAATAGTTTCTACTCACTGTTAATATTATATGAATTCTGTACAAAATAATTTAGCTGTACAAAGCAGTTAGCACCTCTCGGTGGTACAAAAACATAAAAGTTCGATGTTTTTCTTTCTTACATGAAGTCGTCTTTGTTACTACGAAACAATATACATGCTGAACTGTTGTTAGGGTGTTAACATGTATTAGTCCCTTCTGAATATTTGTCCGGCCTTCGTGTAAACAGAAGGAAAGGCTACAATAGTCTTCTTTTTCGCTTCGACCGTGAGAAAATATTTAAAATGAAATTTTTTAAGACTATTTTTATGCCTTCGTGTCTGCCAAAAAAGACAGCGTTTCAAAAGGACAGTTATTGCCTTGACATTGCTATTATTACCGTATACGCTTTTTTTTACCGCCTCGCTCACTCAATGTTTTATTGTTTATTTTGCAAGAAAAACAAAATAAGTCAACCAAGTACAATGTGATATGTATTAGTATTATTTACCTTTTACAAAGATTGAATAATATTTACAATTTTTTAAACAAAAATGAACTTACAAAGAATTCTTTTTATTCAAAAAATTATTTTAAAAATTACAAAATTATCAAAATATGTACGAGTAAGTAAGAAGAGAATGAGATCCTCTCCTCAACCTGTTTTTAGTAAATTTAAATTTAGCTGGCAAGAAAAATGAAAGAAATACCCAGAAAACCGAAATTTTTCATAATTTGAAGTTACAGCTACTCGTTGTCATGTGATTATTTTAAATTTTCCTGTTCAGACATGTTTTTTTTAACTTAAATATGAATATTTCTTTCATATTTATTTCTTTATAAAATGGTAAATAAATTTTGAATAAATATTTCATTATAAATATAGATTGCTTATTTACTAGTATAGGAAAGGAGAGTTCTAGAAAAATGGGATTAACTTTGGCGCAATTTTTTAATCTATAAAAGATGCCTATGCACGTTTTCTAAAAAAAAATAAAAGAAAACGCTCGAACATTGTTGACCAATCGGATGTAAAAAAAAAAAAAAAATATGCGGTCGCTTCGTAAGAAATTTGTGGAGCTATGCTAACGCGCGTGATCTCAGAACATTTTTAAAAAATGAAAATATTGTCAACTCAAATCACTTCAGAACAGTTTACTTGTCCGGCACGCCAGATAAACATCACTGTGTCTCACCGCAAGCTTGGTCCTTTGACCGCTGATTGAACAGTACTATCAAATTACAATTCTCAACTTGGCGATGATCTTTAACGCCACGCGGCAGCTGATAATTTAATTTCTCTAAAATTCGCAGAGACTTTAAAGTTTAAAGAAAAACAAAATAC
The DNA here is from genome assembly GCA_963932145.1 of Acanthosepion lycidas. Taxonomy (NCBI): domain Eukaryota; kingdom Metazoa; phylum Mollusca; class Cephalopoda; order Sepiida; family Sepiidae; genus Acanthosepion; species Acanthosepion lycidas. Next base: position 46,430,676 of record OZ010571.1, on the reverse strand, counting down.
GAACGATTAATTATTTAATATCTTGTGTTGTAAAATTAAAAAGAAAAGGAAATTAAAAAAAAAAAAACTTCTCTATTCCTCATGTTAATCGTTTTAATCACTACAAGTATAATTTTATATTTGCAAGACATAAAATATCTTTGTTTTCATTTCTCAAGAAAATGTATGAATCCACTTTTTTTTTATCAAGCAAGGCAATATAAAGTAGGTGCCAGTATTGATTCGCTAGAAAATGAGTATACATTAGGTGAAAAAATGCCCCAAACTTAATAAAAACAAAGTTTTATCGTCAAATGTTTTTAACACTAACAGCAAAGACCAAAGTATTTTTTACTTTTTTTTATTTTTAACGTTCGAAATTTTGATTAAAACATTTTTCTTGCATCAACGGTGAGACCACAAACATTTCTATAGAAAATGTTAGCATCTTTTTTTTTTACGGTAAAAAGCACATTGATTTGGAAATGAAAAAACAATAAATAGTTAGAAGAATGTTGAACAGATTTAGATGCAATGTATTGTAAAACACTTGATGATATTCAGTCAACCCCCCACGAGGGCGTCATGTCGTGGCACAAGGACTTTCAAACGTGGGCATTCCGAGCCCGTAGGCTCGGCCAAAAAATAGCCCATTGAACCCGCATAAACGGGTTCAGGGCCGGTCTGCCTCCCCGAAGGAGACTCCGCCCTTCGGCGTAGCCTCCTTCGGGTTCCTCCCGTCCGTAGGATGAGAGTACAACCGAACAGTTGCTCAAGTCAAAACTTGAGCGACTGAATAAACACTTGACGACGAGTCTCGTTGCAAGTCCGTATATATAAGGGAGATAATAAAAGAAATCTGCAAGAGTTATTTCCCATGAATTATGATTACTCACTTTCTTGTCAGTGCAAAAATAATGACGTAATAATGTCGTTTTTTGACGTATTTTTAAGGGCAAAAAACGACATTATTACGTCATTGTTTTTGCACCAACCTAATATCTTCGTTACATGATCAGGTTCTATTGACAAAATAACAAAGAAATTAATCTGACGCAAGTATGCTTTTATAAACTTTAGTTTTTGGAAGATCCCAAACACGTTATGGCAGCATGATGGTACTCTGCGTCTTGATGGCGCCCAAGACGACTGCCCAAGTTGCCAGTACCTTGAACCAGCCTTATATATATATATATATATATATATATATATATATATATATATATATATATATATAAGATGTTATGCATATTCTATCCTGAATATTAAATATTTTTACTCTATAAATATAGTCAGTCAGTTATGAGCCATGCATGATACATGTTTAGACCATCATGTATCTTTCGATCTATTACTCACAAGGCAGATGTTTTCCTGCTGTAGGTTGCCATTACTTTCTACAGTTGACCAATTGCCATCCAAGGCTATAGAACTCAGTTTGTCCTTCTATTTACACATAGCTGGGTGAAGAAGAAGAGTATCCATATCTTTCCCAAGGGTATTAACATGTAAATGAATGTAATGAATTTGAATGTAATTTGAACTCGTCTCTCCAATTCCTCAATCTGAGCTGCTATCCATTACTCCACCATGCCTATGAATATAGTAGAGCATAAAACTATATTTATCACATATGTATGTGTGTATGTGTGTGCGTGTCTGTGTGCATGAAGATTTGACAGAATTGTAAGTAAATAAATCAATTCACAAAACAATTATTTTGCTTATCAGTGTCAAAATAAATCAACATATAAATAAAATCTGAGTTGAAATTAGTCAATTCTGTTTAAAAAAAAATTAGGTACACTCAAAGCAAAATAAAAATCCAGCTTTCATATGACTAACATTAATTCCTCCTGGGTATAATGATGAAGTACCACTGGCAACAACGCCTCTGACTGAGAGGTTTTGAGGAACATGGACCCATCCCTTAATTACTGCTGTTCCCAGCTCCACCCTGACCGTGGGTAGTAGAAACTTTTAGAGTCCAAACTAAAGTTGAAATCCAAGTATGAGTAAATAGTGAGCCACTAAACTGCAGTCAAAACATGAAAATATAAAAATACATTAGAAAAATTACCAGTAATAGATTTTCATAGTAAGAAAAAAAAATAAAAAAATTACCAGCAATACATTATTAACAAAAAAAATTGCAACAATACATTTTTAGAATTACCAAAGCTCACAAGAATATAAAATTTCGGTACTAAATGATCCATAAGGAGTTGATATGCCATTAAACAAACCAAACCAAACAAACTAACATTAATCATGCCAATTTAAATTTGGTTGAAATAAAATACCTTTTTCTGAAGATAATTTTTCAGTGAAACATCTCAAAAACAAATTCTACAAATTACCTTATATACTTATCATACATACAGAATATCCTTCATCCAAGAGGCATTTGTAAAAATCAGTTAACTCTCTATTGTTTTTGTAAATATTTGTCTATAATCAGTTACTTTATATCATTTATTGTTGCCTTTAATTTTACTGCACAAGTCAATGTTCACAGAATAAAACTGGAATGAAACAACCAATGTTAGAAAAGTGTTCAGGATAAAAAGAAATTAACATAAAAAATAATTCCATATGAATTTCAGCTTATGATGTCCTTATATTAAGAATATATACAATAACTTATTTTGTGATGTGAGATTTTATTATGAAACTCAAAGGTTGTTCCTATTATAAATAAATATACATAATAACCTACAGTTATTCATTATTTGAATCTCAGTTATATTATTTAAGAAAATAAGTGTTCAATTATCCTTCTGTAATCTTATAGTTAAGTTACCTGACAAGTGCATGTAATTCCTGCAAAACTCAGAATCAAAACAAGATAAGTGGGTATTCCATTTTATTTATTACTAATAATGCTGTATATCCAGCACAATAATTACAAACACCATTTACCATTAAAATATTATCTTCCAGAAATAACCTGGTTGAGTTATTTTTTTTTTTTTTGGTGGGGTGTTGTTTTAGTGAATGGCTTTGCTATTGTTCCTGCTATATAATGACTGCCATGTGCTGTAAAAAAAAAACATATACACTCAAGAGAAACAAAATATTGTAAAGTTTTTAATTGATGAGGGCACAATTTTGGAAATTTTGAAAATTTGAAGAAAATGCAGAAAACTAAGAAGAGTCACAAAAAAACATGAAAACAACTAAGCCTTTAAGTAAATATCGCAAAGAGAAACGTTTAAGATGAATAAAGAAGTTCATTAAAACTACCGTATTTGACAACATATAAGGCACACTTTTTTTTACTAAAAATATCTTTTAAAATTTCACTGTGTCTTATATGTCATATGTAGGTTTACTAATTTTACTAATTTTTTCTTGATTTGTCCTGCTGAAATTGGGGTGCATCTTATACACCTATGCATCTTATATGCCATCAAATATTTGTAATTTGTCAAATGTATTTTTAATGATCAATGTAGAGCAGTGGTTCACAACCATTTTACCCAATACCCACTTTTTACGAGATGTCAGAAATATCATTTCTCCCCCCTTTCTAAGATTGTCCAGCTCAAAAGGTGCATTCCAAATAATATGCATATATTATTGAAAATCTTCATTCTTTTCCATATTAGTACATATGCATTTACATGGATCATTTTTATAAAGGAGTTTTACAAATTTAGAAAATATTGATGGATTATTAAACTTGAATACGTGTAACAGTAATTTGTCTTAAATTAATAATTAATTATTAAACAAATAATTTGAAGCGTATTTTATTAAACAAAAGGTGCAATGGAATGACAGGGAAGAGGAATTCAATATACAAAATAAATTAAAAACAAGAAAAAGTAAAGATTACTCTCATGAAACCCTGAAACCACCCCCTGAGGGAACAGGGAATCACCCTGGTTGAGTACCCTTGATTTCAAGTGACCATGGAAAGTCCTGTTACCTGGGCAAGTATTTGACTTCTTCATGGAATTAATCAATCAACATGACATAGAAGTCAAAAGGACGAAGTGAAGCAGTGTTTTCAGCTTGTATTGTTGGCAGAAAAACTATAGGTCCCTTCAAACGGCATTGTGAGGGTTACCCCGCCTTGGCTACCAAGACACCATCTCTATTGGATTTAGACTGTGGCATGTAGTGGACATATCCATTCTTCCCTTTTGGTGAAACTTGTGCAGCAAATCAACTACTTAATTTCAAATTTCATGTGAATATTAAACGCATGTACATACACACATTATGGATAAGTACACAAATTTTTTCTTCCCTTTTTTTATACTTATCTGTACATATGCAAATATTTTTTTCTTCATCTTCCTTTGTTTATATAAGTATATATATAAGATAATATGTAAAAAATATAAATAGATGTATTCCTGTACATGTTGAAATTTAATCATTTTGAAAATGCTGAATTCAGTTTCCTTAAAATATTTCAATGTCAACCTTGTCCATTATATTTCTGTAGCAGTAGATTATACAAATGTGTTTCATAAAGTTCATACCAAAAAAATGTCGGAAATGTTAGCTAACGTTGAAATATTTGGGAAAGATATTAGAATAATCCAGTACCTATACTGGCAGCAAACCATTTGCATAGGGAAAGAAAATTGATTCAGTAAATATACAAAAATAGAAAGGAGCATAAAAGAAGGATGGGTCTTCCCATCTTATTTAATTTATTCAACTGATACAGTGAGGTAATTCTGAGAGAATTCAAGTAATATAAGGATTCATTGGCAGCCACAATCTTAAAAACATTAGATATGCCGATGATACAGTGTTGATAATAGACACAGAAAGGAAACTACAGGACCCCCTCAAGAAGATAGTAAAGGAAAATGAGGAGAAAAGATGAAACATCAATTGTAAGAAGACAGAATGTATGGTTATCAATAAAAGGAACAACTCAATGTGCAACTTACAAACTGGAGACACAAAAACAAAGCAACTTCAAAAATTTCAATATCTGGGAAGTGTTTTAACAGAATGGGGAAAGGGTAACAGCAAAATACAAAGAAGCATTGGGATAATGAAAGATGCCTTCTAAAAACTGAGCAATGTATTAAAAAACAAGAAAATTTAATTAGAAACAAATAAAAGAGTACTGAACCGTTATGCAATACCAGTTGTCCTATATGGCAACAAATTCTAGATAATCTCATCACAAATGAAGAAGAGACATGAAGCAACAGAAATATGGTTCTACAGAAGGATACCATGGACTGAACATGTGAGAAGCAATGAAAATGGAAACAAAAAGACTCTTATATTTAATATCAGAAAGATGCAGTTGAAATTTTTATGGGACGTAATGAGTAAAGAGGGCTTAGTAAATGTACCACCGACAAGACATATTGAAGGCAAGACAAAAATAGAGTATAACCTACCTAGCTATCTAAAAATGGCCGGCAGAATAGAGTTTAGGAGAGATAGTTTAGGAGACAAAATTTACTAAGAGCTACAAAGGATAGGAAATTGTGGAAATACATGATCACTAATATTCTGAAGGGACATGGCACATAGAAGAAGAAGAAGAAGAAGAAGAAGAAGAAGAAGAGGAAAATGAAGTGGAATAAAAAAGAGAAAGAGGAAGAAATGATTGGAGATTATGTATAATGGAAAAGGTGTTAGAAGAAGAAAAAGTAGAAGATGATGATGATGAAGATATATTGAAATTGTATAAACAAAGGAGAAAAGTAAGGTAATTTAAATGAGGAGGAGAGCAGTTTAAAAAGCAATTGAATGTGAACTCAAAGATGTCAGATCAAGAGATATTCTGGTTAACCGAAAATTATCTCTTCCTGTTGTTTTCAAGAGAATTATTTTTCAGATCTGCTAGATAAGTAATTTTAAAAACAAATTATATCCTTATCCATTCTGCAAAATACCGTGTGACTTTAAATATTTATTGGTTACGCAGCCTGATATACCTTTCTTAAAAGGTTGCTACGGTAATAGTAGATATTATTCGACGCAAATAAGCAAACATGGCACGTGTCAACATACTAACAGATTATCTCATTAATAATTCTTCAGTTTTAACTGATCTAGCGAAACAATCTTGTTAAGCATTACACCTTGTTGAAGTATCAATAGATAATGGAGATTAATTTTGTTAATACATGTTCTTTTTTTGCTAGCATTTTTTTGGGTATTTTTACTTTTATTTCAACTATAAATATGTTTACCTATAGACTATAGGCCAATAACGGCCGATCTTTATCTTTAGAGTCTTTTATAAACATAGTTAATGTTTATATATAGACACAAGTATTAACATGATCAATCTTTACTTATAGGCTCAAGTATAAACACCATCAATGTTTACCGATAGACCCGATTATCAATATGACCAATGTTTACTTATAGATTAAAGTATAAACACAATGTTTACCTATGGAATCAAATATAAACAAGATCAATGTTTACTTATAGACTCGAGTACAAACAAAAGAAGATGCTATTCACTACATTATCATGATAAATGAAGAGAATTAAAATAAATTCTTGAGCAAGTTGTTTTGTGAGTGTTGTAGATCCCAAACAAGAAGTTTTAACCTTTAGCTCTCCACATTATTAATACTACTTCCCTTTCCACTGAATTCTTTTTTCAAGGCCTCTCAGTTAATTTAACTCAAAGTTTGTTTTATTTTTCTGTTGCCATAGAAGGATATGAAAACACATCTATGAAATTCAAACACATTATTGTTCAAAGTGTCAGGTTAAACGTTCTATAACAAATGAAGTCATATATACAGAGTGATAAAAATTACAGTAAATTGTATATTCCTACAAGACAATACTCATTAACAGTCTATGACTATTGCCTACTCTTACTAAAAAAAGTCTTCAAAGACCACCAATTAATGGAATGGTCCACAGGCTCTGCAAATACTTATTCAATAGAAAACTTGTGGTCCTTCATTAAATGAGATATGTAAGAATGAAAAACAATGATCAAGTGAAAATAACTGCTAAGTAATAAAGACTGCAGTAATTAATTTTAAATTCAAAAGAGTACAATGTTGAAAGTCTTATGAAGTTTAAAGAATCCTAAGGAACTCATACCAAATAAAAAAAAATAAAATATAATTTACTCACTTATATGGAATATTGTAAATAATATAATGGAGCATTAAATATTCATAAAGCTTTAAAACAGACATTTTAAAAGTATTAGGTTGGTGCAAAAATAATTTCGTTTTCTCACATAGTAACATATGTTAGAAAACGAAATTATTTTTGCACCAACCTAATACATATGAGGACTGATCAAAATATATCAGGACTGTTGCTATGATTAACATAGGTAAAGTATGCAGAGTAAAGCCACATGGTACAGACTGATCTTGAACTCTCTTGCACATGCACACTAAGTTCTTGCTTACTTCCATTGTCTATAGGAAAGGAAGAAATGTGTGTAGAGTGGGCGTATCACCACACCACAGAGATTCCATCAGTGACCATAGCTTGTGCAGCAGGTTTTGGGCCAATCACTATTTTCCCCTGGTCCAACAACCAACAAATCTATTACATCTCACCGGTTGCAATTTGTTCCTCTTTCCAAAATCATATCCCATTTGAAAGGAAAAAGATTTCAAGATGTCGAGGCAATCCAAAAGAATGCGACAAAGTATTTTCTTGCTATCCCAAAAAAGAAATTCCAGGGATGTTCCATCAATGCAAAAAGAGCCTGGATAAAGTGGGACTACTTCACAAAGGGACTGTTTCAAAGGAGATTAAATGCAGAGTTGACATTTATTGTATTAGGTTGGTGCAAAAATAATGACGTAATAATGTCGTTTTTTTTTTTTTTGACGTAACGTCAAAAAACGACATTATTACGGCATTATTTTTGCACCAACCTAATAGAACGACAACAAACAAAATATAAAGATTTATTTTAAAACAAGAACAAGACAAGTTCGTCTGAAGCTGGAAATCAAGCGATATTTACCCAACCTCCCAACGATACAGGATGTGGTACAAAAGGCCGATTTTTATATGGAGCGATTAGAGATCGTAGGCTCGGGCAAAAATTACCCGTAGATCCCGCATACACGGGGTCGGGATTTTGTCAACCACCCCAAACGAGACTCTGCTTTTCGGTATAATCTTGTCTGGGTTCCTCTCTGCCTGAAGACAGACAGTTCGACGTCTTGATGCTTGCTGGAAAGCAAGACCCCTGAGACCAACAGCATACAGGATATTATTACTACTGAAACAGTCTATTTAATATAGGTGTATCAGTTCTTTGTATACTGAGGGTTATCAGTTCGTTCCCTAAAACACATGACATGGAAAGAAAATCATAACTTCAACATGAACTGTTTACTGTGTATGGCGAACATTGAATAGACAGGAAGTAGCTTTTCGGCCTTGTGCCATCATTGTATTAATTTACAATAAATCTCAATAAACAGGAAGTAGTAATCAGTTTTGTGTTAACGGTTGTAGAATACGATAAGTCGAACCTTATCTCGAGCGTCCATCAATAAGCGAAGACAACACCTCACCCGTTTCAGATTTGATTTAAGCTAATAGCGCAGATTTTGTGATGTCCTCTCATTCTTCTATGTGCCTTGTCCCTTAAGGACGTTGCGATCATGACTCACCACAGCTTCCTGTCTTTTGTATATTTTAAGTTTTGTCTTTTTGCTATCTCTCTCAAACTCTGATCCACCATGTATCCATCACATCAGACTCACCAGGGAGATTTTGCGTTGCTTTCCGCCGGTCGTCTTTCAGTCAATCTGTCTTGTGAGTATCAAATTTTCCAAGCCCTGTTTCCACATTATGTCCTCCAAAAGTTTTAGCTATCTTTTTCTGATGCTAAGTATAAGTGTCCTTTTTGTTGCCGTTGTGTCTAGATCTTCGTCGTTGTTTACATTTTCGGTCCATAGTATCCTCAGCATCCTTCTGTAGAACCACATCTATGCTGCTTCAAATCTCATCTTCATCTGCGAGGAGATTGTCAAATATTCACTTTCATATGGGTTGGCGGCTACTATACAACATTTAGCTGTTGAATTTAAACTTCCGAAATCAGGGGCCATGAAATCGCCCACGAGAAGTTTGCGTAAGGATGTCAGCCTACCAAACGTGAACGCCATACAGCCAACTTGATAATAGTTTGACTCTAATGTTATGGTTGAGATGTATAGTCCTGAATTGGCTCCTTTAGATAATCATATGTTTAGAGCTCTTAAACGACATTTAGCCGGAAGATGATTCTTTTGTTACAGGAGTGAAAGAACGACTCCAGTCGCTTGACGCCTTATTCTTCGGGGACAGTATTTATGTGTTACGATCCCGATGCGGCAAGTGAATCCATCTCCGCAGAAAAATATCATAGTGTTGTTGGTAACATAGGCTTCCGCATTTACTATAATGTCAAAACGGCACTGCAAGCACTCTTCGATTGAAAACCAACTTCATTACATCACGGGGGAAATATTTGATTTGCCTTCTCGTTGGCAAAAAGGATAAATGACAATGGTGACTGAAGTAAAACTAGCATGGATATCCGGCGTCACTGAGGGTTAAAATAATTTCAGGTATGAAAACTGGAAAAAAATATGATCTGACTATATCCCATCGTACAGTACTCACTCGAACCTTGATTTCTCGGATTTCAATTTCCGAACATGGAATGAAGAGAATTATTACAATCATCGGTCATTTTTCAATTATCCGAATTAAACTCCTTCTAATATTTCATGTCAGACTACAGTTTTATGAATTTAGAAAACCGTGTTCATCGTTTGGTAGAAATAAAAATCAGTCCCATTAGTTCTTGTTACTTCCCTCGTTCTTTTTCGTACAAAGAACATACATTTGAATTATTTACAGACAGGTCACACCAGAGATTATGGTTTTCGCATTTGCTTTAATTTTATTTCTTATAAACAATTAAGAATGTGGCCAATAGAAAAAGTGGACCTCATTTCAGTCGATTTGTTTTCTACGGTTTATCAACCCCTTGCAGATTATTTAAAGCCAGAAAATACTTTCAGATTGTAGGTATTCTTTTAGGAGATAATAATGATTTAGTGATACAAAATCTTACTAATTAACCCGTAGCTAGGGAGTATTCATGAAGGTATTTGCGCGTAGATGAATATAACGAAACCGACTGAATTTAGAACTCAAGCTTTTCGAATGACAATTCTGGTCCATTATCCATTACACAACTCGCACGGCCAAGCATCTCCATCTGGGTACTTGACGTTGCTTAACTTCGGTGATCGTGCGGGAACCGATTTTTCAAAGTGATGTGACCTTAGAACCTTATTTCGGATGAATCAATATGTTAAATCAGCCAGACCTTCGAGGAAAGTTACAACGCATCAAATTTCATAAATTGGATAAGCCTTGAAATGAATAACTGGTATTTATGTTTAAAAATTTAAAGTGTATGGTAAACGAGCGTGGGACACACGTGAACTCCCCCTCTCTCTCTCTCTCTCTCTCTCTCTCTTCCCGAAGGGAAGAAAAGAAAATCTGCAACTGCATAAATAAAAACAATTATCTATTGGTTGGTGTGTGCTGCTGCACAGAAGGCACCATTTACACTGCTGAGGTCAGTGATAATAACGGTTTCCAGAAAATCTACATTATATGTACTGATACCCCTTTCAAAAAGAGATTTTACAATCATGCTTCGTCTTTTAGGTTGAAGAACTATAGAAATGATAGCAAGCTTGCCGATTGTGTCTGGAAATACAGAGAGAAGTATGGCAGAAGTCCTTGTGTAAAGTGGAACATGGTAAGGAGGGTAAAAACTGCAGAATTCGTGGTAATTTTTTCCGGCTGTGCCAGGAGGAGAAACTGGCCATTGCCACATATCCTGATAAAGGTGGTTTAGTAAATGAGAGAACTTAGATTATGTCAGGGTGCAGACACTTAAGTAAATATTTTTAGGTACCTATAAACCCGGATGAGCAAAATAAAATAATTATTTTTTTCCCACTCTTTTCCTCGCAATTTTTTTTCTTCTCTCTCTCTCGCTACATCAATCCTCATAATTTTACCCTCTCACTTCCGGTGTTCTGGTATATCAGAGTAGTTTTCTTTGCCTTGTACATCCTTCCACTTGCCTGAGGATGCCTTATGGTCGAAACCCAGATTGCGAAGTTGGTTTGTATTTTAGCCTTTTCCTAAATATCTTAGCTCTACATATTCGATTCTGAATTTTGTATCGAGCCCTTTTTTGTTGTCTATACCTTTTATGCGCGGCTATTTTCAGTCTTCCTTTTACACTGATATATATATATATATATATATATATATATATATATATATATATATATGGTGGAAGTCCACTCGTGACCGAGCATGGCCACTTCTTAAACTCGTCCCGAAATCACCTCCGATTTTCATCACCTCGCTGATGACGTCTAAGATGACTCTTAAGTCCTGACACTGAATTGCACTTCAGACCACATGATGTACATGTTAGGCGGTTACTGATATATATATATATATATATATATATATATATATATATATATATATATATATATTTGTGAATATACATAATATCCAACGTCGATTCAGGACACATGCGATCATGGCTCTCTACAACTTCCTATTTCTTGTGGCCATTAGATAGTTTTTCTATCTTTGCTAAGTTACCCAGCCCCTGTTCTGTCATACATACACACAGGCTGGTCAGATAAGTGGCTCGCTGCCTACACCTATCTCTCTTGCACTCCCCTCAATATGTCTCGTGAGGGGTAAGTCCCTCCTTCCTCATTATAATTTCAACTGTCTTTTGCTGATTCTGATTCTGAGTATAAAAACTATTTCTGTTGCTATTTTCTTTAAGAACCTTGTTGCTTACTCGCTCTGTCAATTGAATTCTCAGTATCCTTCTGTAGAACCAGATTTCTGTTGCCTCCAGTTTTCTCTTCGACTGTGCGGAAATTATGCAACATTTACCGCCATATTAAAGGATGGACATAGCAATCCAGCACTCTTTTCTTTGTTTCTAAGGAAATGTTCCCGCTTGGATTTTGAGAATGCATCTTTCGTTAGTCCAGTGCGTGTTCGGGTCGCAGTATCGCACATTTCATCCTTTGTTAAAAGTTAGGGATTCCAAACAATTAAATTAGCTTATATATATTTTTAACGAAGCAAAACCATACAATTCAAATGATCGCACCTTGGATGGAAAGAAGAAAAGAGCAATCTTAAAATTTGGATCTTTTTATGTCACACTAGAAAAAACAGAAAGAGAATTTATCGAAGCATTTTTAATATAGAAGACTCAAAGAAACAGGTTTCAAAACTTATGGTGGAGGCCTCTATAGCTCAGTGGTTAGAGTACTGGCCTTGTAAACTAGAGGTCATGAGTTCGATTGCATAGCATTAGGCTTTTGGATACGCGTTGTGGTGTGACGGGTATCGTTTCGATATCGGAAAGCCGAGTTCGAATTCCAGTCAGGTCCGTTACATTCACTTACGGGCAAATACCCTTGAAAAAGGTATGAATCCATTTCTTCTACCCCCAGGATATGGGTTGAATAGCAGGACAGACAGGGTTCTATAGCCTTGGTGTGCAACCAGTCTATCACAGAAAAAAATGGCAACATCTTCTGCCTAGCCAGTCAGTAATCGAAAGATACATGATCTTTTTATGTGCCATGTCCTTTCAGTACGTAGGCAATCATGACTCTCCACCTCCCTCTATCCCTTGCAGCTCTTAACAAGTTCTTTCCTTCTGTCATCTTCCCCAAGACCACGTTCTGTCATACCCTTGCTCAAGCCCGCTAGGTATGTCATGCGCTGTTTTCCTTTGTCGCCCTCTCTTTCCCTCTATTCGACCCGTGAGTATCAGATTCTCCAGGCCCCCTTCCTCGTTATGTATCCCAGAAACTTCAGCTACCTCTTCCTAACGTTAAGCATAAGCCTCCACCTTGTTTTCATCCTCTCTAAGACTTTATCATTGCTCACACGCTCGGTCCATGATATCCTCAGCATCCTTCTGTAGAACCACATCTCCGTCGCCTCGAGTCTCTTCATCTTTGAGGAAATCGTCCAACATTCGCTGCCGTAAAGAAGGACAGGTGTCACGTAACAACTCAGTATTCTTTTCTTCGTTACCAAAGAAATTCTCCTGTCTCGCAATACTCTGCCCAGCTTTTGGAATGCGTACTTCGCCATCTCAATACACCGACGGATCTCAGTGTCGCACTTACCGTTCTCTGTGAAATAGATATTTAAATTTCCGCGTCTGCTTGATTCTAGTGTTCCTGACCTGCAAATCACATTTTGGGCTTGTCCTTTTACTGATGACCATGCGTTCTATCATCTTGTAGTTAATGCTTAGTCCCTTCTTCTCACTCTCCTTCGCTACCTTCTGCAGAAGATTTTGTAGTTTCTTTTCCGTGTCTGCTATCAATACTGTGTCTTCTGCGTATCTTATGTTGTTAAGATTGTGGCGGCCAATGCTAAATCCCGGTAGGGTTTCCAATTCTCTCGGAATTACCTCGCTGTATAGGGTGAACATATCGGGTGAGAAGACGTATCCTTGCCTTACGCCCCTTTCTATTTTTGTATATTCGCTGAACTCGTTGTCTATCTGCATGCAGAGACATGATCACCCGAGCGTGTATCTCGTATAGTACTTAACTGACTGACACAAATCTCGCGAGGTCCGCCTTTGCACATTCTGCAGAAGAAATGCCTTTTTAAAGAGATTTTTCATTATAATACTTCCACAGTCTTTATGGCCCAAAATACTGCTTTAATATCGGTTAATGGCATTATAATAATTTAAGCTGATGCCGACTGTGAGAATTAGTGACATCGTATTTGACGGCAAATTCCGTGGCGAGAGTGTCAAATTCTTATTCTTCGTACTTGGGACAGGGTTACGCTGATGCATAGATTAACTTACCAGTCGCCTGGTCACAATTCCAACAGGTTGCGTCATTGAATTGGTATGCTCTTGTTTGTCTCTCTTTTAATCCTTCATTTCTAATAGCGCATAAGTCCGTGCATGAGTCTATCTCATTAATATGTTTGAAATAGAAAGGAAAAATACAGGAACTACTACAAAAGTAGTAAAGGAAAGGGTGAAGAAAGGACTAAACGTTAGCTACAAGAAAACAATATATGATTGGCAGCAAAAAGAACAGGCCAAGATACGAATTACAAATAGAAAACGCTAAAATCGTGAAGTTACAAAAAACCTCTTCTTTTTTTTACAGTAAGGTTTACCCTGTACAGAACCCTGGAGCCACTCGAGGTAGAGGGTTACGTTAAGGGGTAGTTTATATGGATAGGAGGGGAAGATAACGGTTAACTCTAGACTTGAACAGGGGAAGATTGTAATGATCAGGAAAACAACCTCTTAGGAGTCTGCTCCACAAGACAGTGGTTCGCGAGAAGAAGCTGTTTGAGTGGAACTTACTTCTCACCGACGGAATACAGATGGAATGTTGGTGATTTGATACTATGTAAGTGACATGACAGGTCCTAGCCGTGAAGGTCAGACTTGTCGGAATCGATGAATGTAGTTCGTATGAGCACTTTCCATGGCAGTAGCGATAGAGTAGTGAGAGATTCCCCAATACCCACCTGTGAGAGAGAGTTTGGAGGGTGGAAAATAAATTGTCTCCAGCTATTGAACTGTATCAAGACTGCCGCCCATATATGGCAACAATAGTGTTTTAACAAATGGCGTTAAGTGCGACAGCGAAATCTGAAGACACATTGGGGTAATAAAACATGTCTTCTAAAAACTAAGCAATGTATTAAGAAACAGGAAAATCTCGTCAGAAACAAAGAAAAGAGTACTGAAATTTTATATAACATCGGTCCTCATATATGGCAGTGAAAGCTGGACGATCTTATCACAAACGAAGCAAAACCTTGAGGCAACAGAAATGTGGTTCTACAGAAGGATGCTGAGGATCACATGACCGTAACGGAGTTTTAAAGAAAATGGAACCAAAAAGAACACTTATATCTAACATCAAAAAGCAGTAGTTGGAATTTCGGGGTGAGGGCACAAAGAGGAAAGAGGGCTTGGAAAGTTTTATATTTGGCAGGATATATTGAAAGCAAGAGGGACAGCAGCGCGTAATTTTCTATCTATCTGGTATAAATGACTGGCAGAACAGGGATTAGGAGAGATATCGAAGAGACAAAATTAGCTAAAAGCTACAAAGGACAGGGTATTGTGGAGGTTCATGATCGCCCACGTCCTGAAGGGACATGACACATAGAAAAAGAAGAAGAAGAAGAAGATCTGATGCCCTATGTTGGATTTGTAGATAGTGTAACGGATATCAGCGCTGAAAGTGGAATTAGCGAATCGAGTTCAAATTCCAGTCAAGTCCGTTATATTCACTTTGGCGCTAATGCTTTTGGGAATAGCATGAAACACTCTTTTACCTCCAGCTATGGATTAAATAGCAACGCGGACTTGATTCTCAAGCCTTGAGTGGCCGTAAGTCTAGGATAACGAAGGCCAAACTGAAGAGTGGGGATCTTTTGCAGAATATGTTGCCCTTAACACACCCACTTCCGGCTTCATTATATGCGGTGCGCCTGTGATCTTAATTGGTTACGTGATTTGATATTGGTCAGCAGTTCCGTATTTTTTAGGCCTTGAACATATATCGATACACTGATAAGTACTTAGCCTAGAATAGCAGAATATTCATAATGAAACAATTTTAAGCTGTATTCCTCCATCCCAAGTCGTGTTGTGGCTGCAGTTCATGTCTATGGGAACGATAGTTAATAATGATTAAACTTTCAATGTCTTTAAATATCCTATTATAATTGTGCCTATCCATCCCTTCGTTAGTTCGAATGATTGTTACGCTCTGTTAATATCTCATAAATAATGGACTATTCTATTTTGATTATGTGGAAAGACTAGACATATCACAGACACTACTTGGTTTCAGCGAAAAAGAAAGAAAGAAAGATAGAGTGGGTTAACGTCGCTTGCTAACACCTCATAAATAATGGACTATTCCGTTTCATTGTGTAAGAAGACAAAATAAATCAAACATTGTACTTAGCTTCAGTCAGAAAATGGAAGAAAGAAGGTAAGATAGAAGTGTCTAAAATGACGGCCAGCATTCATATTTATGATTGCTATTGCAATATTTTGTTAAATTTGTTAAGCTCAAGTATTTAGCGATGCTATAGGGAGATTTCACGGGTTAAAAATAATTTAAACAAATTTACTTTGTGCAATTTTAGTTTATTTTCCGTCAATAAAAGCAGTTAATTCTACGTCTCCTCAAAGTGACTCATCAGTTTTTCATGGTTTAATTTTATTATGACGAGGTGTTCAAGTTTGATTCTATACGCGTTCTATTCGTTAGAATACGGATAAAAAATTATATTTTTAAATTTTAAGAAATTACGTCATATTGAACATATTTTTTTGGTGGAAAGCGTTCTTCAGACGGGGATCAATTTACAATATTTTACATTGCAACCTGGATCACCTATTAACTTTTATAAAATTTAATTATATTTTTTTCTTAATATCTGTGATCTGGAGTACATTTCGTGAAAAGCTTCTATTTGTTGCTTTGGTGTACATCATCAGTCATGTTTTTAGCCGAGGTTCATTAGTGGTTTCGTGTCTTTCGACATCAAACCCACTTCTCTGCGTTGACCGACCCAATACTGATCGGGTATCGACTTGTGTACCATCCGTCAACTACAACTTTCTACATTTTTAATCACACGCTGCGACTCCTCTTGGCAATTTATAATCTACAGATAAACCGCGGTTTAACAACAATCTACGTTTTCCATAAAATCAAAAGAAAACGGAGTAACGGTTTCGATCTTGGTAACGAATATGTCGATGTGCTCGGCTTGAAGTGGTAAGTAACGATCTTTGTTTTCCCGCAAACACACACCTGAAACAGATTCTACTCACTCTTATCTTATTTCCGTTCATATTAATCAGCCAATGAAAAACAGAAAGAAGAGCTGTGGAAAAAAATAAGTTTAAATGCGTTTACGAAAAGGAAGAGATCTGTATGAGAAATATTGTCTTCTACTGATTGGTTGATTCGTCTATTTAACAGCATATCAGCTCCTTATGGGTCATTTAATGTCGAAATTTAATTTTATTGGGAGCTTGGAAGCAATAAAAATATATGTTATTCTGCTTTCAGAATTGAATACATGGTAAATGTATTCAGATTTAATGCATATACATATTCCTGTGTACTAGAGGCGACGATATGTGTGTTTTTTCATGTTGCACTTTTGTTGAAGTTGTATTTTGGAATAAAGTTTAAGAAATTGTAAGGCATTATATGGATTCATTTGATGAAAGTTATTTTATGTTGGTTGGTTTTGAACGGATTTAGGTGAACTTTGTTAACGTGTGCATTGTGGGTAATTTATATAAAAAATATATTGCTGATATTTTTACTATAAAATGTATTTTTCTATTTTCATAGCGTTTTGTTTTTATTTGCTAGTGGGGGTACACTACCCGCCCATAGCCAGGACCCTAACAAGTGCTACCGCCCCGGATCATGGTGGATCTAGGAACAACAGCAATTAAGAGGTGCTTCCACGCGCCTCAAAACCTCCAGTCACCCGATCAGAGGCCTTGCCGCTGGATGTTGTTTATCGTCATATCCAGGACTAATTGTCTTCTACTCAGAAAAATGCTAAAATATCTAAATTGTTATATACACATTGCTGTAATGAAAATTGTTTTCTTTTTTTCTTTTTTTTTTTTTTTTTTTTGTAGAAATTTTCTTTCTGGCGAATTCACAAACTTTCTGTGATACTTGCCCGCTAAATTCTTCTTTATGTACCGTGTCCCCTCGGGACTCAGGCGATCACTACTCTCCACAACTTCCTGTCTCTTGTAGCTCTTAATAAATTTTGTCTTTCTGTTATTTCTCCTAAGCCCTGTTCTGCCACAAGCTCACTAAGTATGTTATGCGTTGCTTTCTTCTGACCCCCTTGACCTTTATCTATCCCGCACTTCTCACATTTTCCAAGCCCTTCTCCTTCATTAGGCGCACCAGAAACCTCAACTATCTGTTCCTGATGTTAAGCATTAAGTTTCGTTTTTCGTTTCTATTTTCTCCAAAACTCCGTTGTTGCTCACATGCTCGTTTCATTGTATCTTCAGCGTCCTTTTGCAGGACTACATTCCTTTACAGTTTCAAGAGCCAGATCAGAGCGAACATGGGATACTGCTGCCAGGTCCTCACTTTCCAGTCTCGGTAGAGTTCAAAAGCGTCTCCGCGTCCTTATAGGCGATTGACTATTTTCTACTTTATAACCTTTTTCCCACGGACGAAACGTCACAAACCTCTCCCTTTTTCTCTATCGCTATTTCCATGGAACGTGTTCAAACTACAGACTTATTTCCATCAGTTCTAATCTTCACGGCAAAGGACCCACGCATATTGTAGTGAACCACTGTTATTCCCTTCGTATTTCAGTCGAGCAGATTTTTTCCCCACGAACCGCCACTTTGTGGAATCAATTCCCAAGAAGATGTTTCCCCGATCACTACGAACTTAAGCTGTTCAAATCTGGTGTTAACCGTCATTTTACCCACATATCCACATGACCTCTGTTTCTTATTCTGTAACTCTCTACCTCGAGTGGCTATTGAGTCTGTTACGTCCTTACAGTCAGCATGTACTGATGTAATCTTAGATAATGGCAACAATACAACTGAAATAGAAATAGTTTTCCAAGATTATATTTGCACAAAATTAATTAATTAATTAATATGATGTTATTATAGTAAAGCCTGGGAGCTTGCTTAACAGTAAGACGGAATGCTGGGAAAAATAGAAAAGGGGGTGTAGTGTAAGATATTGACGTACGTGTGTGGCTGGAATAAAAATTCATTCAGAAAGGAAAAACTAAAAAGGGTGTAGTGACTGAACGACATTTCTTTGCTGACAAACAATAAAGATATGACTCATGAAAGTAATTTTGTTTTCATTTTTTCTCTTGGTTTGTGTTTGCGCGCACGCGCGTGTGTGCATGCGTGTGTGCAAAGAGAGGCAGATAAATATCTTGACTGGGTGACTATAATAATTCAAATTATACAGTAAAGAATATATATATATATATATATATATATATATATATATATATATATTTCATGGTAATTCTTCTGATGAACTTTTCTCTATGGTATCCAGATTTTATGAACTTAAGCGCAGTACTGGACTGGCCGCTAGGTCTCATCATTTTACAGTTGAAATGGCATTATGCAACCGTAAGTTCTATGCTAACAGTTTCTTCTATCGCACTTCTCACTTATGGAACTCTCTTCCGGCTTCTTCTCTCCCAACCAACTTTGATCATCACAAATTTAAATACAATGCCAACCATTATTTTTTTTGTCTTCTTAATTCTTGTTCTTTTATTGTCATCTCTGCTTAATGGTATATTTTTCTCATTTTCTCTAACACTCAGTAACAGCTTACTTTTTATTGGCTTTTTGCCTTGCATGGAGTGAAATTTTCCATTCGAGTACTTTCAATTGTCACAGTTATTATCAAGAATTGTATGTGATAAGTATGTTAAGCAACATATATGTTTGACGCATGACAGATAAATTTGAAGGAAGAATACAATTTTCTAACTAGGGTTAAAAAAAAGATTATCTATGCGTGAACACATTAAGGTACATTATATATATATATATATATATATATATATAGATATATATATATATATATATATATATATATATATATATATTTCTGTCTAAGATAGCTAATAGCAACGACGAGAATAGAAACATAAAAAATAACATTAATATTTTTAAAAAATATCAAATGAACGAAAATTATAAAGACGAAAGTAGAATTAGGAACATTATAAAAAATGCACAACACCAGTTGACAATAGCAGAAAAAATTAGATTAATTATTTATTACAAAAAATTTAAACCTCTAACCTTATAGTTAAAAAAATAATTCACCTCTTAGAACAAAATTAAATCGGGCAAATATTATTTACGAATTTAGATGTCCATTAAGGAATTGTATTCCTAACCAATCAAAATTCGTAAATAATTATATAGGCCACACTACAACATTTTTGACATGCAGACTCACTCTACACCTTTCTGACCATAGCTCAATTAGATCTCATTTAAATATTCATGGAGACCTACCGGACACTATTCGTAACATATTTGTTGACAACACAAATATAATAGCATCATCTACATGCAAAAAAGGCTAAAAATAATGGAAGCCTTATTAATAAAAGAAAAAAAATAACACTTAACTCCTCTCTACTCATGTCGCGGTCGATAACCATCTGCTACTCTTACTACAGGCCTTCTCATCTTCCAACAATTACTCCACATGAAGACTCAAAAGAACCAAAAAAGTAAACCTAAACCAGCCCCTCAAAAATCACCTAAACTCCTCAACATTTCGTTCTCCAACATCCGTGGCATTAGAACAAATTTCTGCAGTATGGAATCTTTCCCCACTGCAAACTGCCCGGATATACTGGCTCTGTGTGAGACAAACCTTGTCTCGTCTATTCCCTCCTCTGATCTCTCGATCCCCGGCTACCTTCCTCTCCTCAGGAAAGACTCTCTAACCCACATTCACGGCCTTGGTGTCTATTTAAAGTACCATCTCCCTCTGACCAGAGAGTTGTCTCTCGAATCGCCAGACCATTCGTACATGTGTCTCCGACTATCTGTCCTCAATGCCGTAAGCTATCTCTCGCTCTCCATCCTCTCAAGACTGTGGGATACTCCATAGCATATCTGACAGCATAGACAAGGCCCTCTCTCTCCACCCGTATGCTCACATATTCGTGTTTGGTGACTTTAACGCCCATCATACCAAGTGGCTCGAGAATGCTACTACTGACCAGGCAGGCATCCAAATACTTAATTTCTCAATTTCTCAATCCCTCACACAGATAGTTAACTTCCCCACGCGTTTTGCCCTCAACCTGGAAGGTAAGGCCTCCCTTCTCGATCTGTATTTTACCTCCATCCCAGAATCTTGTCGCGCCACGCAGCTCTGCCCTCTTGGTAACTCCGATCATGCTGTAGTATCTGTTAATATTTACTTCAACTCCACACCCCGCAAAGAACCTCCTATCACTAGAACCTCGTTCTACTATCAACGAGCGGATTGGGACTCGTTCCGTGACTTCCTCCTCTGGGATGTTGTCTTTACACTCCCTGTCCAAGAATGTGCTTCTGCGGTCTCATCCTGGGTTAAAGCTGGAATCGACGCTTTCATCCCCTCAAGGAAATTTAAGGTCAAGTCTCACTCCTCCCCTTTGTTCTCCGCTGCTTGCTCAGCCGCCATCGTCCATAGGAACCACTTCTTTCACCTATTTCGTAGCGACATGTCGGACTGCAATAGACGTCTCTTTGCCGCCGCCCGTAACGAGTGTAAGCGTGTCCTCAACGAAGCTAAGACAATATTTGCTGCTCGGATGAAGGAGCGTATTGCATCTCGCAAATTTGGTTCCAAAGATTATTGGCGGCTCTGCAAGTGCGTCCTGAACAATAGAAAACCCTCCATACTTTGCTCGGAAATTCTCATTTAATTCAACGCTCGACTCCTCCGGTGTACCCATACCAGACTTCCCTCTAAGAACTGAGGCCCTATTGAGCGGGTTGCACATAACCCCGTCATTGGTATTGGGCATTATCTCCAATTTAGACACCCACAAGGCTAGTGGTGGAGATGGCATACCAGCCATTGTCTTGAAGAAATGCGCGCCTGAACTAGCGCCCGCCCTCTCTAAACTATATAATTACTGCCTCAAGGAATCCTGTTTTCCTGACTGCTGGAAGTTCTCATCCATTGTTCCTGTCTTTAAGAACTCTGGAGACCACTATGACCCCTCTAATTACCGTCCTATTAGTCTCCTACTCATCTTCGGCAAAGTCTTCGAAGCCCTAATCAACGCCGAAGTGGTTAATCAGCTTACCTCACACGACCTGCTCTCAGACAAGCAATATGGTTTCCGCTACGCCAGATCTACAGCCGATGTGCTTACGGCCATCACTGAAACCGTCTACCAAGCCCTTCAAAATAACGGTGAGGCTCGTGCCATCCCCAAAGCGTTTGATAGGGTTTGGCATGCCGGCCTTCTTCGCAAGCTCCAGGGTTATGATATTACAGGTCGATTGTTTGATCTAATGCAATTATTCCTGTCAAACCGTGAATTGACGGTCGTTCTCAACGGATTCTCCACCAGTTCCTATCCCACAAACGCAGGTGTTCCCCAAGGCTCCATCTTTGGCCCCACTCTATTCCTTATTTTCATCAACGACCTTCCTGACGCCATAGATTCCCAAGTTGGCATCTACGCGGACGACACTACAATTTACTCCTGCCTCAAAAAACAAATCTAGTGTCGCTGACAAAACTAACCTGGTCGCTCCTCTTGAAATGGACCTCCAATCGGTTGTTAACTGGGGTAAGAATTGGCTGGTCAACTTTAACGCCTCAAAAACTTAACTACTCTCTATTGATCACCATAGAGATCCTTCCCTGCCCCCCCCCCATTAGAATGTCTGTTATTCAACTTCTTGAGAGCAACTCTCTGCATCTGCTCGGTCTCACGATGATTGCTGACCTGAGATGGAACAAATACATTGAGTCAATTGCTTCTTCCACCGCGAGGAAAGTTGGCTCTCTGTGCCGCGTCAGGAAATTTTTCTCACCTGAATCGATACTTCAAATATACAAATCAACCATTCGCCCTTGCATGGAGTATTGCTGTCATATATGCTCTGGGGCACCTTCTGTTTACCTCGGAGTTCTTGACAAAATCCAGCGACAGATATGTAAAGTAAATGGCCCTGATCTGGCGTCTCGTCTACAGTCACTCTCTCACAGACGCGCCTCTCTCTGTCTTTTCTATAAATACTTTTATGGTAATTGCTCCGATGAGCTGCTTTCACTGGTTCCCAGACTCCATGAATTCAAGCGCCTTACGAGGCTGGCACCCCGCTCTCACCCTTACACTGTAGAAACTTTTAAATGTAGCCGTCTCTTCTACTCCAATAGCTTCATACCTCGCACCTCTCGCCTGTGGAACACCCTTCCCAATTACTGTTTCCCTGAGAGCTATAATCTCCAACTATTCAAATGTAATGTCAATCGACATCTCCAGTTAACTTGATCTATCCACTATCTCTCTCCTCATCCTTTCATCTATCCCTCCTATATGCTCTCGCTCCAAATCTTCTGCAACCCCCTGCATCCTAGTGGCTTCACGCCTTGCTTGCGGCGTAATGCTTAAGAAAAAAAAATATGAACATGGACACAATATCTTGACCGTATTTTGAAAAATGAAAATATTATATAAATACATACATGGAACAAACTATTTCTTATTTAACAGTTAACATATTTCATCCTTGAAAATGGCTAAATGTATAGCCAAAAGCGCTCGGATAAAAAGAACATTTGGACAGTTTTTATATAATTTATCATCTGAAAAGAAAAAAAGTATTAGATCGCATGAGAAATTGTATAAAAAACTAAATCAAAGCACCATATCTGTTATATTCAATGAAATATGCATATATATATATATATATGTGTGTGTGTGTCTGTGTGTGTGTGTGTGTATCTGTGTGTGTATCTGTGTGTGTATAATATGTGTAAAAAATCTACAAAACTCGATATTTCATAAGGTCAGAGGTATAGTCCAGCGAAGGAGGTTCGCTCTCTCTCGACCGTAGTAAAAATGTGGTCGACTAGCAACGAGTCTATTTTCTTTTTACAATGATGTTCACCCTGTAAAAGGCCCGATAGCCACTCAAGTTAGAGAGTTAGAGGTTAAGCGGCGCATATACGGATATGTGTGGAAGATAGCGATTAATTTTAGCTTTGAATATTGTATAAAACTGTAGCTATCGGGGTGGCATCCACTTGGAAGTCGGTTTCGCAAGGCAAGCGGTTCGTGGAAAGAAACTGCTCAAGTGGAACGTACATCTCACCCAATAAATTCGA
Source organism: Acanthosepion lycidas (assembly GCA_963932145.1). NCBI lineage: Eukaryota > Metazoa > Mollusca > Cephalopoda > Sepiida > Sepiidae > Acanthosepion > Acanthosepion lycidas. The sequence continues at coordinate 46,406,710 of OZ010571.1, read as the reverse complement.
AGGAAATGAGAGTCGTTCGATAAAATGTGCATGGCATATGTCGGGGTCTTAGCCGTGAAGTTTAGTACTAGTGGAACTAAGGAGTGAGAAAGAAATTATAGGGTGGACAATAATTCGTCAGCTACAAGGACGCAGAGATGCTTTTGGACACGATAGAGAGTAAAAAAAAAAAGCAATATGTCAATATGTGGCAGCTGTACGCAATTTTCAGCCTGATCTGATTCTTGTAAAAGTAGAGGATAGCAGGGGGAGCCGGGTACTTTCTAGCGCGGTACAAGAAACCGGCAATCTTTCCATCATCTTTAGTGATGGAGTGTATGAATAAGTTCTACTTCAATCACAGTAGGCGTTCAAGGCACATGGCCTCCCTGAGGGAATATCCCTTCATTGAGCTTGGTGAAAATTTTAGGTCTGATCGCCGATGGTGGAATGTTACTAGTTTAGAGGAATTTAATGTTACCAGCCTGTTATATTCCCTACTAAGCTGCTACAGCCAGGTCAGAGAGATCAGCTGCTAAGATCTGGTCATCTAGTTTTTTGAAGGTTCACCCATATACCGCTGTTTCATCAGAAGGGATATTCACAGATGATCAGATCATTTATGTAAAGTAAAAAATGGGTTGATCCGAGAAGCAACTCCTGTCGAACGCCTGACTTGGTCGTTTGGGCTTCGGAGAAGTGGTCGTTAATAACGACCTTCAAGGGATCTACCCGTTAGAAAGGACTTTATAATTGAAGAAACCCATCCAGTGATTCCATAGAGTGCAGTAACTCCCTATGCCACACCCTGTCAAAAGCCTCTGAAATGTCTAATGCGATCGTCCTTGAGATGTATTTGTTGTTTAGTGATCCACTGATTCTGTAAGTAATAATAAGTAATAGTAAGTTAGGATAACAGCAGCAATGGACCGGGCCGATGTAAACCCTCTCAAGAGGTTGTTCCTATCGAGAGGACCAACAATATTCTTGTTGATTATAGCTTCAAAGACTTTGCTAATGTCATTGTGAAGACTGTTGGATGTATACTGTGAGGAGGAAGAACGCTCATCCGCAATCTTGAAAACCAGGGCACACTCTTGACACCTTCCATATACTTGATTTCTCTTTCCAGCAACCGTTAAGATCGAGGATAACTCTAGGTTAATATTCATAAGGACAACCATTTGGATTTTGTCTAGATTGGTGGCTTTCTTAAAGTCAAGATTTTTTTTTTAAATCCTCGGCTGTTTTTAAAATATTACTAAGATTGTATTCAGTGAAATGGAGGAAGTCAAACAGGAGATAGCCTTTGTCATTTAATGTTGAGTGAGGCAAAAATTGGAGCAAAGAGAGTCGCCTTATCTGACAAGGATGAGATGATCTCGGGGCCCTTTATAGAAGTAGGCACAGATGCTTTGCCTCTATTCAGAATTTGGAGTTAGAGATATTCCAGAACTTTCAGAGTCCAGTTTGTTTACTTTTAAACTTTTCCTGGTCTGACTGCTTGTGAAAAGATACACTTTGCATTTTCTAGAACTCTCTTGCAATGATTACAAGCTCATAACACAAAATGACTTACTAGCCCTAACAGATACACAGTATCGACTTCTACGGGAGCAGAGCAGCCTTTCCTTTTTTTCCAGCTGTTTTTTTATTATTATTTTTGCTCCACATTGTTGTAAACATCCATTGTTCATCGATTCTATACGTTCTTTTCAAAAATGGTTTATTTTGCGAATCAACCACTCCCCCAAAGCCATGGGTTCATTAGTAAGACTTGTATCATTAATCCATTATTATCTGAAAAAATCTTACAGTTTAAAAATATTTGTTGGCTTTAAATAATCTGCAAAGGATTGATAAACTGTAGAAAACGAATCAGCCAATAAACACATTGTGAGATATTAGCCTATTAAATTGTAATCAATTCTTATCTGGCTTTCATTCCGTTTATATCAATCTAGTTTGATTTTATGATTTGCCTCAATGGTAATGGTAATGTCCCATGAGTATCAGATTTTCCAAGCCCTCCTTCCTCATCATTTACCCTAGAAATTTCAATTGTCTCTTCTTGATGTTAAGTACAAGTTTCCTTTTTGCTTTCATTTTCTCGAAAACCTAGGACCATCTTTCTGTAGAACCACATTTCTGCTTCTTCAAGTCCCTTCTTCATCTTTGAGGTGATTATCCACCATTCACTGCTATTTAGGAGGACAGATACCACGTAACAGTTCAGTAATCTTTTCTTTGTTTCTTTTCTTTTGTTTAGTTTTTTTTCAGAACTCTTGGCTATCCCAATGCATCTTCGGATTTCAGTGTCACACTTTCTGTCCTTTGTTAAAACACTTCCCATATATTTAAATTATTGTAATTGTGTGATTTTGGTATCTCTGGCTTATAATATGCATTTTGGGCTCGTCTTTTTTTTTTTTTTTTACCCCAGCCAATACTGTTTTAATAAAGTAGCAAATCAATTCAGACAGTTTCAAAATGACGTTTATTACGCCTCCTCCTCCTCCTTCCTCCTCCTCTACAGTCACTACTACTAATAATAATAATGTTTGGTTGTTCCAATAGGTTACAACTTAAACATTCCGGAGAGTATTTTTTTCCTTATCCATTCGTTCACCTGCTTGTATGATAATTCTAGGACTAAACAATGACCTTAAAGAAAAAAGCACGAAGATATTTAATATGCCAGAAAGTTAAACGTTTCGCTCCATCAATCATTCGTAGACACTTCAGAAAAAAATACTTTTCTTGGTACTTTGCAAACGCGTTGTTTTGAAGCATTCGTTAGCATCTGAACAAAGGCGAATAACGTTAACAATAATACACCAAAAGAAAAAAAAAAAAAAAAAAAAAGAGCAAACGACCTTTCTTGTCAACAAGGTACTTGATTTCTACAGAGTTAACGAGTCTATTATATAATGAAGAAAAGTTCAAATTGAAAAACACAATTACTGGTGATATATAGTTTTGCCAATATAAATACATCCATACGCACAAACTAACATGCAAACTATGTGCGGGCGCATTTCCGAGTGTATGTGTCTTTGTAGGATGTATAATAGTATTGGAAGCAAAACTGGAGATTATAAGACGACGTGCGAAAGCTTATAAATGACGTGTTTCGTCAACATGTCGTATTAGGTTCGGTTTCCTCAGGTCGGAATGAAAGACAAGTCTGTATACTGCAAGGAAAATTCACTGATATATTGGATGAAGGGTAACAAAAATAGATTACTTTATCTGATATCTATATATATATATATATCTATATATATATATATATATATATATATATATATATATATATATATATATACATAGATATCAGATAAAGTAATCTATTTTTGTTACCCTTCATCCAATATATATATATATATATATATATATATATATATATATGTTTTTGTATATATATACACACACACGCATACGACCCCTCACAAACACAATATATATATATATATATATATATATATATATATATATATATATAAAGAATGTTAAACATAAAAATGTCTTAATATATATATATATATATATATATATATATATATATATATATATATATATATATATATACATACATACAGTGTGCACTTTAAAAAATTTATAACTTTATTTGTATTTGCGATAGAAATAATTTTTAAAAAGTATTAGTAAGAAATAAATCTATATTTTTTAAGGTTTTATTGAAATTTTATTTAAGTTTCCACATGTCGTCCAGATTATTTCTATCGCAAATACAAATAAAGTTATAATTTTTTAAAGTGCACCTGAACCTTATGGACACCCTGTATGTATATATATATATATATATATATATATATATATATATATATATATATATATATATATGTGTGTGTGTGTGTGTGTGTGTGTGTGTGTGTACGGGTGGGGCACAAAAATGGGGACAAAATAAAAATACATTTTCTAGAAATGTAAGAATTTTTGCAAGATTTTTTTCACAAGAGGTGGAAACTATTTTAAAGTTTTACTGTCCAAAAGCATTTTCAAATTGATGAATGTTTTGGCACTGTGATCAGTAATTGATGACATGTTCGATCCAGGCGCCCCGCTGCTGGATGACGTTCGCCACTCTGACAGTGAAATTGTTCACGACTCTTCCAACATGTCATTTGGAATTCTTCTGATTTCTCTCTTGATGTTTTCTTTCCGCCTGTCAATTGTGTCTGGTTTGCCCTCATACACTCTCTCCTTCAGGTAATCCCAGAGAAAGTAGTCCGGCGGGCTCAGATCAGGAAATTAGGGCGGCCATAGATTGTCGTTCTTCCTCGAGATTCATCGGTCGAATGGAAAGTATTGCCCCAGATATTGAAGAGTGCGGTCTGAACAGTGAGGTGATACACCACCCTGTTGAAACACAACTTTGTTCATGTCAAAACCCCATCGCCACCTTAATGCCGGAACGAAGCGTCTCCGAAGAATTTGGATGTATTGGTGTGCATTCACTGTCAAACGATGACCATCATCATCTTCAAATATATGGGCCAAAAATATCATTCTTTTCAAGTGTAAACCATAACGTCGTTTTTCTACACTCAGAGGTTTTTCAAAACGTTCATTAGGACAACCATTGGGATTTTGTCTGAATTGGTGGCCTTCTTAAGATCAAGATTTTTGAGAAACCTCGGCTGGCTCAACGCCTGAAGTTTTGCTTATTCACATGCCCACTAAAACGGTAGAGCGCCTCATCGCTCAAGAGAAGACAGTCCAAAAGTTGAGGATCGTTCTCAATAGATTCGCTTATCGTTTGGCCAAACTCGTAACATTCGGTCTTGTTGGTTTGAGTTTGTGCTTGAAGAATCTGCACTTTGTAGGGAAACAGTTTCAAATCACTGTGGATAATTCAGGGCACAGATCTGGAAATACCCACGCGCTGTGACAGCTGTCTGGTGGATTTGCGAGAGGACTATTCCAACAGGTTCCTGGCGTCTTGAACATGAGCCGGCGTCCTTGCTGTGAACTTTGGGCCAAAATGGCCTTTGTTATTGTTAACCACACTTCCAGTGTTTCTAAACTTTTCTACCAAACGTGTGATCGTATAGCGATGAGGAATTTTCCTTCCAGGATATTCGCGATGAAATTGCTTCTGGACAAGTGTAGATGACTTTGTTGCAAAATACAATTCCAAAATCTTTGTGCTCTCTTCAACCAAAAACTGCTCGTACTGGTTCATCATGGTATCAGATAAAACCTACAAGTATTCTATGCAAGATTTCTTTAGAAAATATGATCCTTTACTTTTGTTCCTCTTTTTGTGCCCCACATTATATATATATATATATATATATATATATATAATAAAATATTCCATGGTCATAATTTATTCTCATACATACACTCTCACTAATTTTTATTTTTTATTCCCGGAGTTGTTTTTCTGTTTTCTTTTTGAATTTGTAGGTCGGATGAATTGGATCGTATTTACGATTCCAATGGAATAAATTATGACCATGGAATATTAGTGTTCAAGCCTTTTTATTAAATCCTTACTCTGTCCTGGACATTGAGTTCTACTTGGAGTCTATCCATTTTTTATACATATATATATATGTATGTGTATGTATGTATTTATATATATTTATATAGTTTAGATATATGATTGCATATGTATGTGCATATTAACCACTAATATTATCATATATATATATATATATATATATATATATATATATATATATATATATATATATATATAGAGAGAGAGAGAGAGAGAGTGAGAGAGAGAGAGAGAGAACTTTGTTGGATATTAAATCAACCCACTCCTAGTATATTTCACTGTGCCCATACACCGCATTGGGTTATTATTGCTTAGCATTGATCAGTGATATTTTGTGCACCCTTTTATCCTCAAAATCCCAACGCATTTTACTTCTACACAGTTTTGTCTTTCATTCCAACTTCAGGAAGCTGAACCTAACACCCGTCAGCGAAACGCGACATTTATAAGCTTTTCCTAAGCCGAAAGCGCTTGGACATACAAGACATTCGGACAATATGTACACACCTCATTTCCAGAAAAGAAAAAGAACTTAAATGAACTTAAACGCAGTACTTTGTCATGTGTCGATAATGAAACTTGTATAAAACAGAGATTGCTGCCAAAGAGAGAATTTTATATATATATATATATATATATATATATATATATATATATATATATATATATATATATATATGTGTGTGTGTGTGTGTGTGTGTGTGTGTGTGCGTAGTTAAGTAATGAAAATCTTGGTAATCCATATGGATAATCCCAAGGAGGATGAAGAGAGGAAGTGATGATCCAGAGAAAAAGATAATAATCCGTTTCGTCTTCCTCATATATGTTGTTAAACATAACACAAATTGAATGTCTGTTATACCTGATCAGGAGCCGTTTTAAACTTCGTATGTTTGCTTTAATTTCAGGCGAAAATATATATATATATATATATATATATATATATATATATATATGCTCGTTGTGTTATATATATATATATATATATATATATATATATATATATATATATATATATATGCTCGTTGTGCTACCTGTGAGGAATAATATATATCTTTATTTATATATACTTAATATATATATATATACATATATATATATACATAATCATTAGAGTCATGATGTAATGGGTTTATATATATATATATATATATATATATATATATATATATATATATATATATATATATATATATATATTTATACGTATGGGCTGTGAAAGATTCAAATGATAAGCATAAAATTTTCGAAAATATCTCAAGTGAAAAGAAAGATTTTCCGCCACGCTCTACTTAGATTTGAAAATAGATCTTCTAAAATATAAGCAAAAACAAAACAGATTGAGTAACATTTTCACCTAAAGAATTAATATCTCCTGAGTAAAGTATAGATTTCACGGTAATGCGTACATATAAGATTTATATGCTTGTTCAACTGTTGGAAAGATTGTGTTGAAGAGATTCATTGCAGATGAATGTTTGATGATTATATGCCACTGATGTTTACTCAATGTATAGCTCAAGAGCCCTTCAGACTAGAGTTTTATTTAATGATGTTTTGTTGTACATCATCCAGTATGTGTTATTTAATGTTGATATCTAAATATGAAAATTAAAACTTTATTATTCATAAGTAAATTATAATTACTCAGTTGCATATTTCTTAACAAATATTCTTACAAAATCTAACGACGTGTGCAAAATTTGTCTCTCTTTACAAGAAATGATATTAATCATCGCAAATTGTATTTTTTTAATTTTATTTCATTTTATTTACTTATTTTTTGATAATGTATCACAATTTTACTCTAAAATGTATTGTCATTTTGCTATAAGAATGCATTCTACTATAAAATCTATTGGTATTCACTTTGCTATAAAACAGATTGCTTGTCGTTTTGCTTTAAAATGTATTGTTGGTCATTTTGCTGTAAAATATATTATTAGTAATGTATTATTATTATACTTTCCTAGTGTTATAATTTCTTTTTAGGTATTCCCTATTTGCCCATAACTGGGACCCTAACAGGTGCTGCCACCCCCAGTTATGTGAATCTGGGAACAACGGCAATTAAGACGTGGTTCACGTTCTCCAAAACTTCTAATTTACCGATCAGAAGCCTTGCTGCTGGATGTAGTTTATCTTCATGCCCAGTACTAATTATTGAATGAAGTGTGTAATATGATTGCAAGATCAGATAAGGATTGACCATTAAATTGAAAAGGTAAATGTTTTAGCGTTCCGAAAAGCATCTCCACGGGAATGAGTTCTTAGAAAAAAGCTCTGAAATTCCTAGTTTCAATTTAAATATTGGGTTGAGGGAGTGGGGATTGTTCAACTCTATGGACGCTGCATAGTTCTAAATTGTTAGAATAAAGGAATTAAATTCGTTCGAACAGTTACTATGAATTTATTGATTGTTTGATTCGTTTTCTACGGATTATCCACCCTTTGCAGACTATTTAAAGCCAGGAAATATTTTAGATTTATAAGAATTTTTTTATATTAATAATGGTGGAATAGTACAAGTCATAGTAATTCATCCACAGGTGGGAGAGAAGAGGTGGGTTCATGCCTCTCTCAGGAGTATTTTTCGCCTTAGTTAATATAATGAAAGGGAATTGGAACTCAGCTCTTCTATTAACAATTCTGAGCCATTATTCACTACACCATATCCAAACTTACAGCACCTGGTATTACCAAACGGTCTACCATCTAGGTACTGAACAGGCTCGATGTTGCTTACCTTCGGTGATCATACAGGAACCTGTATTTCAACGTGATGTGGCCGTAAGCCATTTACCATGGAAGGACCCACAGAGTAGCAACAGGTTTGCAACATTATGTCTATGTTAAAACGGCTGCAGAAGTGGAAAATATGCCATAATACCGTTGGATAGAGAAAATTATCAGAGACAAAACGCTATTTTTACATATAGTTATCACCAATGCCAGCGATGAACAAGAGCCGGTATGGCAAGCTATCAAATGCCCGCATCAGCGGAGGCACCCATTTGTCTACAGTCGCGATATCAGGAACATGTTTTTAGCATAATCAGTCGTTCATTGATCAGAACATTAAATGGCACTAAATCTTGACTATATATTAGGTTTTGTTGGACAATCCAAGCAAAACTTTCAATGCTGTCCATATTATTCAAATTGATGTTGGTCTCGGCATCAGTGCGTCACAATCAAGAAGTTGTCTTCTCTGGAATCTGGAAATCCAGGTATCCATCTTAGAGTCATGATGTAATGGTGTTATCCGGGTTCCAGGAAATCCAGAAGATTCAATCCTTTCCTATTAGAAGAGACATGGAATATCCCTTTGCCAGCTGATGGCTGTGTTTGAGCTTTTTTCTTTGATGTTGAATGCCGTCACTTCATGAACTGCTCTTACTGATGTCCGCAAATCTCATCACTAGTAATGATGCGATTTCAGCTTAAGCCTCGTCGTTTTCAGCAAGTTCTGATAAACTTGTAATCAGTGGGATATCTCTCCTTGCATAAATATGGGTGGGACCTATCTGGTACAAACCTTACGATAGCTCAACGTTGCCAAAATCGTATGTAACGCATTGAAGCCAACATCAGTTCCATACACAATTTCTTAACCGTGATCCACCAACAGGCGCGTTTGAGCTTATCGATGATCGAGGCAGTTTTCATTTGATAGGTTGATAGTTGCGCAGGGCTTTCCGGAAAATGACGTAAACGCATTTCTCACCAACGGTGCTCACATACACTGTTTGGTCTCCATAAGCGTTTAACAAGCTTCGATTAATATCACACGTTGAATTTTTTCTTTCTTAAAGTCGCATATCAGCAACATCCATTTCTGACTTTAGAGGACCAACATAAGAATATAGCAGGAATTATTTTCAGAATGGCCCGCCTATATATTAACCTTGGGGAACATCCTCAGGATTCTTTTATATCTTTATCTACTGTCTGTAGTCACTGACCAAGGTTACGTGTAATTGGCAAAAATGCCCAACAAACGAAACTGACAAAGTTCCCAATAAAAAAATAAAAAGAAAGAAGGTAAATTAATACGAAAAAACAGTCTTGAGGCAAAAAATTCACGAAAAAAAGAATCGATTTAACACGCAAAAGGGATACAATCTAGTGATTGTAGCGCTCTGACTTCCAGGAAAAAAGAACACAAATATTGCGGATGCGGCCGAGAAATCATCCATTCTACATGATTTGTCTATAAATTTGGGGAGGAGACATTTTTGCAGACATTATTTATAAGATTGGAATCAACGTAGAATCTATTTTGTATATTTATAAATTTACCATTCGTTTGTGCATTGAATATTGTTGCCATATCTGGCCCGATGCTTCTGCTGTACGTCTTGAGATTCTTGGCAAAATCCAAAAAAGTATCTGTAATGTAGTAGATCAAGACCAAGCACCTCAACTTCAGTCACTTTCGTACCGACGTGACGTGGTTTCCCTCTGTCTTTTCTACAAATATTTTCATGGCAACTGCACTGATGAGCTTTTTTTTCACTGGAGCCCCGATTACATTGATTGAAGCGTGCTACTAGATTGGCAACTAGGTCCCACGGTTTTACTGTTGAAGTAAGTAGATGCAACTGCAACGTCTTTTCAAAGAGTTCATTTTTTCGCACTTACCCACCTGTGGAAATCCCTTCCGATTTCTTGCTTCCCTGTTAACTCCAGATTTCAAAAATTTAAATGCAACATCGATAGACATTTTCAACTCTGTACCGTTTTTTTGTTCTTTCCTCAATCCTCTCCATTTTCAGTCTACTTATTCTCTCTCCCTTTCACTTCCTGTAACACCCGGCGTTCTAGTGGTATTACCATTTGCTTGGGGCGAAATGATTACACACAAACACACACAAACACACGCACATACACACATTTACACACATCTAATAAAGCGGACCACAGATTAAAAGTAAACAATAAAAAGAAAATCATATAATGGTCTTGATTGTGCATTGTAACAATCAGAGAATGTCAAAATAATCGTGTGAATAATCACTGAAGCGCAGAAAAAAGGCCCCACAAAACGATTGAAACATTATGGGATCTGTGGAATGACTGAGATTTCCCAGACAACGGCAGTGTTAAATTCGACGATAAAACTAGGAAAGTGTTAAAGAAACTTTTTACCAGGAAATCTCTACTGAAGATCATGTGGCAGCAAGTCTATTAATTTTTATCATTACTAGAAAGAGCGATAATCGTTAGTGGACTTGAGAAACCTATTTTACTGAAAATGTTTTAAGAGAAAGATTTTGTGAATTTCAACCGAAAGTAGAACTAACTCCTCAGTCAATGAATACCGAATATTTCCTTATAAGGAAATGGCTAATATTGCAATTTTCATTACCATTAATGATAACATAAAAATATGAAATAATAATAAAAAAAAATATACATTACACAAAGGAATTGTATTAGAAGCTGTACTGATCTAGTGTATTTATGGATATTTTCAGACTTTGTGAAACCTGTTTGATAAAGATTTATAATAAGAACAATGGAATATCATGTAAGCACTTTATGTCAATTGCAACAAGAGACGGTGCGTATACTTACCCCGAATCCCCTGACCGCTTTGGGGCCCCGGGCAGTGTTTTGTGACTCTCGCTATCTTATCAACATTTACTTTTTTTGCAACTATATTTATACACTTTATAAATTAAACTAAGGACAACCGACTCACTATTAAAGGACAAAGAATTTTCGCGGAATTTGACGTCATTCTAGCGTCTTTTTTTTTTTCTTCGTTCAAATCCGTGAATGCGTTCATGCTAAGTCGAAAAAAAAAAAAAAAACAATTATCTAAAATTCATTATTTTTTAATCCATAATGTTGAATTTGTTAAAATTATTCAACATTTTAATAAGAAAAATCTCAAGGTGATGTAAAAAATTGCCGCAAAACATTGTTGATTTATTTAAGAAGAAATGATCTGTTAAGACATGCCTCTAATTTGTATTTAGATACATTATATTTATTTTCAATTTTGAATTGTTCACTCATATTGCATATGATTCATTATTGTACATAATTAAGTTACACTAACATTTGTATTTTAGATCCAGAGTCGGATATCCAAAGTAATTGGCCCAGATCTAGCATCTCGTCTGCAGTCGCTCTCTCACAGACGTACCGTCGCTTCCCTCTGTCTTTTTAACAAATACTTGCATGGTAACTGCTCCGAGGAGCTGATTTCGCTGGTTCTCAGACTTCATGAATTTAAACGTTCTATTAGGCAGGCATCTCGCTCACACCCTTTCACTGTCGAAACTGTTAAATGTAGCCATCTCTACTACTCCAATAGCTTCATGTCTCGCGCCTCTCACCTGAGGAACTCCCTCCCCTCTTCCTGTTTCCCTGATAGTTATAATCTCCAACTATTCAAATGTAATGTCAATCGACGTCTCCAGATGCCTTGATCTATCCCCTATCCTTCTCTTCATCCTTTCCTCTATCACTCCTCTTTGCTCTCACTGCAAGTCTGTAACCCCTTGCGTGCTAGTGGCTTCCTGCTTTGCTTGGGGTGAAACATTTAAAAAAACAAAAAAAAAACAATTGTGATGTAGTAGACTGGTGGCGCCTAGAGTGGGAGGTTCTTGGAAATTTAGGATGCCATTATTGGGCACAAGACCCTAGCACCGGTCCTGTTTACAACATTTTGTAAAAGAAGAATATGAGTCGAGAAAGAAACGTGAGAAATAATCTAAAAAGTATATTCGTTCTCATTGAGTGATCACTGTTAATGGCCTTGTTTCAAACTTTGGTAAATTTAGTAAATACGTATATTCATGTAAGAAAATCATACAAGAACATTAGTTACTAAAGTTTCTTCTGAGAATAAAAGAAAAACATTTTTTTAAAAAAGTGATAGAGCCTGTGTCTAAAAAGATAAAGCGACACATATACTACAAAATGTTTATGTCAGTATTTTGAGTCGGTAAACAAATTCTGCAGGATGGTATGTCAGTGACGCCTCATTTTTCCGTAATTTGCTTGTTTGCTTACTTTAAGTTCAGCCACATGTTTTCTGTGTTAGGACAGATAATGCAATGTCGAAGAGTTCTCATTTTACAGCAACCGTTTCGTACATCTACTGGCTTGGGTTTCCATCCCTAACCAAATGCACATGGCATATTTTTTAGACTGCCTTATCAAATATCTAAGGGACAATAACCTGCTCTAATGTTTTTGGGTAAATTTCACTATACCAACGTCGCAATGACTTTGGGTTGCAGATGATTTAGTGAGAGATGTTGTCCTCATCTTTGTCGCCATATTTATTACAATGTTTCAGCCGTTGTACGCTCCGGCCTTCTTCAGGTGGTTAGAATGTCGAACTGAACCCTCTATTTCGCTCACTGTTCTAGTTCGACGTGCCGTGTTTAACAAATGTCAGTTATCAGTTATCTCCTGTTAATTCCCCTCTCCAAGTTCTCCGCTGCCTTAACCGTGTATTGAACTCACACTCTTTGGGTCCTGTCACTGGATCTAACTAACGCCTTTATCTACTGTGTTCTTGAGGACATCTGTGTATGAATTTCTGGGTATTATAAGCCTAATGTCTTCAGCATTCATTTTTTACCTGTTCTCATATTGCAATTTTTGCTGTTATCACTACATATTTTTACCAGAGCTCATATTGCAATTTTTGTTGTTATTATCGCTTTTCTCTGGCACTCCTTATTACTGGTTCCCATATTGTATTTATTTCTATGCTTGATCGGATCAGGAGATTTTTGTAAGAGAGGAGAATATATGCTGATGAATTTTCTAATGGTGTTCTTTGTTTATGATCTCAACCTGATCCAACAAAGAGCGGTGATCTCCTTTTTCTCTCCATATGTGGTCAGCCACGTCTGATATTTCCACTCCCCTCGTGTTATAGCTTTATGGGGTTCTTGAAGTCTTACCTTAAGGGGGTGGCCTGTCTCCCCTTTATATTTTTTTACGCAGCTGCACGGGATATAACCACTAAATGCAGAGGGTTACTGAATGGGAGGAGTTAAGCTTTGCAGATGATGAGGATACATTTGAATCAGGAAAGCAACCCTCACGGGATTATGTTCGACAAAGCAGAAGCTCTTTTGAAGAAGCTGCTCGAATGAAACTTCCTTTTTATTAATGACATTCGAAGGGAATTGATATGACTTCATGCTGCTTGCGTGGCATGGCGTGGCGTAGCTGTAAATGTCTGGGACTAGAGGAATTAAGGAGTGCAGCTCGATAGAATTTCCATGGAAATAGCGATAGAGTAACGTGGGTCTCTCGAAGTGTCTTGTGTGTGAAGGTTGGAGAAGCATCCAACACCCACAAGGCCGCGTAGGATCAAAAGTTTCAGCAGTTGCGGTCACTTCATGGATCAGGAAATGAAAAATAAAAATCCATATATTCTGGTCTATGAGAAACAGAATACTGCACACCAAGAGCAAAATACAACAAGAATAAACAAATAAAATATAACTTCCATCAACTAAAGGGGTATCTGAAATGGCTGATAAGTACACGAAAGATATATATATATATATATATATATATATATATATATATATATATATATATATATATATATATATATTTCAGTAACGAAAATCTTCGCAATCCGTATGGATAATCCCAAGGAGAATTAAATCCAGCATTAAAACATACAACTTTAAGGGCCCATTTATTTCCCTAGGGAATTTGTTTTTCCCTGGGTCATCAGACCACACTTCCAAGGGTGAAAATGGTGAAGTGTGGTCTGATGAGCCAGGGAAAAACAAATTCCCTGGGGAAATAAATTATAACCAATGGTCCCTTAAAGTTGTCTGTTTTCATTAAATTGTGTGTATAGATAGATAGATAGATAGATAGATAGATAGATAGATAGATAGATAGATAGATGTTATACTGGATATCTTTTGACCAACAATCAATTGGTCATTGCATATAATTTCAGCACGTTTGGTTACAAGTTTCTATTCGATATTGAATGATTTATTGGAAACCAGAAGACACTCAGTAAAAGCTACAACAGATATTCTCTCTCCATTTATTTTTGTTGTTTTTTTAGGCAGTACAAATTTAAGTGAAGAGTTGCTACTTAAATATATTATGTTGAATAATAATAATAACAACAACAGCAACACTAACATTTGTATATCGCACAGACACACACACACAATAAATAAAGTTTTGTAAACAACCCGGATGAGAAGAGTTTGAATAAATACACAATAAACATTTAATTGAAAAACAGATTTAAGAATCTCTATTTATATATAAATTTTTGCCAATTTAAAAACAATCTTTTGGTGTTAAGCTCATCCTTATCATTTCGAGGACTGCAAAATTCGCAGCGTCTTAAGGAGAAGCTTTTCTTATATTCGTCTGAGCCTCGGGAATTGTCTCAAAGTGAGCAAAACAGGTCCGGGTCAGCAATAAAACTTTTAAGATCATAGAAAGGGTTGAGAGTAGCGTGAATGAAGATTGTATACGTGAGACGACACATTTACACTTGATTCAAAGTCATCACCATAACAAATCACATTCAGTCAGCTTCCTTGAAGTTTACTCTATGTTAAACAGTCCCTAGCATTGTTAGGCCCAAGCACCCGTGAAATGGATTCATGCATACAATCAGAAACTGATGCATAATGGCACAATTTCATTTATCCAATACATTGCATTTCTTTGAGTGTATATCGTGCGTTCAATAGTCAAGTGAACAATGTGGTTTTATCATCCTGGAAACATTGTGTTCTTTTTTTTAATTTAATATTTCTTTTAATCACTTTACTCCAAGCATGGCAATAATGTCACTAGTACGCAGGGTGGGGGGTTACAGAGGGTGAAATTAAAAGAGAATGAGAAGACTAAATAAATACACTAGATTCTAATACAATTCCTTTTTGTAATGTATATTTTATGTTATTATTTCATATTTTTATGTTATCATTAATGGTAATGAAAATTGCAATATTAGCCATTTCCTTATAAGGAAATATTCGGTATTCATTGACTGAGGAGTTAGTTCTACTTTCGGTTGCAATTCGCAAAATCTTTCTCTTAAAACAGTTTTTCACTAAAATAGGTTTCTCAAGTCCACTAACGATTATCGCTCTTTCTAGTAATGATAAAAATTAATAGACCTGCTGCCACATGATCTCCAGTAGAGATTTCCTGGTAAAAAGTTTCTTTAACACTTTCCTAGTTTTATCGTCGAATTTAACACTGCCGTTGTCTGGGAAATCTCAGTCATTCCACAGATCCCATAATGTTTCAATCGTTTTGTGGGGCCTTTTTTCAGCGCTTCAGTGATTATTCACACGATTATTTTGACATTCTCTGATTGTTACAATGCACAATCAAGACCATTATATGATTTTCTTTTTATTGTTTACTTTTAATCTGTGGTCCGCTTCATTAGATGTGTGTAAATGTGTGTATGTGCGTGTGTTTGTGTGTGTTTGTGTGTAATCATTTCGCCCCAAGCAAATGGTAATATCACTAGAACGCCGGGTGTTACAGGAAGTGAAAGGGAGAGAGAATAAGTAGACTGAAAATGGAGAGGATTGAGGAAAAGAAAAACAAAGATATAGGGTTTCAAGAAGACGGAAGATTGCCGACTGACGTTGCATTTAATTTTTTGCTGATTGTAGTTATCAGGGAAGCAAGAAATCGGAAGGGATTTCGACAGGTAAGAAATGCGAGTAAAAACTGTTAGAGTAGAAATAGCTGTTGCACCTAGCTAGTTTAACAGTAAAATGGTGGGACCTAGTAGCCAATCTAGTAGCATTGCTGAAATTAATGTAATCTGGGTACCAAGGAAAATATTTCATCAGACTTATTTCTATGAAAATATTTGTTGAAAAGACAGCGGGAAACCATATCACATCGTTGAGAAAGTGACAGATGTCGACATACCTGGTCAGAATCTATAACATTACAGACCCTTCTTTGAATTTTGTCAAGGCTCTCAAGATGTGTAGCAGAAGTATCAGACCAGATACAGCAGTAACATTCAATGCACGACAAGATGGATTCTGACGATAAATATTTTCTGGCACGATACTGTGAACCAACATTCTTTGCAGTAGATAAAGCAATTGATACGATAGCCTCAGCATTTCATGTAAGCGGCAAACAGCAATAACCCTAACCCTAACCCAAGGCCAAGAAGGTATAGAATGTTGCTCTCCTGAAGTTTATCATAAGCCAACCTGATGACAGACAGAAAATTTTCTCTGTGCTGATTAAATGAAATCAGTTTTGTTTTGGATGCATTCAGATCTACAAACCATTTCACACCTCAAGTAAACATTGATTGTAGGTTCTTTTCAAAAGCAGTTACCGGGTTTAATTTGACAGATCTGTCGGATTTACTGCTAAAACAGGATTAAATGGCTGTGTCATCTGCTTAAATACCTAATTGGGAACTGATGACATCGTAGAGATCAAGGATAGAGCCTTGGGGGACGTCGCGTTGGTATGGAATGATTTGGAAGCGTACCCGTTCATCACAACCTTCATTAAATAATGTGTTAGGAGCGATTGGACTAAGCCAAATATTTGCTCCAAAGTATTCTGGTTCCTTACTACCAATCAGGATGCAGCAATCAGAAAATCTCAAACCAGTAACCCAATAAAAATGTCGCTGCCACTGATTAATTAGATCATCAAAAAGTTAAGACAGTTAAATCATTAAGATCATGAAAGAAAGGAACTCGTAAGACACATCCTAAACAGGAAACAAGGGATAAAGCTTCTACTGCAGCTCAATAAGCATAGAAGGAGTGCGGACCGGGGGATTGGCAAACCTTGGAAGTCTGAGGTTTTGCATTGATTTTGTTTGCTTCTACTATGAGATTAAATTATACAAGTTAGAATTAAAGACAAGTCCTTACTTCCTTGATTGACTCTTTTAATTTTATTTTCATTATTTCGAAATAATATTCTATTAACTATATTTTTTCGAGTGTATACATGCTGTCAAAATAACGGTATATTTCGGTATAAGTCTTAAACTGGGAATATTTTCATACGGAAATCAGTAAATATATTTTATAATTAGCATGTAGTAGATCTGTTGGAATCAGTTCATTACTTACTGACGAGGGAGAAACGATCCCCCATAATCTTCTACTAATACGAGTTAACCCATCTTTATTATTACTAAAAGGCTTTCCAGTATGGGTCTCTAAATATATTTTTCAATTACTATTACTATTATTGTACACTCCAAAGTTAAGCAACTTCGAGCCTAGTCAGTATCTAAATGGGTAACCACCCGGGAATACCGGGTGATGTAAGTTTGGGTGTGCGGGTGGTGTTATCGATAATGAAAATTCAGAGATCCGAATTCGAAGTTCACTTGGTTTCATTATATTCGTTTGCATGCAAATACGCTTGGGAAATATTAGGACTTCATCAGAAAATCATTATTATCTTCAAAAAAATCCGAAAAATATGTTTCGGCTTTAAATAAACCTAAACAGGTTGATAAGTCGTAAAAGCAAATCAATCAGTCAATAAACCCAGCTTAGTAAACAGCTTGGGGCAGGTTGCTATAGACATAACTAAGCCACTAACTCATGACTTTGCCAGTTCAAGGGATGTAAGATTATGAGAGTATCACTACAGACTTTACAGGGAGAAATATAGAAATGCTCTTAGGTCGTTATATATACAGGGTGTCCCTAAAGTCTGGACTCGGGCAAAAATGCATATTTTCAAGAAATTAAATTTTGCAAAACATTTTATTGAATTGGAATATTAACAAATAACATTTTCAATATGATTTCCATTATTTGTGATGCAAAGTTTGATGCACTTTGCAAGATTCACATGAACTCGATGCAGTAGCTCCAAATTGCCGTCAATTTTAGCACATTCACTCTTGATGCATTCAAGTGTGCTGCATCAGTGATTTTATTGTGTACACCTCCGTTAGCATACCCCTGAAAAAGAAGTCAATTCTTTCTGCTTTCAACAAAACCATGTTTAATAACTGGAGTTAAAAAAAAATATAGTTCATGAGATTTCCTATGTATCCAACCTTGTTAATAAAATTTGGTTTTCGGAACTAGTCAGAAGTTGTTGCTTGTTATGCCAGCAAGTCATTGCGACCGAGGGTTTGAGTTCTGGGGCTTTTTTCAAACTGTTGACCATGCCAGACTGGGCATTCTCGCCGAGAATAAGGTCCACTCAGCAATATAACTCACAGTGGGTGTGCCTCAACAGACGTCTGAAACAAAGATAGTTAACAAGCACGCTAACAAAAATCTGTGTTGAAACAAATAGCCAGCCATATACTAATTCCTTATAATGAAACAATGTGCGGAAAAGGAATATGTATACACATACTAGCAAAAACAAACACACAATACACAAAAATGGAGATAGTTTTAAAAACATACATTGGTCATTAAAAGATAAGAACAAAGACCTTCTTTCTTCCCACTTTCTCTGACCAATCCCAATTGTTTTATTGCCCCTTAAGCAGAAGAATATTTTCGCCATAAGTCCAAGAAAAATTTCTATTACTACTAAAACACAAAAGACAATAGTTAAATATCGGAAAACATAAGGAAGATTAATTCCTTTTAATAATATGTAGAAATACACACTCATATATATATATATATATATATATATATATATATATATATATATATTGTTGTTGTAACCTAGGAAGGGTTACTGTATGAGAAATAACCAAAACGAAAGGTTGGAAATGAAATGATAATCTTTATAACATCAACAAAATACAATACTCGCTAGCGGCGTGAAGTTGGTAAACCACTGCTAATGATGGATTACTTAGACAGCATATTACCCCCACTTAAAATAGGGTCCAACGTATTTATGAAGATTGGAACATACACATTAGTGTTTATAGGTACTGTATATAACACACACACATACATACATACATACATACATACATATATATATATATATATATATATATATATATATACACACACACACACACATATATATATATATATATATATATATATATATATATATATATTAGGTTGGTGCAAAAATAATGTCGTTTTCTCACATATGTTACTAAGTGAGAAAACGACATTATTTTTGCATCAACCTAATATATATATATATATATAATGTTTCACTGAATAATATAGACATATTATGTCTACTTATTTTTATACTGATTCTTTCCAGTTGTTTGATCAGTTTCTTGATATTAAGATGAAATTCTTCAACGAAGACGACCTAGTTCTTTTTAACTAGAGTACTTTCGCCCTTTTCTAAAATCATCTTCAGGGCTAAATTACAAAGACAACATATTGTAAATTCGATAAAGTCTGCATTCCATTGTGATAGCGATTTCTGAAACCACGTGCGAATATGCTGCCTAAATGTATATATTCTTTTCTTTTTATATGCTAGGTCCTTTCAGGATGTAGGCGATCATAGCTCTCCGCCTTCCTCTATCCCTTGTAGCTCTCAACAAGTTCCTTTCTTTTGCTCCCCCCCCCCACACCAAGCCACGTTCTGTCATCCACTTGCTTAAGTCCGCCTGGTATGCCACGCGTTGTTTTCCCTCTATTCGATCCATGAGTATCAGCTTCTCTAGGCCCACCTTCCTCATTATGTCCCAGAAACCTCAGCTGCCTCTTCCTGATGTTAAGTATAAGCCTTGTTTACATCCACTCCAAGACCTCATCGTTGCTTACACGTTCGGTCCATGATATCCTTAGCATCTTTCTGTAGAGCCACATCTACGTCGCCTCGAATCTCTTCTTCATCTTTGAGGAAATCGTCCAACATTCGCTGCCGTAAAGAAGGACAGATATCACGTAACAGCTCGGTATTCTTTTGTTCGTTACCAAAGAAATCCTCCTGTCTCGCAATACACCGCCCAGCGTTTGGAATGCATCCTTGCCCATCTCAATACGTCTACGGATCTCAGTGTCGCACTTACCGTCCTTTGTCAAAACGCTTCCCAGATATTTAAACCTCCGCGTCTAAATGAACTAAATTATCAACTTCATTTTGAATAAGCACGTTATACGCACCGTGTTTCTATCACTGTTAATGTTACATCATAAATGATAAATGAGCAAATATTCTGTTTTTTTTTTCCTTTTAATGCACGTCGAAAAAAGTTATTGGTTTGAATTCGGGGTTCTACTATTATTTTGTGATCAAAACCTATGAGTCAGTTTCGCTGCAAGCGCAGCTCCAAACATGGACATGCATTTCTGACTTAATAAATGTCTTATTACACACAAGTGAGTGTGTTAAGTTTACATCCTTCTGTCTAATTAAGATGATTTGCTCAATCTGAAAAGCATCATGGTGCGATAATTATGAGTCAGATTTCGATGGCCTGCAGAAAAAGAAATGCTGTAGCCATAGGCTCGTATATATTTTTATTTTACAAATATATTTAACCTTACTGGGTTTCAATAAAAAGATTCTGTTGAAAAAAAAAAATTAATATTTAGAAAGACAAGGAACATCGGCGAAAAACAAGTGCGAATCCCTAATTCATATATATATATATATATATATATATATATATATATATATATGGCTGTGTACTACTAAATGGTAATGAATTAGCTTATTTTTTTTTTACTTATTCCAACAATTTTGGCGAAGAGCCAGAAAGTCTACAAATTTATTTAGCTCTCTACTTTACTCTTTTATCATTTCTTTTTAATTATTACATTTTTTTTCCTTTCTTAATTATTTATTTTATATATTTTGGAAAAAAAAAAAAATTACGCGCGCTAATGGCCCGAAGGCCAGGATGAGGAGGCAAGTTTGCATGCATTCATAGCCACACGATCATCGACTTCCGGTATAGAATGGGAAATCACCGCATGTGATTCGACGAAAGCGTATCAAACGGAACTAGTTTATAAACTGATAACGACCCAGTCTCGAAATATGGGATATATTATGTTTTAACTTGTAAATGAAAAAAAATATGCCCGCGATATGTTGCAACCAGCGGCGCAGATTATCTAGTTTGTTTGTACCGTCCTAAAATATTTTTTATTATATTGAGTCATAAATAATTTCTATTTTGTTTATCAATTTAAAATATTAAAGTACATATTTCCGTTTAATATGACCATGTATTAACCATTATTTGGCGTAACATTATCATTTATTTGCTCTAACATGTTGCTTCTTATAAAGCAAAATACCTTTTGAACAAAATACCACAGCATTTGATATGAAAACGTTTTCGACAAATTCTTAAATCTGGTTTACTTAAGAGAAAGTTTTTCCTATTAAAACGTTTTAGTGATAATCATGCCGGCCGGGATTCCTTCTCTCTCCAACACAAATCAGTGAATATATTTTATAATTAGCATGTAGTAATTCTGTTGGAATCAGTTTATTACTTACTGACGCGAGAGAAACTATCCCCCATTTTATGTCCATACGAATCTTCTACAAATACGAGTTAACCCATCTTTATTATTACTAAAAAGTTTTCCAGTGTGGGTCTCTAAATATATTTTTTTCAATTACTATTATTGTACACTGCAAAGTTAAGCAACTTCGAACCTGATCAGTATCTAAATGAGTAACCACCCGGGAATACCGGGTGATGTAAGTTTGGGTGTGCGGGTGGTGTTATCGATAATGAAAATTCAGAGATCCGAATTCCACTTGGTTTCATGATATTCGTTTGCATGCAAATACGCTTGGGAAATATGTTTCAGCCTTAAATAACCCTAAACAGGTTGATAAGCCGTAAAAGCAAATCAATCAGTCAATAAACCCAGCTTAGTAAACAGCTTGGGGCAGGTTGCTATAGACATAACTAAGCCACTAGCTCATGACGTTGCCTGTTCAAGGGATATAACACTATGAGACTAAGAGTACAGACTTTACAGGGAGAAATATAGAAATGCTCTTTGGTCGTTATATAAACAGGGTGTCCCTAAAGTCTGGACTCAGGCAAAAATGCATATTTTCAAGAAATTAAATTTTTGCAGAACATTTTATTGAATTGGTATATTAACAAATAACATCAAAATGAAACGGGAAAACAAGTTAATAAAAAATGACGTAACCATTTCAACTTTTCTTTCTCCAATGTTCGTGGTGTCCTGTCAAGCAGTATAGATTCGTTCTCATGGAACGGTCACCGGATATCCTTGCATTGTGCGAAACAAAATTAAATTTTGGCATTGCTATCAATGTTCCAGGGTATCTTCCCCTTTGCCGGAAAGATTAGAGCATTCACATGAATGATCTTGGTGTTTACATAAAGGCGGACCATAACAGACTAAGTATCCGACAGCCCGATTCAACCAGGTTTACCAGAAACTGCCGGTCTCAATACTCTCGAGCCGGGAGGGAGGCGTTTCTAAGTGTGTGCGTCGCGCAATTTATCGACCAAAATAAAATTCACGTGAATGGCCTCGTCAAACTCATTTGATTCGCAACCATATCCGCCACCGCCACCACTGGGAGTGAAATGGAATAGGAAGAGAGACTGACGATCTTGATGCTCGGATGCGAGCGGGTACCGACAACTCGGAATTTTAAACTGAGCAGTTTATTCACCCTACGAGGCAAAATTCTTTTAACTCCGATTTTCATACTTAGGGAATAGTTCGTATAGATAAGTACCTCCAAAAAGATTCATATCAATAGGTACCATGTAATACTTAAATTATATTATATATATATATATATATATATATATATATATATATATATATATATATATATGTATGTATAAATATATTGTATCTTGTATATTATATTAGATTAAATTAAATTATTATTTCATATAAGATGGTACCTCCAAAAAGATTTATATCAATAGGTACTGCCATATAATACTTAAATTATAGAAGGCCAATTCTTATTTATATATATATATATAAGGGAATAGTTCGTATAGATAAGTACCTCCAAAAAGATTCATATCAATAGGTACCATGTAATACTTAAATTATATTATATTTAACTATATATATATATATATATATATATATATATATATATATATATATATATATATATATATATATATATATATATATTGTATCATAGATATTATATTAGTTAAATCAAATTATTATTTCATATAAGATGGTCCCTCCAAAAAGATTTATATCAATAGGTACTGCCATATAATACTTAAATTATAGAAGGACAATTCTTATATATATATATATATATATATATATATATATATATATATATATATATATATATATATATATATATATTGTATCATAGATATTATATTAGTTAAATTAAATTATTATTTCATATAAGATGGTCCCTCCAAAAAGATTTATATAAGTTTTATTCATGTTTGTTTTCATGTTTGTTTCGTTTGTGCATTTCCGCCATTGCAACAGCGTATGTCTGTTTTCAGCGGAAGGTGAAATGAGGATAATTTACTCCCATGGATTGAATCACGTGGTCGGTTCAAAATTCGGAAAATTTTACCGGGTACATTGAAAGACATCTGAAGAAGGCTGGTGAGTACTACTAGCGAAATGTAGTAAGTATAACGATGAAGAAGAGCATGTTGGTTTGAATATTAAATCATACAAAAATGACGATAACTCATCTCAAACATTTCAATATATATTTTTTTAATTCCTTATTTTTAAAAATCTGTTTCAGAAATAACTTGATTGTATTTTATTTTAGGGTAGAATTTTATTTTCATAAAACGTTTTATTCTATCTTATTTCGACATGTAAAATCTGCTTAATGCATATTGCATTTTTTTAAAATTTAGCTCTCAAGCAAGGCAATAAAGCCGCTAAGACGCAAGGCGTTACCGACTGTCATAGAGTATGGGAAAAAAAAAAGAAAAACTACTATTAAGAAGAATAATAAATCAACAAGAATTAAGGAAACAGAATATAACAATTAATATTGCATTTAAATTTCCGATGTTCCAAGCTGAGATGGGAAGCTAGAAGCTGGAAAAGAGTTCTACAAGCGAGAAGAGCCAGAGAAGAAACTGTTAGCATAGAACCTACGGTTACATCTCGCCATTTCAACTGCAAAATGATGAGACCTTACCTCCAGTTTAGTAATAGGCTTAAATTTCTTAAGTCTAAATACCATAAAGGAAAGCTCTTCAGAACAATTATCATGAAAGTATTTATAGAAAAGACACAGAGAAGCTACATTACGGTGGAAAGTGACTGAAGGCAAGATGTTGGCTCAAGACCAATAACATTACAGATTCTTTATTGGATTTTATCAAGAATCTTTAAATATACAGTAGCAGCAATATGCAGAGCCTTGACGAATGGTAGACTTATAAATATATAAGATAGATTCAGGAAAGAAGAATTGTCTAGCAGGTCACAGTGAACCAATTTTCTTAACAGCAAACCTAGCAATGCATTTAATATAGACTTTTCACTTTGTTATATAAGAGTAAGTGTCATTGCCGAAACTGTGTTTTGAAACTAGATCGCCAGTGAGTAACACGGACGATTCCTTTATTAAGTAGGTTACTTGATCAGAAAGGAAGTGAATAAATAGGAAGTAGCATGATGATTATACGATCACTTTTCACTCCAGTGCGCACAATCCCTTTTAAAGAATCCTTCATATCTACTATAGTATGATGGAAAAGTTATTCCTTCATCCGGATTGTACAGAAACTCGGTGATTGAATTTGTGACAACATCAGGATTAAACGAATCTGAAGTTTTTGTTTCCATCGTTTTAGTGAATGATTCTAAAAACTTTTGTTGCTGTAATTGGAATTGCAACTGCTGTTCATGGTGTTGTTTCTGTTGTTGTAATTGTACTTCCTGCTGTTGTTGCAGCATTTGAAACATAAGGGCCTTTAATTCTTTCTTTTTTTTTCTGCTGAACCCTGCTGAACTTTTTGTAGATTAATTTTTCTAGGAATCCTTGCAAATCCTCGTCGCCACTTTTGTGATGTTTGACGGCTTTGCTTGTCATACGTTATGTCAGTCGAGAATGTAAGCCCGAGAAGGCGCAACGGGTCGTTCTCCTTGAGATTAGCATCAGCCATGTTGATGACAGGCAAAAAGGGTTTAATGCAAATTCTTTAAAGGCTATAAGTGAATGATCTTAGGTCACTGAGTGAGCCCTTAAAGTTTAATAATGTAATGGTTATATCGATGAATTCAAAATGCTTCTCATAAAGGCAGATCACGCGATATTCACAGGGTGCCCCATACTTTTGGCCTTGTACCACATCTAAGCTACGCTTGGAAAACCATCATAAAACCGGATTACGTGTGCAAATTCTCACAAAGCGCTTCAGTCTTGCATTTAATGGGCCATAAATATCACCTTCATTAATTGGCATACCACGGTGATAGATTCAACTGCGAAACTAATAACTGGTTTTATCAGTGGTGAACAAAAACGATCAGATATGGTTGATAATGTTAAGATTTTTGGAATCTGGTCGGCCATTGAGATATACACCCTCCTACGAGCAATAAAATAAAGGTGTTGGCAGAATAAGTATTGTGGAAATCAGACTGCCAGCCGCCATGCCTGGGGAAGCGATAAGATAACATCGATAGACACTTTATTTAGAGAGAATAGACTGGACAAAACATGTAGCGAATAATGAATGGAAAAAATATTGTAAGTGAAACATGCGATATAAGATAGAGACTGGAGAAAGCAAAGATAGGGTAGAGAACAGTTAGGGCGATGGAGTGTTGGAAAGAGGATAAGGGAAATAAAAAAGGTAAGAAAGAAAAAGTGAAAAAAAAGTTGAAATTGGAATGACAGGATGGAAAGAAAGACAAAAACAAGAAAGGTAAGAAGGCGAGAATTAAAAGTGTGAAGAAAATAAGGAAAGGAGAAAAGAGATAAAAGGAGAGGGGGAAAAAAAGTAAAACAGGTAAATAGAAAGAAGAGACAAAGAAGGACGGAGGAGAGGTAGACAAAAGGATAGAAATAAAAAAAAAAAAGAATTAATGAGAAAAAGAAGGAGAGTATTTAAGAAATATAAGGAAGAAGAAGAAGAAGAAATAAATGAAGGAAAGGATGAAAATAAATAGAAGGAAAAAAGAAAGAACGATAGGAATGTAGATAAAATGGGGAAAAAATATGGAAATAAGTAATTAAGAAGGAGAAAATTATGTAAAATATGGAATGAAGAAAAAAGAAAAAGGTGAATATAAAGAATAAGACATGGAGAAAGAAATGGAAGAAGGGATGAGAATAAAATGATCGAGAAAGCAAACAAGTGACGAAAGTTGGGAAAAAGTGAAAATTGAAAGAAATTAAATAGAGAAAGAAGGAAAATATCTCCGAAAGAAAGGAGAAAAAGTTGGGTGAAAAAAAAGGGAATTAATAATATAGGAAGAAATAAAAGAAAAGAAAAAAATGCATAGTAAAAACAACGAATGAACAAAAACAGTAGACAAAATGGTGGAAAAAGATGGAAGGAAAAATAGCGGAAAGTCAGACTAAACAAAAGTAATAAAAGAAGGGAAGGAAAGAAATAAAGGAAAGAAATTATATGAATATGGGGTAAAAGGAAGAGAAGTACGTAATCAAAACGAAGAAAAAAAGATAGAAAGAGAAAATAAATGAGGTTTGAAATGCGTAAATCAGAAGAAGAAAGAAAAAAAAAAACGTCAACAGACGAGAAGACGAGCAGATTAAACAAGCGGGAGAAAAAAGAGAAAAGATTGAAATGGTAGAAAATGTAGGAGGAAAACCAGAACGACACAAAAGGAAAGAGATATGAGACAAAAAAAAAAAAAAAGAGGAAAGGAAAGAAAAGAAAAGAAATAAGGCGATGAAGAGAAAAAAATGTTATTAGATTAAAAAATGAAATGAACGTTAAGGAGTGAGTAAATGAGCTGCGAAAAAGAAGGAAAAACGATGAAAGAAAATAAATGAAAGAACTGAAAGGAAAGGAAATAAATCGGAATGAAAAAAAAAAGATGTGAAGAGAAAAATAACAAGAAAAATTATATAAAAATGAAAATGATAATGAACGAATGAAAGAAAGGAAAATAAAATAAGAGACTTTATAGAAAGCCAAATATGGGAAATGAAACAATAAAAAACACTAAAAAATTGATGAAGGAATGAAAGAAGAAAAGGCGCATCATGGCGTATAAGATCCAGGCGTTTTTTTTATCTATGAGATAAGCGTCCATCCTCGAAGGAAGGAAGTTTCAACCTGCATAAAGATTCCAAGTACACTGGCCAACCCGTGTTGCTGCAAAGAAGAACTACTGAATAGGTATGAATCAGGTCGGGAATTGGACGAGAGAGAAAAAGAGAAAACTGGAAAAAAAAAACTATTGAGATAGAAAAAACAATGTTCAGTGTGTAGGGGGAGAAACACTCCTTTATTTTCAGATTCATAGAAATGAGCCCTAGAAATATAAATACTATTTGACTTACAAAAAGATAACATAAATTTATCTTTTGTTACAAAATGACTTATATATAATCTTTTTTTAGATTTAATGAAATTGGGATTTTGAATTTTTAAATACTATTTGACTTACAAAAAGATACCAAGAAGTTCTCTTTCATTACAAAAATGACTTATATATTACACTAGCAGCATGGCCCGGCGTTGCCCGTGCTTGATTCAAAAATCGTATGACTAATATATAGATTTCGCAATCACTTGACTTAAAATATGTTTGCCTTTCCTTGCCTTTAAAGAAGTGCCCTTTGCCGTGCTGATGTTGCTACATGCCTTACTTCTTGCCTATCTCACACTGCGAATTTTTTCTAAGCTCTATACTAAACATTAAATCTGTTACGAAAAAAGAACTAAACAAAATGAACACAAAACGATCAGCGTAACTGGAAAAACCGAATGAAAAAAGAATGTTAACAACAAATACTTTTTCACACCCAACCCAGTTCTGCGGAATCAGAATCAACGTTGAGTTTAAGCCAGGGAATGAGCCAATTGGAGTAAAGTGCCAGATTTAAATTTTTCCCCACTTGTAACGAATGCAGCTATCGATTTATTTTTTTGCATGCTAGCATGCTAGTTAACATTCGTGTTAGTCAGCTGTTGGCTCTCACGCTGGCCAATAGAATCTTCCTATTTGTGGCAGCCAGCTATAAGCTCTCACTCTGGCCAGTAGAAAATGGCCGCAAACTACATGAAAACTGCCGTAGATTATTTCCGCTATCGATGGGATTTAGGAATTACAAAGTCGGTCTTGACGTTTCCGCTAACTTGGAGCATGTGCATGTAAATTTTGGTGCAAATCCGTCGAAAATTGCGGCTGTGCATTCGTTACACACACACACACATCCTGCCTTTTATAGATAGAGATTTTCTAGACTTGATGAAATTGGGATTTTGAATCATTTTAAATCATATCACACCGTACAAAGCAATAGAGACATTAAGACACAACGGATTCTTTTTCTTTCTCTATGCCGTGTCCTTACATGACGAAGGTGATCATGGCTCTCTACCTCCCTCTATTCCTTGCAGCTCTCAACAAGTTCCTTCCCTCTGCCACCTCTTCCAGACTACGTTCTCTCATCCACTTACTTAAGGCCGCCAGGTTATGTCATGCATTGTTTTCCCTTGTCTCTCTTTACCTTTATTCGACCCGTGAGTATCAGATTCCCAAGACCCTTCTTCCTCATTATGTGTCCCAGAAACTTCAGATGCCTCTTCCTGATGTTGAGTATAAGTTTCCTCCTTGATTGCTTCCTCTCTAAGACCTCATCTTTGCTCACACGGTCGGTCCATGATATCCTTTGCTTCATTCTGTAGAACAACATCTCTCGACTCTCTTCTTCATCTTTATGAATAAAAAAACGAGAAACATTAAAGAGCAATAATAAAAGAAGAGTAACCAAGAGGACAGTAGATAGTGATAGACGTTGCATTTAAATTTTTGAATATCAAATTTGGCAAGAAAGCATGGAGCCGGAAGAGAATTCCACAACCGAGAAGTGCGAAAAACGCAACTGTTATCATTGTATTTGCGGTTACAGCTAGCCAATTCAACTTTGAATTGATGAAAACTTGCCACCAATCTACTACGTTCATAAAATCCAGATGTCATTGCGAAGAGTTTATAGAATCGTCCATATTTTCTACTCAACCCCGAGATAAAATACACTCTTCGATCAGAATCAGTTTTAACCTCACATTGCAAATCTCGATTTTTTATTGGTCGAGACGACAGCAAAATGTGTAACAATTGTCGAAAATCTATTTTCGCGCCTAGTTCACTAGACCCTACTTCCAGAAACAAATAAAAAGGACTATTTCGACCCAATTCACCAATCAGTCACTTAACTTCAGAGATATGTCACACGAATCCGCGCGTGTCACTATTTTGACTTAAGAAACTTTTCGCGCGTCAACTGCTGACTCAAACACCAACATTATTCTCTCAAAATTCACTTACTTTCTGAGAAAAGTGTTTTTACACACTACTAACATAGAAATTGTATTTTAACAAAAGATAAACACACAACAATCCAAGGTAAACAACTCTAGAAAATTAAGACAATTATACTCTACTTTATTCACGCACACAAACTACACAAATTTCTGTATAAGTAACATTTTTCCATTTTACTCTGTTTGACCAATTCTTTAACACTTGGCCAATTTTGAACTGTAAATCAATAAGACAACCAATTTATACTTGGTCAATTCTTGCATTATCAAACTACATGTTTTCTAATTGTTTATTAATTGTACATAAATGTCTGTTATTTTTATTGAAAAATTATTACCGGTGTTTCTTATTCAATTGCCTTGTGATTGATTCGTTTTTGAATGCCTATATTCTATATTGTTGCTGATTAATATGGTGAACATGCCCGTAAACTAATCATATTAATATAAAAACCTTCTGATAACAAATTCAAACTCATAGCAATCCCAACAAGTTCATTCGAACAATCATCGTGAAAGTATTTATGAAAAAGGCACAGAGAAGCTATATTACGGCGTTGAGAAAGTAACTGCTGCCAGGTCAGGACCAATAATATTACTGGTTTTTATCAAGAATATCAAAATATACAGCATGAGCGCCGGGTCATATGTGGCGGCAATATTAAAGACATTAAGGAATAGTAGACTTATAAATATGTAAGATATATTCAGGCGATAAAAACTGTCTAGCAGGACATAGTGAACTTACTTTCTTAGCATTATACCTAGCAAAGTATAAACTCAATATAAACTTTTCCCTTCGTGTCAGCCGAAATTATAAGTCCGAGAACGCGCAACAAGTCACTCTCGTCGAGGTTAGTATCAGCCATGTTGATGGCAGGCATGAAGGAATCTATCAGGTGATCGATAGATAGTAGTTTCGTTTTGGAGACGTTAAAATTAACAAATCATTCCTTGCTTTATTAACAGACAGTAGTTTATTCTTGAGATGTATTTTCATTTATTTATTTTTGTGTATTTTCGAATCCACCACAAACTCTAGTCGAAAACGTATAGCAAAACGTGAAGAGAATTTAACGGTTGGCGCAGGTCAGATTCATTTGTCGTACCTCCAAATTTATTCAGTCTCAAAACCAAACGTTGTCCAAAAATAGATTACAACGTGTCGTCTAAAAGAGGCTCACCCTACACAAAATTTATAGGAAAATATTAAATTTCAGTTATCATATTATACCCAATCATAACACTGAATTTTATCGAAAAAGATAGAAAAGTAAATAAAAATAAATAATAATAAGGTGGCCAAAATTTCATAATCTCTAAAAATAAATGTATATTCAGAATCACTAGACCATGAAGTTATATTGTGACCAACCAAGCAGAAACCGTACAGGCCAGGATACGAACATCTTAGTCTAGCAACCGAATCAGAAACAAACGCTGCTTTCAGCCATAGCATAATGTCACTAATCGCGAACCAATGAGAAACGAAGCGGCATTTCTCCAAGCAGATCTCTAGAATCATTCTTTTATACTCACCATACCAATATTCTATAATTGACATCACAAAAAAACATACGAATTCTGGTTATTTCTGTCAACACGTCTCTCAAGTTTTTATTGTTTATATTATTGTTGTACGTTTTAATTCATTATGTTTTCAATATAAAAAAGAGAAAAGGATTCCTCCTATACTACAAATACATATAGCAACGGTGTAATTACGTTAACAACACTCAACAAGTTAGAATTACTACTACATCAACCCTAATTTACCCACCCCGTTACAAGATTTTCCATATCCAAACAAGATAGAATAAAACGCTGTATGAAAATAAAAATAAAATTCTACACTAAAATAAAATAGCAAACATTGGAAATTTTAATGTATTAGCTTAGAATTAAAACTAAGATAAAAGTTTCATGAAAGATTTTTCCTTTATTTTTTTTAAAGCGTTTAGAAAGTATTTTGTCGGTACCTATATAAAAATATTATTTAGTGTTGGAATATTATCTTTACTTTTACCCTACAAAACATCTAAATTTTCCAATCTTGTCTTGACTTCAGACTGACTCACTTTTTGTGACAGATGAATATTATTTATCTCTTTTCTAAAACTATTTCTTACTGTTTTTAAATTTCGAATAATTGCACTGAACTTCATGCAAAGGATTCCAGATACGATGCAGTCAGTGTTTACTGTTTAGAATACACATCTCAGCTTTGTTTCATTCGTTATTTTTAACATCAAAAAGTTTTAAACTCTGCTATTTTACTCACGCTTTATCAATGAAAGTGAGACAATTTCCTGTTATCCTCACTACTCATAAATATGTCTACTCGACTTCTTTTAAAATATTTTACTACTTTCAAGATAAAATGAAAGATACTCGGGCTGTTTATTTCATTTACACTCTAAAATAGTTCATTTTATTTTCTTTCAGCTGCGAGAGCGAGAGAGAGAGAGAGAGCCAGAGAATCAGAGTCATTCAAGGTGACAACTACATAGTTATTTTATTGAGATTCAGCAATCCGAAAAGAAATAGATTAGGATTAGTAAGATCTAATTAAATCTAAGCAAATTATTAAATAAATAAGCGTGATAACATGACATGCGTATTCGCTAGATTATTATTTTTCTCAACTAGTCGCTTCTTGTTTAAATATCTAAACTTGATGTAGCTCTGTAGGTAAAAATAATTTGGGAATTAGGCTGCACACATACGCACACGTAGGATAATGACCTACTTTACAAAGTTTGACAAATCGACCACAATTTTTTTATTGGTTTCTCTGAGAACTTTACAACACACGCTCGTATAGAGGGTGCACCTGGTAAATAAGAAAAAATATGAAGAATAATAAATATATTCATGGAGAAAATATTTATAAAGACAATATAGATAAAAGGCAAAAGAAATTTTTTTGCCAACACGTTTCGCCCTTTCATAAAGTTCCTCAAGGGATGAAACGCTTTGTAAAAAAATGTTTTGCTTTTAACTTTTTGTATACATAAAATTATGTCAAATTTGATATATAGCAAAATTCTGATATATTTTATTATATATATATTTATAATTTGTGTATTTAGGGAGCAATCCTTCTTTCATGCACATTTCATTGAATACAACAAACAAGGTGCTTTTCTTTAGTCCTGTATACAATTTCACATGCGATCTAAAAATTTCTTTTCTTTTCAGATGATAAATTATATAAAAACTGTCCGAATGTTCTTTTTATCCGAGCGCTTTCGGTTATACATTTAACCATTTTTAAGGATTAAATAATGTTAAATAAGAAATATTTTGTTGCATGTATGTTTTATAAAATGTTTTCATTTTTTTCAAAGCACGATCAAGATATTGTGTCTATGTTCATAATTAATATTATTAAGTGTTGGTTTTTTGTTTTTATTAATAAGGCTTCCATTATTTTTAGCCTTTTTTAGCATGTAGGTGCTGCTATTATATTAGTGTTGTCAACAAGTATGTTACGAATAATGGCCGGTAGGTCTTCATGTATGTTTAAATGAGATCTAATTGAACTATGGTCAGAAAGGTGTAGAGTGAGTCTGCGTGACATATATATATATATATATATATATATATATATATATATATATATATATATATATAGAGAGAGAGAGAGAGAGAGAGAGAGAGAGAATTGTATTTATTTTCATCCTCAATGCAATCTCGCAAGTGAATGCATGAGCAGATCAAATGGTACTTGTTCAGGTTAAACCATGATGGCTGCCTTCAACGAGGCCTTGGTATTTCGAAGCCGCTTGCTGGTCTCCCATACGATAACGCCGCAGACGTTGTAGTTCAAGGAATTCGTTATCAGGTGAGTTAGAATGTCTGATGCTGCGGTGACAAGCAGTGCAAGGATCAGGTGGGTGATGTGAGAAGGGGAAAGTTCCCACTCGAGCACATACATACTAGTTCGATCCAGAATTGGTCACCGTGTGCAGCACAACAATGTAAACAGTGGCATCGAACCTGATGCACTGCCATGCGACCTGAAATGACTTGACATTGACTTCATTGACCAGAACCCTCAGGACCTTCACAGATCACCTGAGTTGGATGTGCAAGATCGTGGAATCCGCCCAAAGCCACCTGTCATTCTTCCAACTTATCTTCTGGTCGTGTTTGAAGTTCTATAAGAATCGGATCATCCTAAGTACGTTTGATCTTGTTCAACATGAACTTTGCTTGGATCGCACAATTTCTGTTAGGTGTTATCGGAATTGAACTTCCCTCCCCTCATAATATAAGATTTGTACTTGACGTCTTCCTGCACATTAATCGATATCGCTTCAACTAGGCAACACTATTATATCTCATACTACTAATGAGATAGAGAAACAAAATGATGCTGCATATTACGTCCAGAAAAATGCGAAATGAAGGACGTCTTGAACGTTCACTCCTATAGTTTAACGCTCTATCTCAAGGGCCCTATTCTTTATCCAACATTGTTACTAATGTTTATGAACGACCTTCCCAGTGTCATTAATTTTCTCGAGCCGGTATCTATACAGATGACATAACTATTTACTCCTGTTTTAAGGTTAAATCTGTTTGGTAGATGACCTCGAAAACGACCTCCTATCTGGTGTTAACTGGGGCCGAATGTAGCTTATTAATTCTAACGCCTTACAAATTAATATGCTCTCTTTTATTAGGTTGGTGCAAAATTAATGTCGCTTTCTCACATAGTAACATATGTGAGAAAACGACATTATTTTTGCACCAACCTAATAGCTATCTGTAAGAACGTTTTCTGACTTCCCTCATTACGGTTGATTCTGATTTCTAAGAGAGTAAATGCTCCCTTTCAGTCTAACGTCTGACATGAATTAGAAGAAATATATAACATAATATGCCCGCTGCTTGGAAAGTTGGTTCACTGTACCGTGCTAGACAGTTTTTGCAGCAGGATCTATCATGCACATATATACATCTACCTCTCGCCCGTGGATCAAATACTTACGCCGCATCTGGTTTGATGCTTCTTGACAAAATCCCATGGAGACTCTACAATATTATAGGTCCAGACCTGGCAGCTCGGTTTTAATCGCTTTCCCATTGCCATAATTTAGCTCCCTTGTACTTTTTCTATAAATATTTTCATGGTATTTGTTTTGATGAAGTTTCCTCTTTGATATCGCGACCGCGTGATTTTAAGCACCGTACTAGATTGGCAGTTAGGTTTTATCATTTTTCTGTTGATGCAAGAATATAGAAAATGGCGATTGACGTTGCGTTAAATTGTTGAAGATTGTAATCATCAGCGAAACAAGTAAACGGATATCAATTCCAGAGGCTGGAAATGCGAGAAAAGAAACTCTTAGAATAGAAGTGGCGGTTGCATTTACCTACTTCAACAGTAAACGGGTGGGACCTAGATGCCAATCTGGTAGCATGATTACATTCATGTAGTCGGGGCACCAGGGAAGAAAAGATGTTCAGTCTAGTTTCCATGAAAATATTTGTAGAAAAGACAGAGGGAAGCCACGTCACGTCTGCGAGAAAGTGACTGAAGTTGAGATGCCAAGTTGGATTCTGTCAAGAACCACGAGATGAATAACAGGAGTACCAAACTAGATATAGCACCAGTATTCAATGCACGGGCGAATGGTAGATTTGTAAATGTTGTAGTGAATACTTGACAATTTTCTCTCAAATGAAGCGGTGGCTTTAGGTAGTAGAAATGTGATCCTGCAGGAGGGTAATGAGAATACCATAGATTGAACATGTGAATAACGAGGAAGTTTTAAGGAAAATAGAAAGGAAAAAGGACATGTTGGGTTACAAACAACGATTTTCTCCCTTTCGTTGAGATAATTACGGCGGTCACGTGACGGTCGTTAAATGACGTCAGGAGATGGAGTGACGAAGAGCAATTGCGATGTAGAGCCCAAAGACGAAAGACGCCCTTAGCCCACAGCGGTAGAAACAGAAAAAAAAAAAGAATAAAAAAACACGTCTTAACAGAGTTCGTTGAGAAACCGCTGTAAAATATAACAAGTAAGGTTCCCCTTTGTTTGTTGTTGCATATGTTATAATTTCTCTGCGTGGGACACGTGTAAATGTGTATATAGCTAATTTTGTGTCCGACATGGCATTATAAACCTTTCTGAGAACTAAGCATGTTTGTTATTCTTTTTCCATTCAAGTATTCCATTACGTCCGTGAAATATCGACGTTGTAATATAATGGATCATTTTTGTTAAATCATGGATCATCGAGAAAAACGTAAATGGGAGTATACATCTTCTTCCAAGCACTTTCGTTACAGACGTTTATACTTAGAATCAGAAAGAGAAGGTCGAAATTTTTCGGACGCATAATAAAGAAAAGAGAGCTTAAAAATTTGACACTATCAGAAGATATTGAAAGCTGGGGATAGAGAAAAACAGCGAATAACCTACCTTACGAAAAAATGTTAATAGAAGCTACCCTTCTTTACTATATGCCCTATAAATTTCAACGATGTCTTCGTGATATAGATAAAAAGTGTCTTTTTTTCCCATTTTCTCTAAAACTGCGTCGTTGTTCACATGTTCTGTTATTCTGAGCATCCTGTTGCTTAACGTCTCTTCTTTATCTGCGAGGAGATTGTCCAACATTCACTGGCATATAAGAGGACTGATATTATGTAAGAGTTCAATATTCTTTTCTTTGTCGCTAAGGAAAATTTCCTGTTTCTTAATACTTTGCTTAGCATTTGTATCATTCGCTATCGCAATATGACTTCGGATTTCAGTGT
>OZ010571.1:46297526-46367526 GCA_963932145.1 Acanthosepion lycidas | reverse complement strand
GAACAAGTCAAGGTAATTGGATACTGTTTCTGCCACATTAGATTCGTATAGTGTATTAAATCTACACAAAAATCCACACGAAAAGACCAAACTGGTTTTGTTTTTATTGCGAAAAAACGAAGGCCTATCCGAAAATTCCGATTTATAACATTTTTCTCATGACTCTTTTGTCTAATGACCTAATAATAAAATAATGGCCTAATAACAGACAATAAATATTATTGCTACTATTATTATTCTTTTAGAATTTATGTCATCGCCCTGCTATATACACTGCGCGCCAAATTATTATCGAGATAACTTTTTTTCTATTTCAAAAACCGTACAATCAATTCACACAACATTTTCACACAACATTTTCACACAATGTTGGCAACACTAACCTGCACAATCACTGAAATTTTTGTACTGATCTGCGCAATGTAAACAAACTGGCGCCATATTTGTTATCAGCACGGTAATTTGAGCGTGCCAAATTATTAAAAAAGTTTAGCAAAATTCTCAGAATTGAGCAAACAAAGCGTTTATTATTGTTGCACGTGAATGTTTATGATCAAAAGAAGCTAATAAATAAGATAATCAAACAAATAATAACAGATACAAACAAAGGCACAGTTTTAAACAAATTAATAAGGAATGTGCTTTTCCTGTCTTGAAATTTCTTGAAGAAGTCGACGATCCATAGAATTTGTTAATTGTAGGATGTCATCTGCTGTAATGCCGCGAGAAATGTCAAGAATTACTTCCCACAACTCAGCGTTTCTCCTGAATTGTTGTCCGTTGGCATACAGTCTTCGCTTTATGATGCTCCAAAGGTTTTCGATTGGGTTCAAATCCGGAGAATTTGCTGGCCACTTCATTTTTCGAGGTCCATCGAAGCCTAACTGTTTCAAATATTCAGTAGTCTTGTGAGCAACATGTGAGGGAGCATTATCTTGCATAAAAACAATGGCCCTTCTGAAGGCAACTTTTTGCCTTTTCATCCACGGTTCAAGATGCTCCTTCATAAACGCTATGTATGCATCAGCAGTCATCTGATACTCTCCATGGGCCCACTAATGTTTTTCCAATAATATCACCCCAGATCATTATGCCTTCATCACCTTGTTGGCGTCTCAAAAACTGATGGCGATTCTGTCCGTTCATTGCCCAGCCTTTGCACCATCTATCTGGCCCATCAAAAGTTGCTCGAGTTTCGTCTGTGAACAAAATTTTAGAGAAGTCAATCTTCATATTGTCCTCGGCCCATTTCAATCGATTTTGAATGTGATTTCTCGTCAACGGAGGCTTCGATACAGGTTTGACTGTTGTTGCTATTTCCCTCAGATACCGACACCGAGTACTTTTCGACACAGTAGGATCCCCAATGCGACTGAAAAGCTCTTAACTGGTAAGTCCAGTGTTCTTCGTGGCCTCTCGTTTAGTTCATGACATGAGACGACGTGAAATAACCCTCGGCTTGCCTTTATCTGTCATTTTGCGTACTTGTGTAGGGTCGGCGGTGAACTTTTTCACTACTTGATGACACCTTCCTATCATTTTAGAAATTTCTAGGGTAGATTTACCTTTTGAGAGTTCTGGGGTGATAGTTTTCTTTTCAGCATTACGTAAACTGCTTTTGCGGCCCATCTTTTCACTAAATTCTTACACTTTTATAATAATTTGGCACGCTCAAATCACCGTGCTGATAACAAATATGGCGCCAGTTTATTTACATTGCGCAGATCAGTAAGAAAATTTCAGTGATTGCGCAGGTCATTGTTGCCAATATTGTGTGAAAATTTTGTGTGAATTGATTGGACGGCTTTTGAAATATAAGAAAAGAAATATCTCGATAATAATTTGGCACGCGGTGTATATATTCGAAAATCAGAGTTAAATTAGTGAGGGACAAAGTTTATATTTATTAGTAGTATAAATTTTGCAACACTATGCACCGAGTACGGTCTTAATATCACCAGTACACACCGTGCGTTACTTTACATGCATAATAACTGTCCACTCTTATTCGAGGGTACATATGTGTTTGTTCAACATCCACAGAGCCAACCTGTGATTTATGCTGCAATTATGCTGTGAAGACCTTAGTTACAGTTTCTGGAAGAGATCGTGTTATCTAGAATCATCAGCAATCTAAGCAAGACCAGCACACTCAAATCCTCGGTCACGATGACTTGTGACTTCGTGCTAGCACAGCTATCGACGCCCTAAGTGTTCCGTCTACCCAATTTCACTCACAAGGCTTAACTCAGATTTTCAGGCACGTTCAAAACCGAAGTCTAGATGTCTCCTTCCTGACAAATCGACCATGATGAGATTCGAACCCGGGTCCCATGGACAGAAAGCGAACGTTTTGACCACTCGGTCTCCTTTCCATATATATATATATATATATATATATATATATATATATATATATATATATATATATATATATATATATATATATATATATATATATATATATATATATATATATATATATATATATATATATATATATATATATATATATATATATATATATATATATGTGTGTGTGTGTGTGTGTGTGTGTGTGTGTGTGTGTGTGCACAACGTCCGAGTCATGGGGGGCTTGGAATGCCACACTTGGTCAGCTACAAACTCGCCTCGAGATTGGCTTTCTTACGCCGCGCATTGACAGGAGATTCGATTATGGTTGGGATTGTTAGGGACGCGTTCCCTTACCTTACTATCACCCCCCTCCCCAACCATCTCGCAGGTTGAGCGCCATCGTAAACTCCGGGATCAATCGGATTTCCTTCGCTAGTGTCGGTCGGCCTTGTTGGCTGTTCCTCGGTTCAGTGACCTTTCTCAGCCTAGGAAGGTCTTCTATCGTCATCTAGTGTAGGGTGTCGCTAAGGGTCCTCTACGTGAGCGGCCCGACTTCTCGGGGGAGGAGTTTGGCTCTTTCTGGTCTTGGGCACCAGCGGCGGATTATTTCAGTAACCCTGAGTTTTCCCTTAGCTGGCGATTGGCTCGGAATCGGCTACCTCTCAATGACAAGGTCTTCACAGGGGACTTGGCCGATTTGCCAGACTGTGAACGGTGTGGCCGAAAAGCTCGTGCTCATACGCGTGTGACAACGTGTCGCCCCCGTATTCTGGGATGAAACGAATGGTGTTTCTGACGCTGCTGGCCACGGCCCGAATGGTAATTTAGACGAAGCAACAGGAGGAATTCTTGTGAGGCAACGGTCTTTCTCATCAAGATCTGATCCGATTCTTTGAGCATCAGCTCAAGATGAAGATCAGAACTGATAGAAAACGCTTGCATTCGACAGTCTTTAGCGAAAGGTGGGTGACTGAGGTGAGTTTGATTCGTTTGAACGGGGCTAGCCTTGATGGCTAGCCCCGTTCAAACGAATCAACCTACGTCACCTCGGGGTGGTTTCCTGTGGAGCCCTCCCCTTGGTTAGGTTAGACAAGCCTTAGTGTACCGAGTTAATATGAGTAAGTGTTGTTCCTGGCCTGTTCCCGGCCGCATCTTTGGTTACGATCAAGGTTGAGATTCCCAACTTCTCCATTTTGTTTTGACCCCCTTTTATCTTGACTGAGTCAGCTTTTTATTTCCCCATGTCTGTATAATTTTTTTATCCTTTTCCCACTCCCTTAGCGAGAGAGCCTCTTGATTTTGTCCAATGGGCAGAATACAGCGGCCTCTCCTTTTATTGAGGGTTCGACGAGCCCTACTAACATCAGTCATTTTGAGTTTACTTTGTGTTCATTTTTAGTTTATTATTGGGTTCATCTCCCTCCCCTCTCATTCTTCATTATTAGATTTTTTTATGTACAATATTTTTTATCATTAAATTTTTATGGCATGAGGCGCGTTTTGTAGGCCCCCTTTGAGAGGATGCGGTATTGTGGTGTATGGAGGATTGATTGGTGACGAACGAGTTTTTATGGTGAATGTGGAAATTGTAATGAGTGAATGGGTCGTGAATCGGATTAGCTAGATATAAGATCCTTAGCGTCGACCAGCCTCAACCACTCCCCCTTTTTTAGGCCATATGCCACAATTGTATATTTCATACAATAAATATTCAGAAGATTTAAGATTTTCAGTTAATTGGTTTAAAAATGTCTCCTTAGAAGAATTTACATTTTTATAACTATTGTTACAATTTTTGCTTTTAAGGAAATTATTTATTCAAAAAAGTTTGAACAAAATAACTATAAAAAATATTCTCGGAATATATTTATACACATTTCAATATACGATATCCAATGAAGAAAGATATCCCATCTCTGTTTGTAAATGGCGTCATCTTTAGGTGAATTGAAATTGGTTCCAGCAAATGCGTGAACGCCGGAATTACCCAAACACAGTTTCATATATATATATATATATATATATATATATATATATATATATATATATATATATATATATATATATATATATATGCGTTTGTTGTTAGTTTAGTGGGCGTATTTAGTTACTATCTCATCTTGAGAATTTTTTGTGGTAAAGAACCGCTTGGTGCTTTTGCCTTGTTCATGTCCAAAGTTGTGAATATATTTTTTCTCTATATCTTCTTGATTTCTTCTCTCGATTCTTGAAAAGACTTCCTGGTGAGATAACCGATTGTATTTCATGTAGATTCTTTAATCCTAATGTTTTGGGGAAAAAATGGAAGGGCGAAGGAATAGAAAATAGATTTCATGTATCATGTTGAAATCGCAAGCGGAAAACTGGCGTCTCATCTTCAAAAGCCGAACAATGATGACGTCATTAAAGACTGTGCCTATCTCTTTGCCAATGGAGATGCAGAAAGATCTGCAAGAATAGTAACAACTGAGGTTAAAAACGTAGTAAATGGTAATTCAGTCCTACTTCAATTGTTCGTACACACCCCACACCACATACACACACATATATATATGTGTGTTTGCGTGTGTATCTGTGTGTGTACCAGTTTGACTTATTATTACTTTAGTGA
The DNA here is from genome assembly GCA_963932145.1 of Acanthosepion lycidas. Classification (NCBI taxonomy): domain Eukaryota; kingdom Metazoa; phylum Mollusca; class Cephalopoda; order Sepiida; family Sepiidae; genus Acanthosepion; species Acanthosepion lycidas. The sequence continues at coordinate 46,362,560 of OZ010571.1, read as the reverse complement.
CAATAATAGAAACGAATCAATAACTAAAAAAAGAATAATGTCTAAAATTATCATTAAATAGATGAGAACATTTTTTATTAATACTGTTGCTAAAAATAAATATTCGAGATATTTTTTAAGCATTTCACCCCAAGTCAGGCGGGAGTGCCACTAGAAGGCAAGGCGTTACTGAGAGTGAAATTATGAATAAAGATGGGTTTTTGTCAAAAAGATAAAGAAGAGGACGTGGATCAAGATCAAGTCATCAAAAGATATCGATTGACATTACATTTAAAGTTTTAAAGATTATAGTTATCAAGGAACCAAGTAAGAGGAAGGGAGTTCCACTGTCGGGAAGTGCGAGAGACGAAGCTGTTGGTGTAGAAGAGGCGGTTACATTTAACTGTTTTAACTGTTTAAAAAGAGTGGGGAGCGAGATGTTTACCTAGTAGCACGCTTAAATTCATGCAATCAGGGCACCTGTGAAAATAGCTCGTCAGAGTAGTTGCCATATTTGTAGAAAAAGACAAAGAAGATAGATCAGGCATGGAAGAAAGTCGAGATGCCAGGTCAGGACCTACCACAATGCATATCCGTCTTTGGATTTATAAATAATAAAAGAATAACTTCACTATTGAACCAATAGTTTAAAAAAATCGATAAGAAAATGTCCACTCCGCTATACTGTGTAAAATATATATATGGGTCTTCTTTGCTATGGTAGTGTGTTTGTGTGGTCCAGTGATCCTAAGAGCGAGGCAGCGGTAACATCGAGAAACAGGTACCAGACTGAATGCGACCAACCCCCGAAAACCTCAACGGCGGGATATATTCACGATCTCAACGACCAAACCGTAGAAAGAGAGAAACGCCGACAGCGCGATGCAACGAAGTTTGTCAGATCTCAATCTCCTTTGAGCCGCGAGGGAGGCGTGTTGAAGCCAAGTTAGTGGGCTTCTTCGTCTCGCTGAGTTGTCCACCAAAATCAAATTCACGCGAATGGCCTCGTCAAACTCTCTTTGATTCACAACCATTTCCGCCAGTGGAGAGAAAGGGAATAGAGAGAGAGGATGCAAGCGGGTGCCGATACACATATATATATATATATATATATATATATATATATATATATATATATAGTGAGAGAAAGAGGGGGAAATGGGGGAGGGAGATAGAGAGAGAGACTGCAGTTCAAAAGTTTGAAGCCAACACCTGAATTAGCATGGGATGAACATGACAGAGGAGTACAAAATCAATTACCAATCTTATACTTTGAGAAACTTTTGCAACAAATGTCAAAACATTGTGCTGCAGTAATCAAGCTAAGGGAGGATATTTTGACAGGAGCAAAATTTAATCATTAATCTTTTCTTTTTCTTTTTTTTCATAACAAAAAAAAATGTCTCACTTATTTTTAACCATATATAATAATTTTCTCTTATTTAAAGTACAAAACATCAACCTTTTGGGCCAATTTAAAAAATTACCAGGAGTAACCTCAAATTTTTAACTATATATATATATATATATATATATATATATATATATATATATATATCATTGTTCACCTAAGCTTCAATACAAGGCACAAGAGCCACTCAATTTAGAGAGTTACATAATTGCCTATATACTCTCTTTAATACATGTTTCGATAAGCAAGACTGGCAAAGCACTTTTATTTATTTTCTTGTGTTTTTTTTTTCTCTTATGCGTATAAGTTGTTTTCTTCTATGGATTTAATGGGTGTAAAACTTGTCCACAGGTTTGTTGATTCCGAGCGCTTTCAGCTAAACTATTAATAATTTCCAATTATTATTTTTTTTTAATTATACTACTCTAACACATGGCGTTTAAGTGCTAATATAGACCGTATAAAAGTTACTGAAAGTAGACATAGCCTGTCAGTCGTCTTTCAAGACCAGAGCTCAATACGGACGCATTTAAATAAACATGGAATTGTAGCAACCTCAGTACGCTTTGTACCCGTCAAGATCACTTCCCGTTGCAAATGTCTATTTCCGTTCTCTGTGACTACAGATAGTTCTTAAAAAGATAAAGGCTAAACGTAAGGAATAGAAAACGTTAGTCAAGTTTTTTTAAAGTGTTGAGTAGTGGTGCATAGCCAGTACTATGTCGCTATCACATCCTGAATAAGTTCACACAAGGTAAAGCTTTTGTGAGCTCTCTATCGTCCAGATATGCGCTGCTCTTGCTTATCAATGAGATTTAATTAACTGGTTGTTTTCCAGATGCCTTCTTGCCAGTATGCGCATGGCCTGACTCACTTCCAATGATTTAACTTGTATTAAATGGGTGGAGATGACTCTCTACAGCGTTCTTTATGCTTTAATTAACGTATTATCATTACAGAAATATCCAGTTTCTGCATTTCTATATTTTATGACTTTTAATAAATTGTTCTTAACAATCTGGTAATAGAGTTAAGTAAGAATTTTTTAATCGAAAGAATTGAAGCAAATTTCCTATAGCAAGGTTAAGGTTACGTTTTTATTCGAGCATGATATTAATAGAGCCGTTGTGGTTCAGAAATACATGGCACATGAGCCACTCAAGGTTGATGATTACTTAATGAGGTTGTAGTATGAGCGTGAGAAGAGTAGGTAAATGGAATTTTCAAATTTTCATGTCATGGGGTGTGTTTTTGTAGGCCGCCTGAGTGTATGAGATATTATGGTGAATGGAGGATTGATGTATGACGGACATGTTCTTTTGGTGAATGTGATAAACTGTAACGTGTGAATGGGTCGCAAATCTGATTAGGTAGATATAGAATAGAAGTTATGATCAGCCTCAGCTTACCTCCCCTTTCTGCCTTGTGCCACAATTTTGTATTTTTACAAGATAAATCTCATGAGAAGAGGAGGTAAGAAGTACAGCTTATGTAGCAAAGACTGCATTAGTTATGAATATTTCCTCTTAGGAGCCTGTTCCACAAATCAGCTGTTCTTGGGAAGAAGCTCTCCGGGTAGAACTTCTTTTTTTTTTACTAATGGAATACAAAGAGATTGGACATGATTAGTCCCAGTTTAATTTGTGTGCCGGTCTTAGCTGGGAAAGTCAGAACTGGTGGAGATACGGAAGGTAGCTCGTCTGAACATTTGCCATGGAAATAGCGATAGAGTAGCAAGAGGCTTGTAGTATGGAAAACATTTATTTTACTTTTGTTCACCTAATGCAAGGACCAAGAGCTACTCAAAGTAGAGGGTTTACTGAAATCAGTTGTTGAAAGTAGCTAACGGTTTTACCAAGACTTAAAGTGGTTACAATTTTGATATTATTTTGTGTCTGATGATTTAATCTGTTGTATGAACATTTCTTCCTCATGGCAATACGTTAAAACTACGGACTTTGAGAATTCTGGCTTATGTTCGTGAAACTACCTACTGGCACTACTTCAAGCGTGTCAATTCGTGAATAAATTCTTCATCTTGTTTTGTTAACATTAGCCATGTGTTTCCTTGTCCTTATCATCCTTCGTCAATCCTATTGGCGTGGGTAAATCAACTGTTCATTTTAACCTCTAAGCCTCACGCAACCATAGTAATATCAATACTGTAGTGAAGAGTTGGCAATGTTTCGTCTGTGAGTTAAATGTTGCAGGTTGAAGAATAATTCCTCACCCACAAGGCCGTGTAAGCGCTTTTGAACTCTGTCGAAGCTGGACAGTGATGATTGGGCAGTACCAACCCAGATATGGCAGCAATATTTCGTTCTTGGTTTGATGAGACTGTTATAAAGCTCGAACATGGCAGCAAGAATTAGGTATTTTCTAGAGCGATACAATAAACAAACTTATCGGGAGTGTGCTTTAACACCATTAGGCGTTTGGTGCAAGGAGCAAGGGGTCTGCTCGTAGGGGTCTGCTCGGTGACGATGAAATGTTACAAGTTTAGTTTTGGATGCAATGAATAATATCAGCCAGTCTTTTCCCACTGAGCTGTAAAAGTGAGATCAGAAGAGAGATCAGCTGTTAGGCACTAGCCATTAAAATATTTGGAGGTGCACCCATATAGTGTGCTATCATCTGCATAGGATGTTGAGAATTTCATGGGTGCAGTATCTGGGTAACGAGAAACAAAAAGGGACTTATACTTCGAATGAGAAAGAAACAGTTGAAATGTCTCGGACACATAATGAGAAAAGAATATTGGAGAATTTGACACTCACACGGCTTATTAAATGCAAGAAGGGTAGATGAAAATAACAAATAACATACATAATGGACATGTGTAAATGGATAGCAGAACAGGTAGAGGGATGGATACAAACATTGGTAATGGCTCTAAAGTATTAGAAGCTGTGGTGAGTAATGATCACCCATAAAGGACACGGCAGATAGAATAAAATGACTGGTCTTTAGAAAATCCTGTGTTATCAAGCTGAGTGAGACATAATTTGAAAATCATTATCCTTCACAGACAACAGATAACCTTATTCGGTCTATTTGCTCCTGTCTTCAGGTTTTGAAAATCAATATATAAAAAACATAAACCCGGATACTGAAAGTCGTGTTTGCACATTGGAAGACTCTTTCGACTCTTAGCCTTGTGTCTATCTGTTGACATCTTTAAGGAACATTAATTTGGTATTTCTTATCGGGCTTGGAAGGAAGGACCTTAAACATGTTGAATATTTCCATAATCTAAGCATGAAAGAGACACGTATGTATATACTTGAAAATTGATTAGTATATATATATATATATATATATATATATATATATATATATATATATATACACACACACACACACACACACACACACATATATATATATATATATATATATATATATATATATATATATATATATATGTATATATATATATATATATTTGTTGATGAGGAAATTAGATTCAATACAGAGGCCTACATCAAGTGTCTTGTAAAGATAGTGCTACCCTGGATCAAGAGGGTAGAAAGACCATCATGTTTGGCAACAGGCAAGTGCACCATGTCACACAAGCAGGAGAAACCAGTCATGGCTGTCAGACAATTTCTGAGACCCCTTACACCTGGTCACCTAACTCCCCAGATTGCAAACCCCTTGATTATTATGTGTGGGGCGCAGTTGAGCGAGAGACCAACAAAGGTCCTTGTAAAACCAAGGATGAACTAAAGGCTAAGAGTATGGCAGCATTCACGACCTTAAACAAGGAGACAACCCAGAAGAGTTGCAGGAGATTCCGAAGTCGCCTGGAAGCCTTGTGTGAAGCCTTGTATGAAGCCAATAGCGACTTTATTGAACAAATTTTTCTCTTTAGTATTTCAAGATATTTCATTGTAATTTTGGTAAATATATCTGTTAAAATTGCGTAATTTAGACGAGAATTTATACATTACACCCTATATATATATATATATATATATATATATATATATATATATATATAACTTTAAATGTCACTTTTAGTGTATGCGCATATTAGAGTAGACTATATCTTGAACATCTTTGTTGTCATTTTCACAAGATTTCCGCCGTTTTGTCCACCTTTCATCAAGTGCTTGTCGATCCGGGTAATCATCAAGGAATTTGAAGTAAACTATTTAATCAACGTGTGTGGGTTGTTCTCGTTCCCCTGTCTATGATTTCAAGAAATATACGAGGTTCATTCAATAAATAAGGTGAATTTTTCTGTATAAGGACTTCTAATACAGGTAGAAGCTTACCTTTTTTTTTCAACGTAGTCTCCCAGCACTGTCCCACACTTTTCCCATCTGTGCACAAGCTTCCGTATTCCCTCAGCGTAAAAATCTCAGCCAGTCGCTCACAACATTTTTGACTTCAACGTCTCTTTTAAACTTCATGTCTCTCGTGAACGCTTTCAAGGGACCAAACAGGGGAAAGTCTGAAGGGGCAAGGTCTGGGCTGTAAGGGGGATGAAGGAGCAGTTCCCAGCCCAGCTCGTTGATGGTCTGTACGGTTTGGGCTGCTGTGTGAGGCCTTGCGTTGTCATGATGCAAGATGACTCCTTCTGACTGATGACCCCTGTGTTTGTTCTTTATGTCTTTCTTGACCTGCCTCAGCAGTTCACAGTAGTTCTTCTGTCAGACTGAATGAGGTTATTGACTGATTCGATCACCTCAGGAGACCTCACTTCTGTAGGCCTCCCAGGCCTGTCTTCATCCTCAACACTGCTTCGTCCATCTTTAAACAATTTAGCCTACTTGTAGACATTTTTTTGGCTGAAACATGTGGCACCATAAACAGTTGACATTTTCCTATCAATTTCAACTGGTTTGCACCCTTCAGCAACCAAAAACTTGATAAGTGACCGCTGTTCAAAGCTGGAGCATGCTTCTTGGTCGGCCATCTTTGTTAATTGCCAAAGCTCTCAAAGTTTTTTTTTAATCTGCAAAAGAAATTAAATCCATGTGAAATAGAAGTAAAACAAAAACAATAAAAAAGTAAGCTTCTATCTGTATTAGAAGTCCTTATACCAAAAAGTTCACCTTATTTATTGAATGACCTTCGTATCTCGTCTTGTTCTTGTTATCAACCTATTTCTTCTGCATTTACTCTTTCCCGACTCCGGAATTAAACTCACAAATTAGTATATCACCAAATTCCTAAACCAACCTATTAATCAATTTCACTATTCATAATATAGATTTTGAATCCAGTGTGTGTCATATTTTCCTAGTAGTCTTTCCTCATTATCTGCCCTAAACATTTTATCTACTTCTTTCTGATTTTAATTATAAGTGTTTTTTAGATTCCCAATTTATCAAAAACTCCCTTGTTGTTCTCATGATTTTTCCATGGTACTCTCAGCGTTCTTCTGTAGAAACGAATCTATGTTGCCCCAAGTCTCTTTTTCATTTGTGAGGAAATTGAACAGCATTCGCAACCAAATATTTCCTTCATCGTAGAAAGGGCTAGAAAAAGCCATTAAATTCAATCCGGGAAAAAATATCCAGATTTTTGATAACCAAAGACTGAATTCACATATGAAAACCTCTTTTTTTTCTAGAAACTGTTAAAAATACCTAATGAATAAAATAAAATTCGTAATATAGCTCTATTATGTCAGTAAAAGTTGCCTTAATTCTTGATCAGTGATAATCACTTTCCATATTTTCAATACAGTTTGAATGTCGAAATTTCCTCAAAGTTTAGCTTAAAATTGTAAAATCCATTGCTTAATCGTTATTTTCTCTCTAATGTTCAATTCGTTAATATTAGGTTGGTGCAAAAATAATGACGTAATAATGTCGTTTTTTGACGTATTTTTTAACGTCAAAAACAACATTATTACGTCATTATTTTTGCACCAACCTAATATAAATAATAACACAAGCGAATCATAGAGGAGTAATAAAATCAACGCCGACATCTTGTCTATTTACAGGATATGTTTATATGATAAAAATATTTTCAATTGGTAAATCTCTTTTGAAAGAAAACAATCATGGATTTCGATTATTTCTTCTTCCTTATTAATCGCAATTGGGATGGCCTAGTCAACATAGCAGAATCCGTTATCTCACGAGTCTGATGAATGCCTATTATTATAGGATTAATATTTATTGAATTAAATTCATTGACACAAGGATGCCGATTATAGTGATTTACAAAGCGAAGTTTAGATGTGGCACAAGGCCGAAAGTGAGTATCGAACTCACTAGTCAGTTGTAATTGATCTAGCGACACAAAGTTGCTAATCATTTTGCCACGTAGAAATGTCATAGGATGATGATTATATTGAAAACTTAAATATTTGTTATGTAAAATAGATGCTTTTTTTTATCATAAGACTACTGATTTATTGATGCAATTCATATATAAAACCATGATTATTATTTTATTTTTTTCTATTTGCTATACCACAAGCTATAAAACAATTTATAAATATTATATTATCTCTCATTCAACAGACGACATGCGAAGAGGCATAATTTCGGTGTCGTAATCTATTCATAGGAATAACATCTTGCTAGGCTCAATGAGAAAATGTTTTCCGTTTACACTATTGATAAATCTAACTTGAGCATCCTATTAAAGCCTTCATATGTCAAAGGTGCTTTCCGAGTTTCGAGGGGCAAAAAATGACATCTAAACACACACAAAACAAAATGGTGTCGAAATGTCAGAGTTCACTGTTGTGGTGGGTTTTATGTCTTTTTATGCTTTGCGTAAACAATTGTCAAATAAGATTTCAAGAAGTGTGCGCCGGTCTGTGACATCAACAATAACAGAAACTGTGAAATAACTAATTTCTCACGTGAAGGCACGTAAGTCGAATGAATCAGTTGTTATAGCCTGTACGCCTAAGTGTGGACTATCCTTCTTCGAAACTCATGGACTGGCGCTAGCGAATCACAAATAACTGTACCAAATAACAGAAAGCACACGACTTTCAACAAGGGCAACATCTAAAATGGATATCACATGTAAACTGAAAACGCTTGAAGAAAAAAGAATAACTATTAGGTTGGTGCAAAAATAATGACGTAATAATGTCGTTTTTTGACGTATAACGTATAATGACGTAATAATGTCGTTTTTTGACGTATAACGTATTCTTTTTTCTTCAAGCGTTTTCAGTTTACATGTGATATCCATTTTAGATGTTGCCCTTGTTGAAAGTCGTGTGTTTTCTGTTATTTTTGCACCAACCTAATAGAAAGATTTTATAAATTTCAACTCACAGTATCACTGGCTGCTCGGTCAATGAATTCCAAACTTTTCCTTATAAGAAACAAGTACCATTATTATTAGTTCTTTCACAGAGCCACATTTATACAGCATTCAGCAAGGATCTTACTCACTACTCAGTAGTTACACATTGTTGAAATTTCCTAAACTAAGGTTGGCATAGTCTGGCACAAGGTTATAAATATGGAGTTCCTATTAGTGATCAAACTCACTGCTCAGTATCAAGGATCGACCAGTGTACCCTCGCTAACCATTGCACCATGTCAAGATGACCTAATCTTAGCTTAACAGATGAATCTCACTAACCATTAAACCTTGTCAAGCTGCCCTGATCTAATCTTAGCTTAACAAATGAGTCTCGTGAACCATTAGACCATGATGCCCTGATCTAATCTTACCTTAGCAGATAAGTCTCGCTGACCATTACACCATGTCAAGGTACCCTGATCTAATCCTAGCTTAGACGATGAGGCTCACTAACCATTAGATCATGTCAATATATCCTGATCTAATCTTAGCTTAACAAATGAGTCTCGTGAACCATTAGACCATGATGCCCTGATCTAATCTTAGATTAACAGAGGAGTCTCGGTAACCATTACACCATGTCGACTTGCTATAAGTATTTACTAACCTTGATTTAGTTTGGCAAAAATGTACTATGATGCTGGAATGGACAGTGCCTTCAATTTGTTGCAGGCATCATGGAATCCAGATGCATTAGGCGTTTGACCTGATAGCCAGTCCTGACAACCCTGTAGGTAAGGACATAGCCTCACATCTGCATTCGGTTTGCAGGCGTGAGAAAGCTTTGTAATACACGCGGTTATATAAATAACCGCCCCAAGCAGTACCGGGCAGTTTCACACGCACAGCAGACGGAGAATGTAAGGGTCGAGTATCGTACAATGAGAATGGGGTCTGTATCTCATAAACTTTCGAGTAAATAACTAAATATTGGAGTGATTAAAATGTAAATTAATGAAGATTCAAATCTAGATTTAATTGCCATCAACCTTATTAAACAAGGCGAAATATGAAGCACCGGAGGTTGTCAAGACTAATGGACTAACTCACGGCAGGGTTCGCTTTTCTTTACAAGAAGATAATTGTACATGAGAATAATCGGGTTCGCTGTTCGAGACATGATAATTTTGGTACAAGTAACTTTAGTGTTCAATACCTGTTTTCATATACAGGAATCCCTCGATTAATGCGGCTAATGTGTACATCGGTCCTGTAAAAAAAATCAATTTTCAATTACTAATGTTAAGTTGAAGTATGTTTTAGCGCACTAATCTAGTATTATGTGTGTACTAATCGAATGCGCATTAATCGAGGGATGTCTGTACTGATTTTAATTTATTAATTCAGATATACATGAAGATGGATAGATCTACGTTCACAGGAGGTTGTGAAGCCATTACTTGGAGAAGATAGCTTACTAGTGATTCACTGAATGAAGAACAAATCACTTATTCGACGGGAATTAAAATGTGAATCATAGAATAGATTTATGAATTGGACAAAATGCAATGCCTCTGAGGACGGTTATTCGCGGAAGTGTCAAATGGAAGACTTAAATGAATGTTTACAGGACAAACGAAATGTAGCAAGAAGAAAAGACTCTTTTATTTTTTTTTTTTTCTTTGGTTTTGTTTTTTTGTTTTTTGTTTTTTGTTTTTGTTTTTTTTGCTAAATCGAAACCAAATACGCTTAACAGGTTATTGGGGTTCTGTAATGCAATCACCATTTAATATCCTTTCAAGAATTAAGCTATTTTAACTGTTTTTTTTTTGGGGGGGGGGGTCATGAAAAGTGAATAATATGTAATTTTTATTGTACATTTATAAATAAACAAATTAATTTATATTTCCAACAATGCTTTTAATAAATAGAACATATTTTATCAAGAGTTCGCTATTTTTTTCATGGGGATACTTGGGTTCGCTAATCTTAACAAGATCCAAAACACCTAGTAACGACTCGATACTATAGTCAGTATTCTGGTCAACCGGAATAGATTTGTTCACCATTACCCCATGCCAAGGTGTGCTAAATTTAATTAGCTTAACTATTTGGACTCAAGGTTAAAAAAAAATTGTGTACTCAAAGAGGATTGAACTCGCTACTAATAATCTAGTTGTATAACTTTATTACAAGTCTAGTCATGAAACCACGATAAGGCGACATATTTACTAAGCTTATCTTCATTAAGCATCAGGCAAAAAAAAACTGTGTGGCACTCAGTAAGGATTGAATCCATTACTCATTCTTTACCAGACTAACTCAGTAACCGTTACGATAAGCCGAGATGCATTAAATAATTCAAATGCTGACATATTGTAAAATCAACCAACCTAACCTGAAAATGCCGCTTTGCACATTTGAATGTATCAGTGTGAACTTTCGATTGTTTTATTGTAAGTCTAATGTGAACGAATTAAACATTTAAAAACATACTTGACGATTGTCTTTTCACCATGTAGACCGGAAGTCGATTGGCGAAAGTAATTTACATAAGATCAAAAAGGCATCTCTTGAAAGGAAGCGAAAATTAAAATTGAACAGGTGGCAGAGTGATTATAAAATTCGCTTTCTGAACACGAGATCCTGGTTCCATTTCTACATAGTCAGTTTGATGTTATCGACGTGAGGAAGCGATATAAACGTGGGCCACTCATAGAAAGTGTCTGAAAACTGTATATCATGTGTTGATCCAAGTTTTGTTAGTGAAACTGGGTAAATGGAACAATTCGGAAAACTTCGTAGTTACTACAGGCAAGAAACATCGTGACGATGGCTTTGAGCGTACAGGTATGTTCAAGAAATTATATCCGGCCAAATTATGTTCTTCCTCCCAGTAATTGTAGCTAAGGTTCGCTCAGCATAATGACAGAACCAACCAGAAAACAGGCATCTGAAATTCGGTTTGGCTAGCCAACCTGACAGGTGCACTCGGTCAGAGCTGAATATAGTGGTTACTGTGAGTGATATGAGACCTTTATTTTTCGAGCTTATCGTTTCTTTAATAAGTGCGACACAGATCTGGAGACGTATTGGGATGACCAAAGATGCATTTCAAAAGCTAAGTAGAGTATTAAGAGACAGGAAAACTTCGTAAGAAACGAAGAATACTGAATGGTTCCTGAAAGTATTTTGTCATATTGATATTATTTCATTTTATGAAACTTCTTAGAAGTTCTAACATGTAGAAAATTAAGGTCATTACTTTATAAAAGCTTTTGAGGGGTTCTAGGTTTCAGCCTATAGTAGCATAAATGATAATACGACCTTGGACATCAATGACCTTTGTCACCACAAAAGATGAAGTAAAGTAGCTTTTTGTTATTCTTCTTCTTCTATGTTCCGTGTCCCTTCGGGACGTAGGGGATCATGGTCCTCCACATCTTCCTGTCCCTTGTAGTTCATAATAAGTGTTGTCTTTTTGTTATTTCCCCCAAAACCCTTTTCTACCATCCATTTACTTAAGCTGATCAAGTGTATATATCTCTGAGATAAGGTATTATGATTATTTACATTGTTCGGACAGTTATTCTTATCTTCATTGCCATATAAAGAAGCAGCTGACATTCCTGTGGCACATATTGAGAAAAGTGGGTTAGGAAAATCAAAAATCCTTCGACCAGAAATTCATGTTTGATCCCAACCAATCTTGCACAACTTTTGCTGTGTGTACTAAGGTATCGTCCTGCTGAAAACATAGTCTGCATTCTTGGTTATTTTTCTCACACAAGGTAGGACTTTTGTGGCTAAGATAACTCTGCAGTCGGCAGCAGTTAACCTGTAACCGGTTTCAAATCAAATAGAAGACATCATCTCATCATTTGAGGCCACGATACCAAACATCATCAGGGAGGCCGGGTGTTTTGTCGTAGACACGTAACAGAAATCGGAGACGTCCTGACCGAAACTATAAGGTTGGTGCAAAAATAATGACGTAATAATGTCGTTTTTTGACGTATTGTGTAAAGTCAAAAAACGACATTATTACGTCATTATTTTTGCACTAACCTAATAACAACGCGATCGTTTTGCTTGTTCACGACTGGATCCACCGTGAGAAAATGACAATGCGATTCCCATTGCTTTTCAAATCATTAAAAAGACAACAGTGCTCTTGATGTTTGTTTTTTTTGTTTTTGTTTTTGTGTTTGTTTGTTTTTTTTTTTTTTTTTTTTTTTTTTTTTGCATGCGAACAGTTAGCAGCCCGAAGCTATTTCTTCCCTCAATCTTAACGGCCCTTGACACGGTGGCCACAGAGATTATTTTTTTCTTTTCGCAAGTTCGATCATTTGTGCGTCGGATCCTTTTTAAATACTTTCATAACAGTCGACTTGTTGACTACTAGTAGTCTCCATGAAAGAGGTCGATCCTTGAGGCCTTCACCATTCCTCAGTCTATTTGCGATTCTGTGGACAGACATCCGACTGAGTTTTAGCTTCTTGGGGATTTCTGACTTGTGGCCCGCACGGAGGAGAGCAGATACCTCAATTCTTTTTGCTTCCATTGATGTATACATACATCTTACCACTATTTACCTGAAATGATAATTACCTGAAAAGGTCTAATTTTAAGTTATTGCAAGTGAAAATTATTTTGACAGTTTAAGTTATCACAAAAATTATAAAATATGTAACAAGACTTTTGCAAAGCCAGGTAATTGAATATAATGAACCCGACTTGAATTGGAACTCGGCTTTCCTATTTTTAATTCACTGTTTATTACGCCAACTATACATACAAGCTTCCAAAGAAATCACCCTTCTAGGTACTAACCTGTCTTGTCATTGCTTACCTTCGGTGATCGTACAAATACCGGTGGTTCAATGCGATATGGCCGTAAGCACAAACATTTTAAGAAAATCAAGTTTTAAATGAAGAGAGACAAATAAAAGAAAGTTACTGACATCAGTTGTTTTAATAATTCTCCTCAAGCATTTCTTTTCTTTGTCTTCATCCAGCTCTTCAAAAAACACCATTAATTTCGTGAATTAATTTCGTATCAATCATCATCTCTGCCTTCAAAAATTGAACTTATTAAACAAATTTGAAGCTAGAATTTAAAAAAAAAAAAAGAGCCGAATATTCCTTATAAAAATGAATCCATAATTCTATTTGTTTTTACGGCTTATCAACCATTTGCAGCTTATTTAAACCTAGAAAATATTTTTAGATTGTAAAAAGTTTTTGGAGCTGATAATGCTACAAGTCTTACTAATTGACCCATACCTGGAGGGAGAAAACTTGGATTGATACTTTTCCGAATTGTATTTGCGCACATCCAAGCTTACAGCACCTAGTAATCCCAAGCGGTCACCCATCTAGTTACTGACCAAACACGACGTTGCTTAATTTCAGTGATCGTAAAAGAACTGGTGTTTTCACGGGCTATGGCCGTAAGTCCTATATTTCTATGAATAAGATCACGAACCTTGACAAAATGTTATATCATCTCCATTTTTGTTCTCCGCCCCCCCCCCCCCGCCTCGCGTTTTTATTTTTAACATCCCATTTCTCCTCCTCTCCCTCTTTCCTATCTATCTATTTTCTCTCCTATTTATATACTTTACTACTTCCCCTCCTCCGCTTCCACTTCTGTTGCAGAAACTCCACCATCACCACCACTATCAACATATTATTCCAAACTCGGCCGCATTTTCAGCCTGTCATTATTGCAGCTGGTAAAAGAAGGGCGGATATATTTGTTGGCATTTGCACAATATTTGGCTCGAGAAAGCCTGTTCATTCATTACCTTGATATGCCGGGAATTTACTACATGCGCTGACTACTGCAAGATTTGTTGTTTAGTTTTTTTTTGTTTTTTCCTGCCTCTGGAATATAAGAACATAAGAAAGTGTTGAGGATTCAAAAGTTAAGAGCTGCTTATAACCCTTTTCACGTTCGGCAACTCAAGCACGACTGCAGCCGAAGTTTTTCGAGTTATACCGAGGATATACGAAAAATGCAAAGAAGAAGACAATGAACAACCACAGTGACGACAAAAGTAAATTTAGCTTCTTTCAGTAACTTTTATGATGAGAAATATATTGAAGAACTAGAAAGAGAGAAATTAAAATGAATAAAATAATATTCGTGACTGGGATTGAGAAATGGATAAGAGAGGATAATAAGCGTGCTATATCCCAGGTCTGTGAGTGGTGAACTGACAAAAAATATAGGGAAACCATGCTGACAACAGAACCCTTAATGGTAATGGTGGAGGGCCGTTTCCATACAAGAGACATTCGGCGTTCATTGACTGCACGGTTACCGTTACTTTCGGTTGAAATTCACCTTTGTGTTTACCAGAGGTCCCCAACCATCAGGCCGCGAACCGATACGGGTCCGTGGATCATTTGCTATCAAGCTACAAATAAATAATTAACTTGCTCAAAATTATATAATAGATAAATTGAATATTGGATTTTAATTTAAAAAGATTTGTTTAAGTATTCATCTACTCAATAATATCTGTAATAAACAATAAGTAAATTTTATAATCAATGTATATATTTTACGTCTACCTTTACTATCTATCATCACTGTAACTACATTTTAAAATTAATGTATATTTTTATTTATTTGTAATAATTTTCAATTAATTTTTTAATCCCAACTAATTTTCAGATTATACACTGATTGTAAAGTTGATATTGATGCGATAATAGTGTAATAGGAATTGATTCTGGAAAGTAAGCACGCAAGGGTGTGGTCGGGCTGACCCCCAGACATGAGAGTTAAGAGATTATACCCTTTTTCTTCTCTTTACTAAATTGTTCTTTCTATTATTGTTCTCTTTATCGAAATGCACTTAAATTACGTATATGTGCCACGACCGGTCCGCGAAAAGATTGTCCGATATGAAGTAGGTCCGTGGTATAGAAAGTTAGAGACTACTGGTGCATTCCATGTAAGAAAACATTCACGATTGAGCATATATTGATAATCTGTATCGAATTCCATCGAGCACGAGCCAAGTACTTTTTTTCTGTGGCGTGTTCCTTCAGGGCGAGGGCACTCCACAACTTCCTATCCTTTAAAATTAAAGTAATACGTTTTGTAATTAAAAACAAAATATGTAAACACCTAAATGCTGTCAAACAGAAATATACATATTCTTCTATGCGCCGTATACCTTTAGGACGTGAACCATCATGATTCCCTATAGTTTTCTGTCCTGGCTCTTGTCATCTCCCCTAAACCTTGTTCCACCAT
The DNA here is from genome assembly GCA_963932145.1 of Acanthosepion lycidas. NCBI lineage: Eukaryota > Metazoa > Mollusca > Cephalopoda > Sepiida > Sepiidae > Acanthosepion > Acanthosepion lycidas. The sequence goes on along the minus strand of OZ010571.1, from coordinate 46,346,661 downwards.
CCATGTACTCAAGCTCTATAGGTAGCTTATGCGTTGTTTTCTTCTGTTCCTCTTGCCTTTAATCAGTCCTGTGAGTATCAAATTTTCCAAGCCCTCTTTTCTCTTATGTGCCTTAGAAATTTCAACTGTTTCTTCTTATTGTTAAGTATAAGTGTTTCCATTTTCTTTAAAACTTCGACGTTGCTCGCATGTGAGGTCTATGATATTCTCAGTATCTTTCTGTAGAACCGCATTTCTGTTTCTTCGAGTCTCTGTGAGGATATTGTCTAGTATTTACTGCCATATAGGCGCATTGATATTACGTAACAGTTCAGCACTCTTTTCTTTGTTTGTAATGGCTTTATTCCTGTTTCTTAATACATGCTCAGCTTTTGGAAGGCACCTTTCGTTGTCCCAATCCTCCTTCGCATACCAGTATCACGCCTTCCGTCCTCTACTAAAACACTTCCCAGATACACTATTTACATTATTGGGAATATTGTCCTCATCTTTGTCGCCATATTTATTACAACGTTTCGGCCGTTGTACGTTCCGGCTTTCTTCAGGTGCTTGGAATGTCGAACTGAACCCTTTATTTCGCTCACTGGGGTAGACTGTTCTAGTTCCACGTGCCATGTTTAATGGATGTCAGTTATCAGTTATCTCCTGTTAATTTCCCTCTCCAAATTCTCCACTGCCTTAGCCAGGTATTGAACTCACACTCTTTGGGTCCTGTCACTTGAGCTAACTAACGTCTTTATCCACTGTACCGTGTGTCCTTACATGGTCGACATTCCAACCACCTGAAGAACGCCGGAGCGTACAACGGCCGAAACGCTGTAATAAATATAGCGACAAAGATGAGGACTATAGTTCGAATAATGTAAATAGTGTACATAATACCTCATCTCAGAGATATAGACAGATACTTCCCAGATATTTAAGTTGTTTTACTTGTTTGATTTTCGCATCTCCAATACGTAAATTGCATGTTGGCATGTTCCTTCTTTTTTTTTTTTTTTTTTTTTTTTGATAACCATACATTTTGTCTTTTTTCAATTGAAACTTAGTCCTTTCTTCTCTCCTTTCTTCACTACGTTCTGTAGGAGTTCTTGTAGTTTCCTTTCTATGTCTGCAAACGACACTGTTTTATCTGCATATGTTATATAGTCACGATTGTAGCCTCCAAAATTACAGGGCAGATAATCTAAAGAAACTTTTCGAAAATGCCGAACCAAGTGAGATTATGCTGTTCAGTAAAGATCAGCCGCTTTAATAGAATATAATTTTGTGATCTATTGCTATACAATTTATAATCGAATTCTTTGACAATCTGCCTTGAATAAAAAGGTTTATTATAACCAATACTAGTATAATATGGAAAAACATTGTTACATAAATTGTATGCATTCCCACACAATAACTATGATATTCCCTTGCAAAAAAAGAAAAATATTCTTTTACAGTTCAAAAATGTGTTTCTGCTCTAAATAATGCACAAAGGGTTGATAAGCAGTAAAAAAAAAACAGATCTATCAATCAGTCGGTTAAAATTTATAAAATCTTTAAAAAAGTTTTTCATGAAATTACACAACCCAAATTCATTATCTGTTATCGCCCTTTCTAGCATTGACGATGGTTACCTTGCTAAAGTTTTAAGATAGTGTTATTTATTTTCCCTTCTGATTAAAATGTACAATCCATTTTCTTGTTGCTGCTATTGCAGGTCTTCAAGTGGTTTGGTTTTTGTTCTTTAATAAAGGTCTTCGTGATACTGTAGCGCCACTCTATAAGGTCTGAAGAAGAAGTGCCTTTTTTAAGAACTAAAGGATTCATTAGCTCGAGTTTATTTTAATTATTAATCTAAGAAAAATATTGTGTATTGACGGTAGTTTAGACATTCCTGACGCCATGCATGACATCCACATGAGCGTCTTAATCTGATGAGGCTATTTAAGAACAAAACACGAGTTCTTAGGTTAATGTTTTGGTTTTGTTGCAACTTGCTGTATTGGGCAAAACTATCCCCTGCGTAGATTATTCTATATTCAAATTCCTTATCTCCTACACTAAATTTGTTATAAATGATTCTATACACCAAGGTCTTCACAGTGTGTCCCATACTTTCGGCTTTGTGACACATCTAAGCTACACTTTAAAAAAATCACCATATACCAAGGTATTTGACGTGTTTAACATTCCACATGCTAATTTTTATGATGATGATTAAGGACACATAAAAGCGAATACAAAATTTGAAATTCACTTGAGATTCTAAGTGAATCACATAATCTAAAGCAAAATCAAATTTAAGCATTTGAACAAGAAATTTTTTCAGATGCGGAGATGTCACTTTTCCAACAGATCACATTGTAAAATAGAAAGATGAACCTCTGGAAAATATATTTAGATCTTGCAGCAACTGTCAATCATGAAGGCTACATTTGTGCTTATCATTACAGGTATGCGTGAAACAGACACTAGAGTTGGGAAATATACGAGAGAATTACTAAAATTTGCTAGAATACTGACGAATGGTACTGGAATATTTATGATATTTGCTGTGATTGAATCTCCTACGAAAGCCACAAAGTATTACTGGTGTGAACGCACAAATAATAATAATAATAATAATTCAAAAGATTGCTCTCACGAGTACAGCCCACACCATGCGAAGGGATTTATCTATGTAAAATATGTGATTTTTTCTTCAAAATTTCTGAGTGGAAAATGTCATGTTGCCATTTCTGATTTTAGGCCTCTGGACCGGACCAGGAAAGAAATGAGTATACACCATAAATCACGGAAATAAAATAATGATGATGATGATGATAATGATGATGCTGATGATGACTCAGGTCATTAGATCTTGTGGAATACTTACGCAGAAAGAATACAAGCGCCGTCATGATAAAGTGGCCTCTCATCTGAATTGTGGGCTATGTAGGAAGTCGACAAAAATAGTACCACTACAAGCTATTCGAAAATAACCTTGCGAGATTTCGTCCTTCAGGTCACTAAACTGCCCTTCACAATCGTTGACAAAATTTTTAAAGAAAGCAAGAAAGTTTCTCCTCGTCTATGTGGCAGTTTCGGATGAACATACATTCAAAGTTTTTAAAAATGCCAAGCTTCAAAAATATCCAGACCTCAGGATTGTAGTTACTAAATTTGGGACGTTCGGACCAGTATTGTCGCAGTTATAACTGCGGTGTTGGTGACTATAACACCGGACATAAAGTACTATATTGAGAAAGCCTATTATCCCATCGCTTCAGAATCTGCAGTCTGTCTAAGGTCGTACGACATGGAGAACACTCATCATGCAAGTTTCCCGATTGAAAACGAAAGACCGGTCGGAAGAAAATAATAATAATAATAATAATAATAATAATAATAATAATGATAATAATAATAATAATAATAATAATAATGATAATAATAATAATAATAATAATAATAATAATAATGATAATAATAATAATAATAATAATAATAATAATAATAATAATAATAAAGCAGTAAATGAAAATGAAATTCCACCAGTCAAGTATATACTTAAAGAGAAACTGCAATTAAAGACACAGAGAACAAGATATGAAAAGTCTTCTAGGTTCCATCGACAAAATAAGATATTCCAAACGGACCTCATGAAGTTTTATAGGGAAATTGGAAAAGCAGTTATAGAAGTCAAAAAGTCACCATCTATTGAAGAAGTTCAAAGATTTTGAGAGAATATTTGGGGCAACCCAAAGGAATATAATCCCAATGCACAACATGGATCAAAAGGGAAAGAATGAAGGTTAAATTTGTGCAAGAATGGAAAAATATAAACAAGAATAATGTTAGGCAAGCTCTTTTGCCTCTATCATCTGTCATTAAGCCATAAAACTCTTGCACAAACCATATCAATGCTGATTAATAACCCCAATGAAATTCCAGAATTATTCACTGAATGTATTTCTTATCTCCTACCAAAAATGGATGAAACAGATGATCCAAAAAATTGATCACGTCTGTCCTGACGAACTGTACTTACTATTTTCTCGATGAAAACAACATTTTTTGCAGGTACAGAAGGAATGTTGAAAAGGTTCATATGATTACAAAGATCAACTAAAAATAAATATAATGATCCTAGAAAGTTTCAGGAAAAAGGTAGAAATCTCAACTCAGCTTGGGTAGATTACCGTGAAACCTTCGATAGTGCGCCACACTCGCGGATCCTTAAGGCTTTAAGTCTCCTCGGTGACAGTAAATTTCCTTAAACTGCATGGAACTGTGGAAAACCACGTTATACCTAAATCATACCGATGTTGCTTACAATTGTTTGAAAATCTGACTAGGGATCTTTCAAGAAGACTCTCTGTGGCCACCACCGTTCTGCCTGGCTTTAATCCACATTTCACGTGAACTAAACAGTAATTACTATGGATACAATGTAAAAAAGAACGTTTTTAATCACCTATTCTACATGGATGATATCAAACACTTTTCCAAAGACGAGTATCTTCAATACTGTAAAATGGGTATCCTCAATATTGTAAAATGTTAGAGTGATGACATCGGTATGGATTTCGGATTAGATAAATGTGCAAAAGTAACATAAAAGAAAAGGAGTCTTACAGAAAGACACTCAATAGATCGAGATATTGTCACAAAGATTTGGGAACTAGAACAAGTGGGAGCCCATAAATACCTAAGAGTCTGAGAAGGAGATGGAATACATCACACCAAAATGGAGAAAATAAGAAAATGATAATACATGCATGTACGTCTGGCGTTAAGTATCGGATTGAATTCACAAAATAGAATGTCAGCCATAACCACTTTGGCTGTGCCTGTGGTGCAATACAGTTTAAACATCTTTAATAGCTGACATTAAGAAAATGGACGTCTAAACGAAAAGCCTATTACTAACCACTGCATGCAACATCGTAAAGCTGATGTTGATCGTCTCTCTGTGCCCAGATCCAAAGCAGGTAGAGGATTACTTCAACTAGAACTGTCTTACAAAACCATAACAATCGGTCTTCAAGATACCTGGAAATGGATGATGATCTCTGTCAAAGAACATGAAATAAACACGGAACTTTATTCAGAAATAAAGGAAACCAACAAATTCAAAAGGGAACTTCAGGTGGATGAAGACGTGCAATAATATGGTATTATAAACAATAATACATCTACTGCATCGGCAAATAACCAAGAAAGAAACCAAAAAATAATTCAATATACCAAATGCAGAAATGTTGACAATGTAATCCTCTACCAGACAAGATGCTGTAGACAAATTCTGTACCCATCAGTGGTTACGTAATGCAGGGTGAAAAGTTGAAACCTAAGATTTTATTCTTGGTGGACATGACCAATGCTTTTTAACTAGAAATTACCAAGCACACATACTGGAAAATTGTGTTAATTTGAAATGCAAATTCTGATAAATACCCAGAAACTATTGACCATCTTGTATCAGGCTGCACAGTGTTAGAATCCACTAAATTTAAAACTCGGTATGATAGAGTGAGGTAATATCTGCACTGAAAATTATGCAACTTTTACGGGAAGGAAACTGCAAGAAGCTGCTATGAACATCACCCAGACTCGATTACAAAGATAGGACCTGTAACAATTTTATGGGACTTTATAATACACACAGACAGAACAATCAAAGCTAATCGCCCAGACATTGTGATCAGTGACCACAAAAATAGAATGTGCTTTCTTATTGACATGCAGATTATAATGTATCTTCGAAAAATTAAAAAAAAAACTATCAAAATACAAGGATCTTGAAGCGGAAATCTAAAAAACAGTTGTCAGGATATGAGGATATCAATAATTGCAATTTGAAAAGATTCCGATAGACTCATTGAAGCGATCCCTGGTACCCTATGTCTTAAAAAAATACAAGAAATTGTACTCACAAGCTCAGTTCATGCATTACGAAGAGCTTTATCAATGTAAAATGAGTGTGATCTTCCTTCTTTTTTTTTCTTATTTTTTTTTACAAAAGCGACAAGTAAAAAATGTCATGAAGCCATTTCTGACCTTCGGTCATTGGTTGAGACAAGGAATGAATTTTGTATATAACAGAAATCCAAATAATAATAATAATAATAGTGGTAACGAATGAATAACCCAAGATGGTCATGCTATGAACGTGTTACAAGATCATAAAAAGAATGACACTCAGTCAGAAGCAAGCTCACAAAATTAGTAAATACCCTGAGTGGTTAACTTTTTAAGCATCGTTGGAGAACAGATGCAAGAAGAGCCTGTCCGTAACAGTGGGTGATATCACAGAAAGTGTTTGAAAGGAAATACCTCATTAGAAGGAAGGAAGTAAAAGCGATAAAAAATGGACATATTTTAAAATTAACAAAAAAGATCACTTAGTTCTTTGGCTTACTACTGCTTCATTCCAGAGAACCAGAGTAAAACTTATAGAAAATATATATATAGTCAAGAAATGAGAATACACACACACGCACATACATACACACACACACACACACACACACACACACACACACACACATACATATATATATATATATATATATATATATATATATATATATATATATATATATATATATATATAATTATTATAGTTATTTTATCGGGTGCAAGAATTTGAGTTGTTTTGCATTATTCTTAAAACAAATATCTACTCAAGTGTACTCACTCAAAATAACATTTAATAAGAAATAATATCTGATAAAAATTCATTCAAATATTTATACATATATAAATATACATAGAAACACACACAACCCCGCCATATATATATATATATATATATATATATATATATATATATATATATATATATATATATATATATATATATTCAGTTGTATAGATATATTCATGCAAATAAATATGTTAGCTCTATCACTGATATTAAGCATTTTCCACTACGTACTACGCATATATATATATATATATATATATATATATATATATATATATATATATATATATATATATATGTGTGTGTGTGTGTGTGTGTGAAAATATTGTAGAAAATAGGAAAGAAACTGGTTTGGTAAATAATCCAAAGATCCTTAGTATTTTTGTAATTATTTTTAAAAAAATAGTGCTCGATACGAAAGTAGAGCATAAATATAATTATTTATTTAAAAATATGATTCCAACACGCTACATAAGAGGTCTCGCTTGAAGATGGAACAGAGCCTACTTTAACTCAAGTTAATTCAAATATTATTTTGAAGTTTTCGGCTCTTGTTTTGAAACATGAGACCTCTTATGTAGCGTGTTGGAATCATATTTTTAAATAAATAATTATATATATATATATATATATATATATATATATATATATATATATATATAGATATATATAGATATAGATAGATAGATAGATAGATAGATATTAGTGGTCAATATCTATCTACCTATCTATCTCTCTCTTTCTCTCTTTCTCTCTCTCTCTCTCTCTCTCTCTATATATATATATATATATATATATATATATATATATATATATATATTCTCAGGCGGATAGAATCTAGGTAGAACTCAATGTCCAGGACAGAGTAAGAATATAAAAGGCTTAAACACTAATATTCCATGGTCATAATTTATTCCATTGGAATCGTAAATACGATCCAATTCATCAGACCTACAAATTCAAAATTGAATTCGTAGGTCTGATGAATTGGATCGTGATTACGATTCCAATGTAATAAATTATAACGATGGGATATTAGTGGTTGAGTCTTTTTTATTATATATATATATGTGTGTGTGTGTGTGTGCGTATCTGTATGTGTGCTTGTGTGGATTTAATAAACATGTCAACGAAATTCGAGAAATAAAAAGAGAAAAATGATAATATTGACAATAAGACTGATATTTCTTACATATTAGTAGACCTTTTGATTAAATCGAAGCACGAAGAAAAAGATTTTAAAGTCAGAATTTTCGAACACGCTTGTGTCTTTTTTCAACGAGACGAGAAGTAAACAATATATATATATATATATAGGCAGACACTTCAATATTTCAGAGTTCGATTCAGTATTACAGCTCTCCCCTCAGGAATTTAGCATTCCCCTTAGTATTTTAGTACTCCCCTTTGTAGTTCAGCACTCCGATCCGTATTCGTACACTCGCCTCCATACTCCATTACTCTCCTCGGTATTTTTGCTCTCCTCTTATCATTCTAGCATTTCTCTTAGTATTTCAGGAATGTAATGATCAGCACTTCTATCAGTATTTCAGCTCACCTATTAATATTCCTGCACTCCATTGCTCTATCGTTACTTCGATGAAAAGTGCTCAGACGAACTGCATTCCTTGGATCCGCCAGTTCTAACCCGCCATGCCACTTACATCGTAGCAAATCACCCTCATTCCGCGAACCACTACTCTGTGGAAATAACTCCCAAGAGGATGCTTCCCCGACCACTACAGTCGTAACCTGTTCAAGTCTCGTCTTGACCGTTATTTTCCCCTCCTATCCGCATAAACTGTTTATATATTTAGAAGGGTACTTACTGCAACTGATGTTCCCAAGCAGTACCCCATCTAAGTAATGATAGGTTTCGAAGCTGCTTAACTTTGCTGATCGTACAGGAACCACTTTTTTAAGCGTCGGCTAAAGATGTTTATGCGTGGACTATGAATACTTTGACTGCAAAAGAGAAACACAATAGCTTTGAACAACTATGGATGAGCCCTTAAGAGAGCAGTTATCCATGATGATGACACTAATAGACGTTAGGCCCAGAGAAGATGGACGTATTCCTATATGAAATTTAAGGTTTCCGTTTTGCTATCTTTTAGTTGAGTGTGTGTTCACTTCTAAATGATTAAAGAAGAAGCAACAAAAACTTGGTTTTCTACTACAAACCGTTTATTTCTTTTTTATTTTTACTCTAGACAGACAAATTACTCTTTTTTCTTTGATATATCCGTTTTCTTTTTCTGATCTAGAAGTAAGTTAGGTTAAGTAATGATAAACATTGTTATAAAGGTCGAGCTTAAGTCAGCTTTGCGCTGAGTTGGAACGACCAAAATACTCGTATTTCCTTCATCGGTACAGATTCAAGTATAATATGTCCCGACGCTATGTGTTGCAAAGTGATAAGTACTATTCTATCCTTTTTGGAAGTGGTGTTTTCCTTTTTTGGTCTAGAATTAACTTACGGTAAGTAATGATAAGAATATTTATTATGGACGAGTTCAAGTTAGCTTTGCGCTGATTTGGAACGACCTAAGTAAAATTTGTGCATACTTCATTGGTGGAGATTCAGCAAATGAAAGTGAACGCAGTTCCATCCTTTTCGGAAGTTGTGTCATAAAATTGCACAGATGACTAACATATACTTATGCTAAAATTAGATTACGATTGCTGAACGAAGTAAATAAGTATGGAAGACATCATGTTGGCAAATAGAAATATTTATTATGAAATTAAGCGTAAAAGACACTGAGAATTTTGTTTCACTACAGTCACCTTAAAAAGAATAAATGTCCGTAGTAAAAAAAGTCATGTTTTTTCTGTGCTTCTCTTTGTTTAAATATTGAACATACACTTTCCCTTAAAAAACAAAACAAAACCTGTATCCTTGTAACTTTCATAAACCCTCCTTCAATATGTGAATGGCAGAAATAGGAATATATATTGCCAGCGGTAACACAGCCAATCGTGTTCGTTTTATTCAGGGAATAATAATTCCAAGCAGTTAATTAAGAAATAATCTATTCATTCAGTCCAACTTTTATTTGCTTTATAAATGTAGAAACTCTTTCTTTCATACATTAAGATAACATCTGTTACGGCCACGTGGCCACTTTGCCAAGCGGTTAGAACGTTCGCTTTCTGACCATGAGATTCGGGTTCGAAGCTCAATATGATTTGTCAGGAAGGAGACTTCCTACTGGATGGGGCGATCCCAAACATACGGCACCTTTGGAAAGTTTCTGAAAAATCATACCCAGGCCTTGTGAGTGAAATTGGATAGACGGTATCCTTGGGGTAGGGTCGATAATGACCAAGGGTTTGACTGTGCTGGCCTTGATCATATTGTTGATCACGCTCTTTCCGAGAAATTTTTTTTTATTTTATTTTCTAGAGATTGCCTCTGAGGCCAGTAAATGTCTATCCTCCGATAGAGAAACTATATTGGGTCACAAAATCGTACATTTCTGGTGAGGACTTAATGCCGAAATATGTCAAACCTCATCAGGCGTAATAAAAGGGGGAAATTAGAGCCCCAGTCTATTTAATTTCTTCCTCTTCTATGTTCTGCACATATACTAGCACAGACGTGAAGAGATGGCCACTGATCATTTAAGCTTTCTATACCACATCCCAAATGAATCTGCTAATAGAAGACAGTGCGCACGCTTTCCCTTCCGAAGTTAATGTCCTGATGATGATGATGATGATGATGATGATGATGATGATGATGGGGTTATGCAGACGGCATAGGTACACATAGTTGGGATATATAAGATGTGGAACAAAAAAATCCCCTGCCATATGTTTCAAGAAACTGAACTCAAGATCAACCGTTCCAAAACCAAAACTATGATCTGGAATTGCAGTGGAGAAGTAATGGCATATACATTAAATCCAACAGAAAAAAATCAGGATGTAGAATTAGTAAGTATAAAACACTTCAAATACCTTTGTGCATGAATCAGTTACAAGTTTAGTCTGGGTGATAAGTAAATAGAACATAGAATAGGCTGCGCTGAATGTGATTCCGCTAAACCAACACAAATTGTTATAAAACCAAACATTAACTCGTGTCATGTTCTTAGCCTCACTAGATCAAGACTTTCATGTGGATGTCACGCATGGCGCCAAAATATCTAAACTGTCAGCTGTATACAACCGCTCATTCAGATCGATGTTTAAAATAGCGTCCGAGCAAAAGAAGCCTGTAGGTATTAGGAAGGACCCTACCTTATCGAACCTTGAGGACTGGCGCAACAGAAGCACAAAGAATTGTAGTAAATAACAGAAATCACATAACTTGAGGACTTTCAACAGCAACAACTAAAAGGGATACTGCATGTAACTCGAAGAGAAAGTAATGACATATTCAAGATGTTAACTTTCAACACTATTCCAATGTCAGGAAGAAAACTTTCATCAATACTGGAAAAAGTGATAACAGCTACTTGACTTGAGAAACTTATTTTCCCGAAAAAAATGTTTAAGAGGAAAATGTATAAATTTCAACTGACAGTAAAACTGAGTACTTGTCAATTAATCCTGAATGTTTCCTTATAAAGAAACGGTGAATATTATCATTACAATTGCCGTTACAACCACTTTTGGTTACTGAATGTACCACTGATATGCTTAATATCCCATGTGTTTGCATAATTTCTGCCGTGTTGCGGGAATACTAATTGTATTTATGTAGAAAACACGAATTACCTAATATATTTTTCCCGTAACGGTTATTACGTAATAAATCAGGAACACAAAACATATATAAAACGTATATAAAACAAACGACAATGTATGTATTAACAAAAGAATACATAGACAATAAAAGAAGAAAACTTTTAAAGACTAGATAATTTGTGTGTATGAATTTTGTACAGGCGAAATCCGAGAGTAAGGTAATTGAAAGTGAAATGAACGTTCCCCAGTATAGACTACATCTTAAAGTCTAAGAGAAAAAAGCAAAGAGAGAATAGGTGAGATTATTAATATTTCCTGTTTATAGGCTTAAGGAGCGTCCCTTAGCGCCGGTTTTTAGCAAAGTAAAGTGGGGTAACCCACAACCGTATTACTATTACTACCTATTCATGTCTATTTTTTTAGTTCTTTTTTAGCTGATTTGCACCATTCTACACCCATATGATAGACCGTTTCATCTTTCCTCCCGCATTAATGACAATACTCTGCTGTGTCCTCTCTTTGCCTTAATATAGTCGGAACATATACACTTCTTTGGGGTCTGCTCTTTATAGTGATTCCGTTTCTCTTTTTAAGTGTCTTTTCTTATTATTTTTCAATGGGTGTGGCTAAGTTATTACTTATAGAAGAAAACAAGAAAGACTAAAACGAACTGAAGGAAATACGAGAAGACATGAGACGCCCAATATAGAAACGCAGCATGTAAACAGTTACAAGAAGAAACTGAAAATGGGCTGGACAGAGAGTTGGCCTAGCGGGTGGGCAGACAGTAGCGAAGTCGGCGGTGACCGGGATGAAAGCCATATGGTTGGAATAGGTTCTCTTTAAAAAGAACCTATCGACGCAGATTGGAGTTACTGACGTCATTGCTCTCCCACGCAGCCAAGCACACCCTCAGGTCAACGGATACACCTATAAGTGTTACGCATATAGATGCACAGAATGATGTGTATTGCCCATGTGTACACGCCATTTACACTTACAACTTAGATACCGCAAGAATGCTTCCAGAGAAATTATGCCTTTAAGCGCATAATTTACGGAATTCACAAGAGGAGAACTGAGCCTAGGAGATTGTCCGTAGTGACATGGCGGTCTTGATTTGATAACTTGAAAAAAAAAAAAACTGTTTCTAAGAGCCAGGTATTCTGAATGATATCTGCTTACAGTTAGAAATATTTTGTAGCCCTTGTTAGCCTGATATATATATATATATATATATATATATATATATATATATATATATATATATATATATATATATATACTACAGTTCAATTGCCTTAGTCTACTCCTGGTAATTATTTTTAAATTGACACCAAAATTACTTGTTTTGTACTTTAAATAAGAGAAAAATATTATACATGATTAAAAAAGTGAGACATGATTTTTTATTTGAAATTTTATTATGACACAAAGAAAAAAGTATTTTATGATTAAACTTTGCTCTCGTCAAAATATCCTCCTTTAGCCTTAATTACTGCAGCACACATTTTTGGCATTCATTGCAAATGTTTCTCAATGTATAAGTTTTATAATTGATTCCATTCTTTTTTCAATGACTCTAAGAGCTCTTTTTCATTTTTTGTATTTTGCTGTCAAGTTCATCCCATGCTAATTCTGGAAGTGGCTTCAAACATTTGAACTATAGTACATACACACAAACACACACACAAATATATATATATATATATATTCAGATGTAAAAGCATTGGATTTTTAATTTTTTCAAAGAAAAAATAATTTCTAATGTGGCTATTAAAAGTTGGGTTGAAAATAGTAAATACGAGGGTAATATATATATAAGCAAAAATAAAGAATGTATATCTATGCAGAAATTTAATGGAAAATTTAATACAATGCAACGTAGAAAAAGGTGAAAATGCCCCTAAGACGTAAGTAGCTACTAGGCGCAAAGGATAATGAGGAAACTTTAAAAGGAAACGGAAAGCCAATCCTAAATAGGCAACAATGGATAAACCTCTACTCCTGTTCAAAAAACCGAGGATGAGTGTGGAGCGGACGATAAGATTGCAGGCAGCATTTAGTACTGTGGTATTTATTTATGATCCCAAACAGACTTTATGACCGTGATCAGGCGTTAAGAATAATTTCAAATAAGTTTCTCGTAGAAATGAGATCCCTTTTTATTGCACTCTTCTCGACAAATCACTTTAATTTTGTGTCTCTTAACAAAAGTCGAAAACAAGACCCGTGAAAAAGTCCGTATTGCAAATCCAATCTCATATATTCAAAAGACAAGAAATACTATAGTCAAAAAAGTCAAAAGTCCAACGTCAAAAATCCAAGAGGTAAAATATGTAAAAAAAAAAAAAAAAAAAAAAAAAATCCAAACACAGAATCGTTATCACTCACGAACGGAAACAATACACTGCCACTCACGAACGGAAACAACACACTGCCACTCACGAACGGAAACAATACACTGCCACTCATCAAGAAAAGCAACGGCTTTAATCGAGGTAAATTTTACGATTGGTCGCGATAGTCAGAGAAAAAAATACCACGTGAATTATAGTTAGGGTAGTAATTATCTTTGATTTATTTTATTTTTATTTTCCCTTTTCTTCGGCAAACCGTGCACAAGGCACGAACCACTTTTTTAAGATGATTTCCCCGTTCGGCAACATGACGACAAACTACATCCGGCATCAAGACCTCTGATCGGGGGGGGGGGGTTGCGGAGCGTGGAACCTCTACTTAATTACTGTTGTTCCCAGTTCTACCCGGACCCAGGTTGGTATCACCTGTTAGGGTCCCAGCTAGAGACAAATAGTTAACCCGCAAACTATGCTCAAAAGCACTATGAAAGTATAAAAATAGATTTTTATAGTAAAATACCAATACATTTTTGAACAAAAATATTACCAGCAAATACATTTGACTCTCGACAAAAACTCTATTTACAAAAATACGTCAATGAAACCCGATCTACAAACTGATTTCTTACAAAGAATATATATTCTATTCAGATGTACCTATGCTAAAATCTTATCGGCATTAAATAGCCTATTGAGATGGATATTCTGTAAAACAAAATAAACCAAAGTAAAACAAACCCGTTCGCCACAAAATGTTAAACTGCTTCCACAGATTTTCTATAGTATTTAGGTCAGGCAACTGACTTGGTCACTATAAAATCTTTATTTTCTTCGCCTTTGACCACTCTCTCATTTTCATTGCAGGATGTTTTGGATCATTATTATGTTGAAACATCGAACCCATAGGTAGTTTTAATTTTTTCTCTCGTATGTCGTTGTACATAACACTGTCCATTGTTCTTTTCAACTATGTGTAATATAACGGAAGAACTAGAAGAAAAGCAACACAAATCATTATATTTCCACTAAGATGCTTATCTTTTGGGATGATTTGTTGTGAGTTATACATAGAGCTTTCTTTTTCGCCACACATGTCTTGGACGGTCTCAACCAAAGAGTTCAATTTTTGTCCCATCAGACCAAAAACAAAAAAAAAAGTTTGCATGAGATGATTATCAACAGAGGAGATGAAACTTTACATGACTGGCATTCAGAAGAGTCTTTTTTCTACGAGTGGGAACTACAGTCTTAGATGGCGGAGTATCTGACTATCTACCGTATTTGCCGGTCTACTGAACGCATTCACGCATTCGACGCACCCTGATTTTGACAGGGAATATTTAGGGGAAAAATGTACACATCCCGACCCCCCAAAAAAAAAATCAAAATTATGACCTTAACATTACTTGACATTTTCACGAACCATGAAGAAATACTTAAAGCATTATCACAAATTATACTAGTTGTACTTTTTTTTTTAAATAGGCTTGAGGTTAAGCTTTAATTATCAGAACATTTTTTGGGAAAAGAAGAATTTTTGTACTTTTCATCATGCATTTATAGAAAACTGTTTTAGCTGTTTTCCAGGGAGCATCTGCACATACAGCAAATTCGTAATAGCTGAAAAGAAATCTACTGGTATCAGTGAACGCGTACACATATGGTAATAAGCAAAAAAACCCCAGAAATATGGTACTTGTTGGTAAATGAAGTCCCATACAATACATGCAGAAAAGCAAATTCCAATATCGGTATTTCAGTAAAAACTCACGCAAAGCAAGCAGCAATATACCGGTCAAAGCAAATATTGCTGTAAAATCTGGTATTTCTACAAAACAAACAGCAAAATATTGTGCAATTTACCTAACTTTATTTAATTTCTTTTTCTTGGTCGAATTTTTCAGGAATATTGTTATGCATTTTTCTTAACTTCCGGGAGTCCTAATTACAGAGCAAAACTCTATGCGTGCGCTGATTCCTGGAATAAGGAAGACATTTAATATGGCGATCATAGTGGTATATGCCCTCAAATGCACCGAATAGATTTTACAACAAACTAGAAAATGACAAATATCGGAGCATTTCAGAAGATTTTATTATTAACATGGAGGATCTCAATATAAAAATAGAAAGAGGAAAATACAGTAAAATGTTTAGTAGGCATAGATTTGGATCCCGAACTGAAAGTGGAGAAAAATCAGTTCATTGGTGCGAATTGCCAAGTAATAACTAATACTGGGTTTGAAGAACACCCAAGAAGTTTGTGTACTTGGAGAATCTCGACAGGAGACATGAAAAATAAACGTCGTAAACATCAACAAACGATATCAAAATGTAGTTTTACGCTCTAAAACATAGCTAAACCTCGCTGCGGGAGTAATTACCTTCAACTCATATGGAAACTACAAAAATTTAAAGAAGCCCAAAGCAGTGCTTAAATTACAATACGCCGCCGCAACTATTCCATTTTGAAACATAGGTTAAAGATACTGAAAAAATGGTCGGCTCATTTTATCGCTGCAGAAAGTATCTGATCTCTTCTGTTATGCTTTATCTGATTAAATGTCAGATTGGGTCAGAAATGGAGTATTACTCTCGTATCTACTCAATCGTCAATTCACAGCGTTGAGAGATTAAAAAATATTTTACTTGATCTTGTAGAAGATAACTTATTTTCCGCTCTAGAACCATTTTCCCACTGACGCAACGCCCCAAACCTATTGCTCCTCTATCACTATTTTTTTACAGTAGGTTTACCCTGTACAAAGCCAGAAAGCCACTCGAGGTAGAGGGTTACAGAGCAAAACTGACAGTTTATGCGGATGTAGGGAGAAGACAACGGTTAACCCCAGACTTCCACAGAGCAGTGATTCGCGGGAAGAAGCTACTCGAGTGTAACTTACTTTTCGTCAATAAAATACGGGTGTAATGTGGGTGGTTCGCTAGAATGCGTGTAGCATGGTGGGTCCAGCGGTGAAGGTTAGAACTGGTAGAAGTAAAGAGTATAGTTCGCCAGCGCACTTTCCATGGAAGTAGCGATAGAGCAGTGAGCGGCCTGCGACGTTTCGTCTGTAAGAGATGGGTTGCAGAGTGGAAAATAATTTCTCACCCACAAGGAAGCGGAGACGCTTTTGGTCTCTATCGAGACTGGAAAGTGGGGACTGGGCGGCTCCTACTCAAACGTGACAGAAGTACAGCGTTTTAGTCATGAACTAGCTCTTGCCAAGGTAAAGGATAGTATACTGGAGCAGGGTTAGGGTAGTATTTTACCTGCATCTTTCGTAACTGATCGTATGTACGAGTTCTAGTTGAGGTCTGGATTGAGTTTAAAACTATTTTCTATAGCAAATGTCCAGGTGAGCTCCAATCTTTAGTTCCACCAGTGTAGGCTAGGACATTCACTTAGGAAATTCTATGCTACGTCGACAGAGTTGAATTACCATTATTAGCCCCATATATGGCAAGTAAGGCTTAAGGCTGTGTCAAGTCACGGACAAATGGTAGATCTATAAATGTGCGAAATGGATTCTGACGAGAAAAACCTTCTGGCACAACACAGTTATCCAACTTTCCTTGCAGTAGATGCAGCTATTGATTCAATGTAGTCTTTCCACTTCAAGTCAGTTGAAAACATGAGACCAAGAAGGCACAGTATGTTGTTCTCCAGGAGCTATGCTGATGGCGGACAGGAAAGTTAAATGAGACCATTTTCGTTTTGGATGCATTAAAATTAACAAGGCATATCCTATCCCAGTTAGCCATTGATTTCAGGTCTTTTTCAAGAGCAGCAGCTTGGTTAATTTGATCAGCTCGGACTGATTTGCTATTGAGTTAGGAATATTATTCTTTTTGTCTGAGAATTTGCGTTGTTATGGTGGAGAACAACATTACTTTCAATCCACCATATACGCTGCCATTGAGTGCATATACTTAGGTATGTTAATGTACTCCAAATTTATTCTTAACTGCCACGTAGTAGTTAAGATGATACACTCATCATTACAGTTCGTTCATCAAAACGAAAATTATTTATGACTCAACCTAATACTTGTGTGAGTGCGGTAGAAGTTGTTTTTTTTTTAATTCTCGTATTTTTCTACATTTTCTAAAAACATCTGTTTATCGTTGATTTTATTATGGTATTTAAAGAATAGCAGTCAGTTCCAAAATAAGAAACACTTGAGAATTTATGATACTATAATGAAGAAAAAAAAGACACTGTAATTCTACGATCTTTAGTCTTTCAAGTGATAATCACTCCAGCCCTTGTAATATCCGTGACACGCCTGAAGTTTGAGATCTCGCATCTTCTACCATTTTCCTGTTTAGATCAATTTTTGCTTTCACACTCTACTACTTCACACCAAAACGCTATGTCTTTTCGTATTTTCTTTTAGTCAAGCTAATAATATATATATATATATATATATATATATATATATAGATTAGCATACAGAATATACTGTTAGTAGTTTCTTTTACACCAAAGCTAAAAAAAAAAAAAAAATCTTGTCTGCAATAAACAAGGTGTTGACTGTATGATTTTTAAATGGGCATTAGCACAGTTGAATCACCTCGTCGTTCTGAGAGAGAACTATTGCATCAAGCACAGGTTATGAGTTAAAAAAATATTCTTGACTCATTCTAGAACGTGCTAAGTCATAAGAAAACCATCAGTATATGGCAGTCAACTGTAGTCTGGCTAATAAAAAACGCCTTATTCTCTCATTTGTCGTAGTCTTTCTGGACGTAGGCGATCATGGCCCTCCACATCTTCCCGTCTCTTTTAGCTCCTAATAAGTTTTGTCCTTTTTCTATTTCTCCCATACTCTCTTCTACCACCCATTTACTCAAGCCTATCAAGTATGTTACGCGCTGCTTTCCTCTGACACACATTCTCTCAATCTATCTTGTGTGTATCAGATTTTCCAAGCCCTCCTCCCTCATCACGTGACCAGAAATTTCAACCACATCTTCCTGAGGTTAAGTATAAGTTTCCTTTTATTTACATTATTTACATTGTTCAGACTGTTGTTATCATCTTTATTACCATATACACAACGTTTCGGCCGTTGAACGCTCCGGCCTTCTTTAGGTGATTGGAATTTCCAACCGAACCTTTCTTCTGGCGGGGTAGATTGTTCTAGTTCCAGATAACATGCCTCTTCTAAATGTCTTAGTTATCTCCCTTTAACCCAACTCTCCAAGTCAAGTCACTGGGTCAAATGAACGCTTTTATGCACTGGGCTCTGTAAAAAAAAGTTTGTCCATAAAACAGTCTCTAAAATCTGCTGTACTGTTGTTCCCGGGTCCACCCTGACTCGGTGTGGTAGGACCACTTAGGGTACCAGCTATGCGCAAAGAGTTAACCCCCAAACTGTGGTCAAAATACTATGAAAGTATAAAATAGATTTTATAGTAAATATACCAGCAATACATTTTTAAATTACCAGCATGTATTTGATTCTTGACAAAAAACCTCTTTACAAAAATACGTCAATGCAACCCGACCTACAAACTGATTTCTTACAAAGAATACATATTCTATTTATACGAACCTATCCTAAAGATCTTGTCGGAATTAAATAACCCATTGTGGTTGATATGCCGTGAAATAAAATAGACGAAACCAATAAACCAAATCAAAATCTGCAAAAATGTTTCAAACATTTTGAAATCCCAGCGCGTCAAATGAATGCTGATATAGATAAAATATTAATAAAGCAATGTACATATAAATACGTGTTAGTGCGCATTTTATCTTGGCAAATAGCTAGGAGTGTATCGAAATGAGAGATGTAAGCTCTGAAATTACTCCTTATTGTTCGTATTACGTTGTTTGGTTGATTTTGTTTAGCGGTATTTCAACACATCTATGGGTTATTTAATGCCTAAATTTAAATATTTTGAACAGAATTTTATGCTTTCAAATAACTATATTTTGAACGTAATTGAATGCTTTCAACTACAGATAAAATGTTTTGTTAGTCATTTTGCTTTAAAAGTTATTGTTGTAATTTTACTATTGTTAATGTATTGTTAACAATTTTATTATAAATAGGTATCGTTAGTATTTTTTATATAAAAATGCGTTGCTGGTATATTTTCCAATTTCAAGTATTTTCATTTTTTTTGTGGGGGGGGGGTGTTCACTATTTTCCCATAGTTGAGATCCTAACGGATGCTACCTCCTCGGGTTAGGGTGGACCTGGGAACAACAGCAATTAAGAGGGGGGTTACACGCTTCTCAAAACCTCCAATCACCCGATCAAAGGTTTTGCTGCCGGATGTAGTTTATCGTCATACCTAGGACGAGTTCGTATTAATGCTAAATGACATATGTCACATGGCGAGGATATGGACATCGTCAAATGATTTTTGTAAACATGAGAAATGGTAAGCACAGACCTAGCATAATTCTAGAACCCGGGACACACACACACACACACATATATATATATATATATATATATATATATATATTAATGCCTGTTTAATTAAATAGTATAGACTAGTTGTTTAAGCAAATTCCTTCATATCGTCTAATAAGTTTAACATTATCATTGAAAGACGAAAGAAAATCGCCATATTGATAGAATATTTTAATCCTATCTAAGCTTTCGGCTTACATAAACCATCATCAGAGATGACAAGTACATTACAATAAATTAAACAATACACAGAATAGCAACAATGATTTTTTGTTTGAATGGAAGATTTCCAAGCAACGACAAAATCGTGCATGAGTTATGAAAGGAATTTGCCTAAAATAAATAGACAAAACTTGTCTATATTATTTAATGAAACATGCATTAATGAAAAAATTCTGCCTAAATACACACACACAATATATATATATATATATATATATATATATATATATATATATATATATATATATAGCCTTTGAATGTCTGGTGAAATGGGGCCATTTTTATGACTCTAATGAAATAAATATGATCTGATGAAGTTTTAGTGTTTGTACCTTTGATAATAATTATTATTCTGTTTCTAACATACAGCTCTCCCTGGATTTATATCTTTTGATAAATATTCATACAGATCACTAATATTATCATTATATATATATATATATATATATATATATATATATATATATATATATGGCTCTTCAAAAATGTGGTTGGTTCGTCACAAAGCTTTCACCACTGTAATCAAATCATATGTGATGGTGTCTGTGATGTCGGTTCCTAAGAAATGAGCTGCTTGACCCTCATGCATCGAATACGACGGGAGAGTCCAGTATATATATATATATATTTTTAATAGAAAGATAACCGTCCAGTATATATATATATATATTTTTAATAGAAAGATAACCGCCATAATAGAATACCCACAATGCACCACTAACCCGTATATATATAAATAGCCGAGAAAAATAACAGCACACGTGGCTTGACGATTGCATATAGCATGAAACAGACTGTCGCCTCTAAGTGTTGACTTCTATGTTCACTTTTATATTTATATATATATATATATATATATATATATATATATATATATATATATATATATATATATATATATGTATGTATGTATATATGTATGTATATACGTTTTTATTGTTAATTTATATTGGAAGAGTGCTCACTCTTGGAGATATACTGTTTGAAAATATTGAAAAAATTACAAATATATACTACGTGGACTGAAGCTCGGATTAAAGCGGGAAAATGATAGTTAATATGCAGCGCTGAATCCTATGCCAACACTCTGTGTGTGTGTGTATGTCTGTGTGTATGTGTGCGCTTCCTAGCTTGAGTTACACTATATATGTCGATACATATAAACATAGAGAGGCGATTTAAGGAAAAACGATTTATAAAAGGTAATATGTACAATTGGAGTAGAACATTTCTATCGCACGAACTTCTCAACTGGAGGCTGCATTCAAAACAAACATTCAAAATTTGATTTTCAGAAAATCGACCACTTTTAACAGAACTAATCACACTACTATCTTAACCGCCAAGAAGGAGCTAACTTGCAAACTATAAAGATATATATATAGATAGATAGTCAGTTATGTGCCATGCGGGATACACACTTAGGCGAGATTGTATTTTTCGATACATAACTGACGAAGCAGATTTTTCCGCAGTAGGTTGCCATTTCTTTCTGCAGTAGACCAGTTGCTATCCAAGCCTACAGAACCCGGTCTGTCCTGCTATTTAACCTTGTCTGACGCTGGGGGGGGGGAAGAAAATTTATATATTTCCCAAGGGTATTAGCACATTAGTGAATGTAATGGATTCGACTGGAATTCGAACTCGGCTCTTCGATACCTCAATCCGAAATAGATAGGGATTTTCCAAGCGTAGCTTAGATGTGGCACAAGGCCGAAAGTAGCAGGAACCCAGTGAGGATCGATCTCACTACTCAGTTGTAATCGTTCTAGCGAGATAAGCTTGCTAACTATTACACCACGTCGAGGTGCCCGCAAACCGAAATAGATAACGTGATAAGAATTTCAAATTTATGATTTGCATTCGTTCTGAGGAATTTAAATATTAGACCTGATAATAATGTCAATAGATTTAATCAAACATGTGGCGTTTTCATGTGACACTCTGGAGTCGGTTAATGAGATAAATGCATTAAATGTTTATTAATTTATTGAATATTATAACTGTGCATCTGTTGAGCACTTTTCAGATGTTCTGATCTAAAAATGGGTTTAATTTTCGTAATTTTCACGTTTATTTTTTATTTATTTCTTTTTGTTTTCATGTTAGTGGTATGATAGATAGATAGATAGATAGATAGATAGATAGATAGATAGATAGATAGATAGATATGAACAGATTTGAGATAGATAGATAGATAGATAGATAGATAGATAGATAGATAGATAGATAGCAGGTGTTGGAAATGTTAGGGATTGTGTAGAAAAAGTAAGTATATGTTTAATGTGCACATAGTAGCAGGATACAATTTTGAACAAACTAACGTTTAATATTTATGCACTGATTTCTATTCTCTTCTAAGATAGATCTTTAAGATATAGGCAGATTAAAATGCCCTAAATGGGTTAATTAGATTGATCATCTGACTAATTAATCTATCTATCTATTTATTTATTTCATAGTGGTACTTGTCAAAATGTGTAGCAGACTGGCTTGGCAATAAAGTACAGAGATGAGAATGGCACAACCTCTCGACAATGAAGTCTCGTATCTCAAAGGGTAACAAGAAACACGCAAATAAGGACGACTTGCAAGCATACAATAAAAAAAAGACAAATCATTGATAGTGGAACATAACAATGATGACCGATTTTATTCTGAATAAACAACAGAAGGTGTTAGATAGGTTTTGGGTGAGGAACCAACGAACAAGCAATGGAACAAAAAAGAGAAAAACGATCCGACTGTTGTTCAAGATCAGAACAAATTAGAATGAATGGATGGATGGATGAATGAATGAATGAAAAGGACAGATGAACAAAGTGAAAAGGATAAGAAAGAAAGAAAGAAAGAAAGAAAGAAAGAAAGAAAGAAAGAAAGAAAGAAGAAAGAAAAAAGAAAGAAGAAAGAAAGAAAGAAAGAAAAAAGAAAGAAAAAAGAAAGAAAAAAGAAAGAAAGAAAAAGAATGCAAGTAAGAAAGAAAGAAAGAAAAGGAAGGAAGGAAGGGAGGGAGGAAGGAAGAAAGGAAGGTAAAAAATGAAAGAAAATGTAATACCTACATAATAACAGTCTAGTGATTTGCAATAAATAGACAGATACGAATAAATTCATATATATTTATACATGGTGCGATGGATAAATTGTCGTGTAAATTACACCAAAAATGAAAATGACACTGAGATCTCATTTTAACAAATATATATAACAGGTATATTTACCAAAATTACACAAAAATAACTTGACATACTAAATAGTAAATTTATTCAATAAAATCGCCATTAGCTTCAATCACGGACTGCAGACGCCGTCGAAATCTCCTGCAACTCTTCGGGACGGACTCTTTGTTTGAGTTGGTGAATGCAGCCATAATCCTTGCTTTGTGTTTGTGTTTATCTTTGATGATACAAGAAGTTTTGTTGGTCTCTCGCTCAACTGCGCCCCACACAATAATCAAGGTTTTGCCGTATGCGGAGTTAGATGTAAAGGGTGATGTGGTCGCAGAAATTGTCTCACAAATATGACTAGGTTCTCCTGCTTGTGTGGCATGGTGCAGAGTCCTGTTGCCAGACATAGTGTCTTCCAACAGCCATCCTCTTAACACAGGGTAGCATTACCTCCACAAGGGACTTGATGTATACTTCTGTGTTGAGTCTAAAACTTTCAGTAACAAATTCGGGAGTTTTTTTTTTTGTTTTTCTTATCAGAGTGATTTTTCCGAGCTTCCGTACAATTGTAATCACAATTAGTGTTATGGGGTCCTCCCCTTTTTCATATAAGTGGACTCGACAAAAGTGTTACTTGAATTGCTGCCGTTAAATACCCAGAGTCAGTCAGAATATAGAGAGAGTGAGCAGAGATTGTGATTGAGTTGGAGGTAGAGTAATAGTGTGAGGTAACCGCTTGTAGAAGTCAGTTACATGCTCGTAGACACTAAGGAAGTCCTACTTCGAGATTGTATATATATATATTATTATTACTACTAACCGCGTTCCTGGATTTACTAACAGTATTACCCATTGTATTATTGTGTAAATACATTTAATTTCTTATATTTAATTCTTGCGTTTGTCATTCATTGGAGATCGAATTTCATCTCGGAATCCACAACAATTAGATTCATCCAACTTTTCCCAATCTCTGCACTGTCCTCAGATTGACACCCCAAACACTCTGAAATGTTCGTACTGGACTTTTCGGCGCGAATGTTAAGTAGTACAGCATGCCGTATCGAAATTTCTGAGGGTGTGGATTGCGTCATGAGTCTCTTTTTCTCACAGACGGTTCCAAACTGACCTTACTATACAGTGCAGTCGACAAACTTAAAGGCTAGACGTACGCGCGTAATTAAAAATATAAATTGGCGACAATTTACGCATCGCATCCAGTAAATGCACGAGCAAAGAAATGTGAATGGATAGATAGATAGATAGATAGATAGATAGATAGATAGATAGATAGATAGATAGATAGATAGATAGATATGGGAATACCAGGTGCTGTAACCTTCGAAGTGCAGGTGATGTAATGGATAATGGTTCGCAGTTAATAATCGGGGATTCTCTTTGTGTTCATTATATTAACTTACGCGCAAATTCCCTCTTCTTCCCCCAACTATGGATTAAGTTGTGGGATTTGTATCACTAAAACCATTATTACCTTAAAAAATTCTTACAATCTCAAAATATACACTGGCTTTAAATAACCTGAAAAGGGTCGATAAGCCGTAGTAAACGATTCAATCAATCAACAGGTTGATAGGCAGTTAGACAGACAATCAACAGAATGGGACAGATGGAGGACGGTCAAGAAACACAACACTGAGAAGGATTTAAAGAGATGATGAATGTGGACAGAAGCGTGAGAGTGTAAAACCAAGTTCAATCGATAAATAATATCGATGGCGTATGTTCCTTTATGGCTTAATAACACATTCTGAGAAAGAAAGAAAGAAAGAACGACAGACAGACAGATAGATAGATAGATAGATAGATAGATAGATAGATAAGAGCAGAGTGAAATGAATAGATAGTTATTAATAAAATGAGATATATAGATAGATAGATAGATAGATAGATAGATAAGAGCAGAGTGAAATGAATAGATAGTTATTAATAAAATGAGATATATAGATAGATAGATAGATAGATAGATAGATAGATAGATAGATAGATAGATAGATAGATATGTCGGAGTTAACTCCTCCATAATTTCCTAATTGTCCCAACTGGTCCTAGGGGTGCGCTCTCATAACACTATAAATACTTGGCAATTTCTTCCCTCGCCCTCTAGTTCACTTTTCATTCTCAGCGCACATTACAACAATGTAATCTCTCGTGAAGATTACGTTTTCTCCTTTGTGGGGAGGGGGCTATGCATTTCTTTCGGGAAACGCCATGATACATGCGCACGGAGACACGCACGCACGTACGTACGAACATTCACTGACGCATTTCTTGGAACAAACTTTACAGAATTTTTTTGTTACGCACCCTATTTTTTTATAATTTGTATCCGTTTGTTTGTTAATACACATAATTATTTATATATATATATATATATATATATATATATATATATATATATATATATATATATATGGTTTCTTGTTGTTTTCTTTTACATTTCCTTTGGTTGGACTCATCTTGAGTCGGCCATATTTATAGTGGGGCCTATTTCAGGAGATACACGTGTTCATCTCACAACGCGTACAAACACACGATCCGCTACAGCTATAAACACTGAAACAGATATAGATAGATAGAGACAAGGAAGACAATCAAATAAATTCGGTTCGGTCAATGGTTACTATTCTTTATAATATATCGGTCCACCTTATATACGACAATTTTCTTTTATATTGTTTGAATTAAGTCTCTCCGGGTGTGTTCCCACCACCACGCGTTCCCACTCTCTCTCTCTCTCTCTCTCTCACACACACACACAAACACACATACACGCGCACACATTCTCATTTTCTTTTTATAAAAAGTATCACAAAGTGCTAGTGAACAAAAGCCTTCGCCGACAATTCTATACCTGGAAAGAGGAACTTTTGAACCTTATATTTTAAAGCCCTAGACACTACGACTGCAGCCAAACCAACTTAATCAGCGCCACGCGGTATGTAACTCAAACAAAACATTATAATTCAAGTAGACCCACCATGTCCGAGGCAAATATTTCTTTCGCCTTTCTTCTGGAAGACAGCAGGAGAAACAGCCGTCGACACCATCCCTCACTACTAACCCAGGTTGCTTAGTCTTCACTCCTAATTCTTAGCCTGCCCATCCACGAAGGCCAATGGATTAGTTCTCTGACTCACGCTTGAAATATTCCTCACTCTGCAGATTCAAATGAGTATTGCTCAGTCAGAATAAGGCAGTGAATTGTGACATGTTGGCGGTTCTATATTCATCGCTGAGCCGATGATTGTTATCGGAATCGTATCGAAATTTTGAGTCATTGCATATAGATTTTCCAGATTTCAAATTTCACAAAGAAGACTAGTGTAACACAATCACGATTTTTTAATCTTATTTACTTATATATATATATATATATATATATATATATATATATATATATATATATGTGTGTGTGTGTGTGTGTGTGTGTGTGTGTATGTATATATATATTCCAATATGTGAAAGGACAAAAATAAGGAGGCGTGTACGCGTGTGCTGGTGTGAATATGCAGGCAAGCAAATAAATATTCGTTAGCTTTATGCATGAGGTATAAACGTAATAGTGCCCAATGCGGTTATACAGAGCAAATATATGTATTAATTAGTAGATATACTAGTCTATCGATGGACCCCGTGCCTGACGAACTGGGAACAACACCCAGCGAAACTATAGTCGTACGCCAAAATCATAGGTACGCGTATGTGTACTAATTATATACATATATATATATATATATATATATATATATATATGCATATTTATATATATATATATATATATATATATATATATATATATATATATATATATATATATATATATATGTATGTATGTATGTATGTATGTATACATCTATATATATATTAAGAAATGGGCAAAGTCCGACAATTTAATTTTTTTTTAAATGTCTTTAATACATATATATATATACTTCTCTAAGGCATATTATAAAGAAATATACTACTCCAATTGACCCGAATAAAAAACATCAAATTAATTATCTATTATGAAAAATTTAAGACAGCTAACCTTATCCTCAAAAATAACAACACACCAGCTAAGTCAAAATTACAATGAACGAAAATTATCTGAGTTCAAATGCCCCTTAAGGAACTGTGTTCCTGATCAAACCGGGCTCATAAATGATTACATCGGTTACACAACTACATGCTTATCTAGACGTCTTACGTTACACCTATCTGATCACAGCTCCATTAGAACGCATTTAAACACACACACAAATTTACCAGACTTCGTTAGAAACACACTAGTAGAAAACACAAATATATTAACTGCATCCACCTGCAAAAAAAGACTAAAAATAATGGAAGCTTGAATAATAAAAAAATAAAAAGCCAACTCTTAACAATATTAACTACGAACAAAGCCACAATGTGCTAATCGTATTCGGAAATTAAAAACATCCCTACAACACACTAAGACATACACAGAACGCACACACTCAATTAAGCTGAAAAATCGAATCATCCTTGATAATGGCTAAAGGTATAGCCGAAAGCGCTCGGAAATATAAAACAGTTGGACAGTTTTTACACACCCTTTGTCCAGAAAAGAAAGCTCTTATTCGAACACAAGAAAAATAAAATAAAAAGCTTAACCGCTGTATCTTGTCTGTCGTTTTTTAATGAAACATGCATATATATATATATATATATATATATATATATATATATATATATATATATATATATATATTCTTCTATATACCACATCCTTTCGGGACATGGTACATAGAAGCTCTCCCCAATTTTCCGTCCTTTGTTTTTTACCTTCACTTCCATTCCCTGTTCTGCCATCGATTTCTACAAGTTTTTTTCTGTGGGTTACTCACTGTTTCCTTCTGTCCTTCTTACCTTCAATAGGCCCGGTAAATATCAAATTCCCAAAGCCCTCTTTTCTCCTGATGTGTCTTAGGAATTTCAAATGTCTCTATCTTATTCTAAGTATAAATGATCTTGTTGTTTCCATTTTCCTTAAGACTATTCTCAGCATCCTTCTGTAGAACGAAATCATGATTTCTTCCATTTTCGTCGCCATTTGCAAGTATATTTTCAGTATTCATTGTCAGATAGGAGGACTGATATTAAATAGCAGTTGAACACACTTCTTTTTTTTTTTTTTTTTTTTTTTTGATTTCTAACGAAATTTTCATGTTTCTTACTTATTTTTAGCTTCTGGAAGAGACCATTTGCAATTTCGATCTCTTTCGGATTTCAGATTTTCTGTCTTGGACTAACACCTTTCCCAGATATTTTAGTTTTCTTGAATCTAACAACGTGGATTATTAGCTAAAAATGATAGGAAAATTGCAGAGAGACATGATCCCCAACGTCCTAAGGAACAAGAAGAAGATGAAGTAGAAGATTGATTAAGTTGATTTTTTTACAACTTGTCAAACTTTTATGGGTTATTTAAAGCCAGAAAAGATTTTTAGATTGTAAGAACTTTGGGGAGGTAATAATAACTTAATGATATACGTCTTACTAATCAACCCATAGCTAGGGGGAGAATAGATAGGTTTCATATTTTTCCCAGTGGTATTTGCGCGTAACGGTGGACTAATGGATAGGGGCTCGGATTGAGGAATCGGAGATCATGACATTCAATTACGTGCTAATACCCTTGTGAAAGACATGAATCATCCTCTACTCTCCCCACCCCAGTTATGGGCAGGGCAGATTGGTTCTATAGCTTTGGGTGTTAAACGGGCTCGGAAAAGAAAACTCTGAATTCAAAACCGGCCTGGAGAGGATTGGACTCCATCAGGCTATCTTACCTAAGAAACACCACTACTACTGCGGCTGCAGTACTTGTGGCACCCCTACGACCCTGATGGGTAACGGGATTCCCAATCGCGAATATAATGAACCGGACTGGAATTGGCTCCCTAACTTTCAATTCCGAGCCGTTATCCATTACATCAAAGCTTAAAACAACTGATATTCCCAAGCGGCCACCCATGTAGTTACTGACCATGGATTGCTTAACCTCGGTGGTCAAACGAAAACCCGTTTTTCAAAACGATATGGCCAAGAAAAAGTAGGAGAAATGACGGTTAGTCCTTTCTTCTCGCTTTTCTTTACTACCCTGAGTTCTGCAGTTTTCCTTCTATGACTTCATAGTGCCCTCCAATATTTTAATTTTGTTAAATTTGTAAGATTCGTTTTTGTTTTTTTTAATTCACGAGTAAGTGATTACTAATACTTCTTTATTACTAGAAGCTTGTCGTAGTGTAATAATTATCAGACAGGAAAATACACAGTGATGAGATTTCGATTTCTAGTTGATCATGTGTCAATTTATAGTCAACGATTTTGACCAAGGCATCACTTCCGCCTGCGTTCCAACTCCTTCCAGACGTTATGACGACGGACTCTTAACTGAATGGCGACAAGAAGTAAGTAAAACGACAAACAACGTTTTGACCTACAAAAGAATAATTATTACTATATACATTATCAGAAGGAGGGCATTGTCAGTGTGACACAAATACTTGACGAATCTGAAATTAGATACAACACCTATCTAGATCTACATGTGTCAGGCTATTTCAAAGCCTAAAGCAGGAAAAGTAACGTCGAAGAATATATAGCTGGTCACTCGTATTCGAGGATACCTGTCTACTAGGGCGGCTAGCCTATCCCTATTGCAGATGCTTGCTCAGCCACATTTCTGTTTATTCAACCCCCCACAGAGCCCACCTGTGGTTTATTTTACTGCAACTATAACTTGCGACTTCATGCTAGCACAGCTCTCGACGGCGCCCAAGAGTTTCGTCTACCCAATTTCGCACACAAGGTTTGGGTCAACTTGTGGTATGGTTTTCAGTCACTTTCCAAAGGCGCCACACGCTGGGATCGGCCCCTCCACTCCGATAACACCAGGAAGTTCCATTCCGGACAAATTAACTATGGTGAGATTTGAACCCGGGTCTCATTGTCAGAATGAGAACGTACTGACTACTTGGCCACATGCCCGAAGAAGATACTCATAAGTTGTGTTCCTTCCTATTTCCTATGCATCATTCTACCTGGATTGGTTCTTAGAATATATATATATATATATATATATATATATATATGTGTGTGTGTGTGTGTGTGTGTGTGTGTGTGTGTGTGTGTGTGAGGCAAATGAATAACAGCAGAAAAATTCAGTGAAATATGTTTTATCATCTAGAATTCATCGACTAAAGTAATCTTTAAAAAGAAAATTTTAAATTTAAGTTTCAGCGTTCCAACGTCTTCAGCAAAGACAGTGCAAAGAGGGTTCTTTGCACTGTTTTTACTCAAATTAAGGAGTGACCAAGACTGGCAGTTGGAACTACTAGTTTTTTTCTTTTAATTATGTAACTACCAACTGAGACAAGCATACTAACTTTGAGTTTTAAAGGTAAGTGAAAATTTATGCTTAGAAGAAAAAAATAATAAAATGCAATAATGAATGCCAGCTATTAAATCAGAGCAACGAATTAGTTTTTCAAATGTCGACACAAAAATAGTTTCAAACTTCCATAATATAATTGTGCTTTATTTAACTACCGTAAATCATTCCCCCACTAACATCTCCTATAACTCTTTCCTTTATGTGTTAGAATAATTAGAATTTATAAGAATTTTATATTTTCATATTACTCTGTACAAATAAAATACATCGAGCTCTTATTTTGTGGATAAATTTTAATATTTTTATATTACTAGGACCGACCTACGGAATGTATGTTACCTTTACAATATATATATATATATATATATATATATATAGAGAGAGAGAGAGAGGGGGGGAGAGAGAGAAGAGAGAGAAAGAGATTTGGAAGTCTTAAAGAAAATGGAAACAAAAAGATACTTTATGCTCAGAATCACAAAGAGACGGCTGAAATTACTAGGACACAAATCCCGTACATCATTAAGGCTGTAGGGACATCACATGTACTTCAGCTGTAGCAACAGTCTTGTGTCTTGGGCAAAATAGAATGGAGAAGCCCAACCCTCTCCAGCTGCAATTGGGGAGGTTCGCATCCTAGAGAGAACATACAGTAAACTATACCCTTTACTGATCCGTCGAGATTCTTTGAAAGGGCGTTATAATAAAGAATTCCATTATCTCGAAACTCGTCGACCAGGCCGTATTATATGATATATGATACACGCTTAGCCGATCATGTATCATTCGATACATGACTATCGAGGTAGATTTTCTCTCGCAGTAGGTTGCCATTTCTTTCTGCGGTAGACAAGTTGCCATCCAAGACTACAGAACTCAGTCTGTCCTGCTATTTACCCATAGCTGGGGGCGGGGAGAAGTAGAGGATTTATACCTTTCCCAAGGGTATTAGCACGTAAGTGAATGCTATGGATTCGACTGGAATTCGAACTCGGCTCCCCGATTCCTCAATCCGAGCCGCTATCCATTACTAGTCTAGCAGTTTCTAATCTCGTACCTCTCGCTTTTGGTTTAGCGTTAAACTTTGACCTTCAAAAATTTAAATATAATTTCAATGGTATATCCCACTGAAGAAACAATAATATGCCACACTCCTCTGCGACTACACAAGACATTTTCACTGACATATGTAGACTCCTGTCAACAATTCCAAAAACGGATAAAGTCATCATCTTTGGTAACTTAAATATAAGAACTCATTCTGCCGCTTCTTGGAAGGGCGTCCTAGGGTTATGCAAATGTAACAACACTGACTTCCTCCTCCTCCTCCTCCTCCTCCTCCTCCTAGAATTATGCGCAGAACAAGGCTTTTGTATAACGGTAAAAAGATGTACATCTATACGTGTCCAAATATCCTGTTCAACCTAAAGCAGTTCTGGGCCCCTAC
This sequence comes from Acanthosepion lycidas, assembly GCA_963932145.1. Taxonomy (NCBI): domain Eukaryota; kingdom Metazoa; phylum Mollusca; class Cephalopoda; order Sepiida; family Sepiidae; genus Acanthosepion; species Acanthosepion lycidas. The sequence continues at coordinate 46,314,237 of OZ010571.1, read as the reverse complement.
TAAGACTACATTACAGAGGTGAATGCACTTCCGTTAACAGACGACGCGGCGCTAGTTACCCGCTCCTAGTTAGACCTCAATAGTTAATGTCCTACTTTATAAAGGCTATCGGACTCTTCAGTTTAAAAACCAGCCTGAAGAAAACTGGCATCATCCACGTCAAGTGTTTCACCCACGTTTTCTGTTAGTTCAAAAAAAAACTGAACGCGCTGGGGCGATTTCATTATAAACGGCCAACTACTCACGACTTTCGGCGATTTTTGAAACATTTCTGCCTAAGACAAAAAATATAGCTATATTAAGCTAGCCAAGTTACAGTGGGGTGGCGACTATCAGAATCAGAAGAGGCTACTGTTCGGAGACCAGGCTTTAGACTACAAAGGACTATCGTCTCCTGCAGTAACCTCTACCCTCTGTTGGGTATTAAAGACGACGGCTGACACGTCTTCTTAGAAGCACAAGATAGTTCAGGTGACAACTTTCACTGTAAAATCTCGGTAAACTCAAAACTTAAGAGAAGCGGCAACGCCTTCCAAACAGAAATCATACTTCCGCGCCCATTTCAGAGGCACTTGTCTATTTTGACCTTGCTAGTCACTTAAGATTCTGCATCAAACTTGTGGGCCCCATTGCATCCTTGTTCGCGCGACAAACCCATGATATACACACACACACACACACACACACATATATATATATATATATATATATATATATATATATATATATATATATACCGCGTCGTCAAAAACTAAGATTTTTCTTATCCGCATAATTTTTCTGGGGAATTTTACTATATATATATATATATATATATATATATATATATAACATATTCCATGGGGTGAAACCGATTATATATATATATATATATATATATATATATATATATATAAGAGTGTCTGTGTCTCTGTGTCTCTGTGTGTCCAGATGGTGGATTTTACGACATATCAATCCCTGATAATTTATCTATTATCGATTTTTTTTTCCATTATACTTGAGTCTGTAGCCAAACATTGGTCGGCTATACCAAGTTTCAGAAGTATCTACCTTTTCGGTAACCCATTTTCTTACCCATTGGAGTTTAGCACTCTGCAAGCGATGATGTCGGCGTATTTTCGGCCTCGCCAACAGAACAGATAATTCTGAGTGTATGTGTATACATCGTTACATCAGTAATACTTTACGACTCGGGTCAATAACGAAAGTAACATTTATTGTATACCGGGAATATTTATTTTCAATATAGTTTTCTATAATCCTACAGTGAATATTAATCACTGGAATTAAGATAGTGACTTCATGTCAGGTTACAAATGATTCACTCTCGTCTCTTGGCAAATTGTGAAAGCTTGGAATTTGCATGAACTGAAACTTACGGGTGTGAATAAACCTTTTTCTTGCTTTTCTTTTCATTAACCTTTATTTTTCTTGTTTATATGCATTTTAAACACATATTTTATACATTTTGCCTTCTGCTTTATAAATTTTCATGCTTTTTGTCTATAGGCCAATGTTTTCCTCTTGATACTTTTTAATTAACTACAATAATAATAAAAAAAATCTGGCTTTTTCAGTCCTCCACTGAGCTATGACAATACTAAATAGAATTTTGAGAAAAACAAAAGTTTTCCCTTTCATCTCTCTCGTATCAGTTTTGTAGAAAAGTTTTGTTAAATGATGGAATCATATGTAAAAAGATTTATTCGTATAAAACATTTTAAAATTATTGGCATCGCTTAAGATTAATTATGGGAATAATATTTTACTGTTTTCTTTTTTTTTCTTTTTCTTTCTTCTCCTTTTTTTTTTTTTTTTTTTTTTTTTTTTTGATGGGCTGTTATTGCTAGGTAGATCGTGTGGAGGTTATCCCCGCCTTTTCTGCCAATAAATCCGCCAGGTGTGGCTGTTGAGGACGATAAAAGAATAGGGAAAGCAAAAAAAAATTCCTCTTTTGCTGTAGAATGTATTATCGAAAACAACTGGAATCCGCTTATGGGAAAAAAGTTATTCAATGGCAGGTAATCAAAGGCTAAATTTGATTTGGGTGAAAAGTCATTACGACCAGTCAGTGAAGATGGTGGTCAAACTCATTGTAAAACGAGTGGTCAGCCAGAAAAATAATCTTACTAAACACCGCTACTTAGCAGATGCTCAGCATTCATGTGGGTATAAATTGTGTTTGTGTTTGTATTATTTCATGAGTATTTTGTGTAAATAAAGGTTTAAATGTCTTTATGCGTGCGCCTTCTTCAGTGTAAACGTGAGAATTGTTAGGTTAAGAGTTAGTTTACATTGCACCTTTAAATAGCCCTGGAAGATGATATGCGCTTCTTCTACAAAAAAGCTCACATTTTATCATACAAATTGTAAAGCGTTTTTTTTTTCCTTTCTTTCTTTTTTTTATTTTTCTCCTTCCTTCTTTTTCTCCTTTGTGATATTTCCTCATTTTTCTTATATATTTTTGTTCTTAATTATTATTATTATTATTATTATTATTATTATTATTATTATTATAATTATTCTTCGAGCTCTCCCCTCTTCTCTTTCTTGCTCTCTTCTCACCACATTGTTTCCCTACATTTTCTTTTTTTTTTCTTTTTCTTCTTACTTATCTTTTACCCTTCCTACGTTTTCTCTTGTTTGCTCCTCCCCTTTCACTTCTCTCGTATTTTTTTTACTTATTCTTCCTGACATTTTACTTCTCCTCCTTCTTCCTCCACCACACTTATTTTTACTTCTCTTTTTTCATTTTTCGCTCTTCTTCCTGGTGTGTCCGTTAATCTTTCTCCTTCCATGAATATTTTCATATCAGCACGTATTTCGATATACACCGGTTCAATATCGTGGGAGGAAAATGCCACTGCAGGCCTTGAATTATATCAGATAAAGGAGGTTAGACAAAAAAAATAAATAAATAAAATAAAATAAAATAGAAAGGGAGAAAGGGAGAAGAGAGAAAATATATGTCCGTCACGAAACCAGCAGCAGCAATGGTAGTGACGAAAACATTCCCACAGATTGGCAAATGTAGAGTTGGTAAAATCGTTTGTACCAAAGTTTACAGTCAGCCACACGTCATTGAGATATTCTTTTGACGTCACAGATTCCTTCCTTCGTATTTTTGTAATCGGCGGGACGACTACGTGGGAGGGTAGACGAACGATTTACGTGTGACTATGTTATATAATAATGAACTAAATATTGTTAGCAATTCCATTGCGACTTTAATTTTTCTGGTCGTTACTTAAGGTGACAATGAAGTTATTTATTAAGAGTAGCTTAGTTTTGATATATCCCACTAGGGATCGAACCCTTTACTAATAGTCGGCAAAAACAGCTTACGGGCCATTACGCCACAAGTTAACCCTGAATGACGCAATGTAGAAATCATAATGGCCTGATGTTAGCAGATTGTTGTCAAGGTGCCACACTTGACATGGAGAATGACAGATTTCTTTAAACTCGACTTTAAACTGAAATGCTCAATCGGTTTTATAATGCAGGACGTTAATTGTTGGGTTTTACTGCCTGGTGATGTGTTTGCGTTGACGCTAATGTTACATTCTTCCTAAAACTAGATCATTTTCTGGTTCATGATGCACTAATTTCCACCACTGACCGCATATGAACGCTCTGAAACCCAAGACTGAACTAAAATTCCGTCAACTGCGTAATGGCCCCGCGCATACCTTCCGTTTTTCCTCACACGCTCAAAGAAAAATTAAGCAGTACAATCCAGAATCTCCACCCAATAGCATGCACTCCCGCCTAAAGAAACAAAATAAAAATCGAAGCTGATTTGAACCTTAGAAGGGGTATAAAAAATCATCAAGGGGATATTTTTGGAGTTAGACGGTATCTTGGCCCTGGTTCACAGACTTCGTCGGAAAGCAACCTCCCATCTCCAAGAGACAGCTAAGTAAGCCTAGTAAGTCACAACTCATCCTCCCTCTTCCACCGTACACCTCAGCCGACGCCTTTTACAAATCCACTTATCTCTTTTTTTTTCAACAAGATAAACATTTACACCGATTTATCATTTGTAGTATTTTACGTTAATAAAATTGTTTATTGCTTTAAGCCTTCGTTGTTTGTTCTTTGTTCTGCCACCATTCGCTTAATATATCACTAATGTCACTACATGTGCTTATTTGTTAAATTTCCTTACTGAAAGGTTTCAACGGATTCCGACTTTGCAAAGTCTCGCTAAAACAGTTTTCTAGTTCCTCAACAATAATCATGAAGGAACTAACAGTAAATGTGAAATAGCTTTTGGAATTACCATTTTTTGTGACTTCCTCAGTCTATAGGTTTCAGGCAATCGACTCTGGAAATCAAGTGACAGGCAATCCCCGTAAATCTCTACCTTCTTCTTCTTCTTCTTCTTCTTCTTCTTCTTCTTCTTCTTCTTCTTCTTCTTCTTCAATGCTTTGTTCCCTCAGGAAGTGTATCGTCATGGCTAACCACAGTTCCTTATCCCTTATGGCTCTTAGCAGCATTTCTTCTTTTACCAAGCCTCGTCCTACCCCCGTCCTGCCATCTATTTTGGGCACTTCGATATGCTGTAATGGTTAGCAAGATTGCGATTACGACTGAAAAGTGTGTTCGAACCTCATTGAATGCCCCATAATTCCGACCTTGTACCGCATCTAAACTACGCCATCCATTCACACAATTTCATCAGGTAGGTAGACTGCTACTTTCTCGTATCTCTCTTACTCTCAATATGCCCTGTGAGGGTCAAAGTTTCCATGTCCACCTTCTTCATTATGTGTTCAAGAAATTTCAGCTATCTCTTTCTGATTCTAAGTGTACTTTTTGTTTCCTTTAATGCCGATAGAATTCTCAGTGTCCTTCTGGTGAACCACATTTCTGCTGCCTCCAGTTTTCTCTTTATCTGTGGGGAGATTGCTCAGCATTCACTGTCATGCAAAAGGATTGATATCCCATAGCAGTATACTTTGATTTGTTTTTAACGAGTTTTTCCTGTTTCTTAATACATTTAATCTTTCGTTAATCCTATGTGCGTTCGGATTTCGGTGTCACATGCATCTTCTGTTAAAACATTTCCCAGATAGTTAAACTTCTGTACTTGCTTAATATTGACATCTCCAGTTCGCCTAGAGTTGATCGCTAGTTCGTTTCTTTCCCGGTTACATTTACTACCTTGTCTAGAAGATCCGGCGGTTTTCTTTCTGCATCTGCCATCAATACGGTGTCGTCTGCGTATTTCATATTACTAAGATTGGGCCGACCTATAATAAGTCCTGGTTAGGTGTTTTTTTCCAGCTCTCTTAGGATAGCCTCGCTGTAGAGGTGGAACAAGTCTCGGAAAAAGACTTATCCTTTCTCTTTTTGTGTATCTACGTAATTCATGTTTTATCTGCATACTGGTGGGTTTTTCTTTTAAAGATAACAGACTAAAGCTCAGCTATAAATAAAAACGAAATAATTTCACTAAGGTTTTAAAACATTTTAATTCACTAGAATTTTTTCGCAACATGATGAAGCGTGTTGAAATCCTCACAGTATTTAGTATTGTTGAGGTTATCGCTAATATTTTTGTCGAGATTTACAAACTCTACGTTTCGTTCACGTATTCATGTATCTTCATGTTCACACCTGATATGTGATGGTTATTAAATTCACTACTAGGACAGCTGATAAAGATGTTGGTTCACTCTGTCGTGCGAAACAATTTTTCTCTCCAGAGTCTATCTTACATTTCTATGTCTACCATTCGTTCATGCTTAGAATATTGCAACCACATATGCTATTTATCTTGAGCTCCTTGATAAAATCCAAAGAACAATCAGCAATATTATCGGTCCTGATCGGTCCGTGCCATTGCCTTCTTGTGTATTTTCTATAAATACTTTCATGGTAATTGTCCGGATCAGCTCTTCACCATGGCACCTGGACTTTTTTAATTTAAGCGCAGTAGTAGACTGGCATCAAGATCTCTACAATTTACAGTTGAAATGGCTAGATGTAGCCATAAATTATATCCTAACAGTTTCTTTTCTCACACTTCTCACTTGTGAAACTCTATTCTGTCTCCAAGCATTCTCGCCAACTTTAATCTCCCAAAATTTAATTCAATATCAATCGCTGTCTACTGTCTTCCTGTTTACATTTTTTTTTCTCTTTCCGTTCATTACTAATGTTTCTGTTCCTAATTCTACCACACCCAGTAACCCCTTGTCTCTTAGTCGCTTTACTGCCTTGCTTGGGGTGAAATTAGTTTTTTTTAAAAAAACAAGGTTCCTCAAATTTCCAGACATTTTCTCAGTATCTTTGCAGACCCTAATATTGCACTTCTCAGCTGCTTATCAGTGTTTCAAATTCCTAATTCATCTAATTTCGACTCTAAAGTTTTTAGCGCTGTTCCAATTACACCAAATACTACTGCCACTACTGTCACAGTCATGTTGTACACACTTCGAAAGATCGTGTCTATGGTATGTTTTCATTATTATCATTAGCATTATTATTGTAGGCTCACACCAAATATTTGATGATTATCGCTGGAAATTGTGGCCAAGCAAGATTCTTTAAATTTCCAGACATTTTCTCAGTATCTTTGCAGTAATACACTTTTCTATATAGTCTCGATTCCCGAAATTCCTAATACATCTAATTTTGACTCTGTTTTGGGGTACTGTTCCAAGTGCGCCAACTACTACTGGCACAGATTTAGCCTTCATACTTTCAAAAACCTCTGGGAAAGGTCCTCGTATTTTTATTATTATTATTATTAGTAGTAGTAGTAGTAGTAGTAGTATTAGCAGTATTAGTATTTGTGTATGTTGTGTTTCCTGTTTTGCATCCTGTAGAGCCGAGTCCAAACTATTGTACTTAGGCCCTATAGGAGAATTGTCACTTAATTGATACCTCTTTTCTTAGTATATGGGATGTTCCAAGTAGGGAGATCTTCTGCGCAACTTGTATATTGATGTTACCTGGGACACGGTTAGTAGAATTGTCCATTCCTTTTCTCACGAGGCCCAGAGCTCCGATTACTACTGGTACAGTCTTAGTCTTCCTTCCTCACATCATGTTAATCTCGATCTCCAGGTACTTGTATTTGCACAATTTCTCAGATAATTTTCATGGAGGTGTTTCTCTCAGATTGTACTGCTATGTCATTATTATTATTATTATTATTATTATTATTATTATTATTATTATTATTATTTGGATGTTTCCACTACATATCTGATGGCTTTTACAAGAGGTTGAATGTAAATAAGTTTCTTAAAATATCCGATACTTTCCTCGCTATACCCACAACCCTTAGCACGGGGGTGATCTAAACAATATCGATTATTTCCAGAACTTCTTAGGCATCCAATCTTGATTCAAATGTTGTTTTTTTTTGTTTTTTTTATGGAACTATTCCTAGTGCACCAATTACTATTGGCACAACTTTAAAATTCGTCTTCCGCAGATGCCTAGGATCTAGTTCCTTTTTTTTGTTTTTTATTAGTATCATTTTCGGTTTCATTCCAATATCAGTTCATTTAAACAGTTTAAATTAGAGTTCCATTAGAGTTTTCCTTCTCAAAGATGGGCTTCCTTCACCAAAACTATGGAGGTACATCTACCCCTGACTGGGATAGGCTGTACTAGTCTACAGTTTACCGATAACCAGAATCAAACTAAAACGATGTTTTTTGACTTAGTATAAGTCGAATTATCCCCTATTAGAATAAAGTTTAATCTTGATGGAGTAATGGATAACAGCTAGGTTTGTAGAATCGGTCAGACGGGTTCGAATTCCAGTCGAATCCATTACATTTACTTACGTGATAATACCCTTGGGAAAGGTATGTATCCTCTTCTACCCCCGCCCCAGCTATTGGTAAATAGCAGGACAGACCGGTTTTTATAATCTTTGGTGGCAACTTGTCTACCGCAGAAAGAAATGGCAACTTACTGCGGGAAAAAAATCTACCTGGTCAGTTATGTATCGAAAGATACATGATCGCCTAAGCATGGCACATAATTGACTTACCATATAGAAATTATAAATATGCAAAAATAATATACCAAACAGTTCCTATAATGTTACAAGTGAAAAAGTTTCAAAATCATTTGATGAAGATCTGTCACCCTTATGATCTTCTGGCCTTGATGCAGGAACGTGATGGTTGGCGTGATAGTCTCATGAATGTCCGAGTTAGCTCAATGGAATAAAAAATGGTATAATAATAATTTTCGGTTTTCTTCCTTGGATGAGATGTTTGATTTGGTTCGCTTTGAATGTCACAATCTACAGATGTCTTATTTATATTTTTTTTTCTTTTTACGTTACTTAAGGGGGTATATTTTATCTTTTATAGAGGACTGTATCTAATTTCCACTGATATTTGTTTAAAATTACGAACCAATTAGTTTTTTCTCTTCCTCGTTCATAACTGTCTCTAAGTTCTCGTTTTTTCTTTTGTATTCATTTTTAGATACCTTTCTGCATTCACTTTTGATGTGGTTTACAATCATATCTTCTTCACAAAGAAATTATTTCCTGTTTTTTTTTTTTGATTTTTTTTTTCGGTGAACTGCTACCCATTTTCGTTTTGCCGTAATTATCCTGTAACAAATGTTTCTGTTATCGGAAACGCCAGTTTTATTAAAAAATTATTTATACCGTTCGTTATGGTGAAGATGCGGAGATCATTTGTTACTTTCACAATGTTATCTAGTATCTTTCACTGAAGATCAAGTGACAGTAAGTCTTTACATTTTCCACTAACATCTTCAGGATTTGAACGTTGCTTTTTAATGGCTCCATTCCTTAATTACATTCCCAATTCTTACAACCGTTTTACAATGTTCGTCATATCTGCACGCCAAGATTGTTGAATCCGACTGAAGAGGGCCGCTGAGTACGTCCGCCGAATCTTTGTCGTTAAAACAAGAAAGACGATAAACCTGTTCTTAATAAATCAATCAATGTTTTTTTTCAATATTTTCAGGGGCATGCTTAATAGAAACAACTTAGATAAATATTTTAATAACGTGCAAGCAGCCTATTTTAAAAATATAGTTATATTATGCACCACCGTTTTCCTGTTAACTCTCATGTATACATCTTTTAATCCGGACATCTTAGAGTACACTGATATTTAAAGCTGATCGTGCATTTTAACATCTTGGGCAGAATTCATGATCCATCTTATATATAAAGTAGAAATTCTGTTCACACTCCTCCCTGGTTTTTTGAACAGGGGCAGAGGTTTATCCCTTCTTCCCTGTCTAGGATCGGGTTTCCGGTTCCTTCTAAAATATTTTCATTTTTTTCCATTCACAGTACAACTTTGCATCTTAGTCTTGCTTTGTTGTCTTGCTTGGGCCGAACTGATTTTCTTTTTAAATAAAAAAATAATCGAAAAATAATTACAGCTGCCATTTTCACTATTAGAGACCTCTTCGGTGCCCAGTAAAATCCCGGTTTTAATTTTTATGACATGCAGATATGGAAGATTCGGGTAATAGATAGCTAAGCAATTATTCCTTCTCATACCTACATTTAACAAGTATCTGTCTATATTTCTGAGATGAGGTATTATGTACACTATTTACATTATTCGGACTATTGTCCTCATCTTTGTCACCATAGTTATTACAACGTTTTTGTTATCCAAATACGCAAGCTCGTTAGGTAGGTTATACGTTGGTTTCTTCTTTTCCTCTTGTCGTCAATATATCCTGTTGGTATTAAATTTTCCATGCTCTCTTTCTTCATTATGTGTCCTAGAGATTTCGTCTGTCTCTTTATAATTCTAAGCATGTGGCCTTTTGGCTTCCATTTTAACTAAAACTTTGTAATTGCTCAAATGTTCTGTCCATTCTCAGAATTCTTCTGAGGAACCACATTTCTATTTCTTCAAGTCTTTTCTTCTACATGAGATTGCCCAGCATTCACTGCGATATAGGAGTACTGTTAACGTAATTCGTTGTATAATATTGCAAAACTAACAATAAATAATGAATTATTCATGATTTCTTCGAAAATAAAGGTCCTTTCAATACGATAGATCTACTTACACATAGGTATAAAGAATAAAAATTTTAAATTTTAAGTGCGAGTATAAATAAACGCATGCGTGTTTTCATTTTTTATGTATTCTTTTTTTTTTTTTAACTATTATTTACTTATTTTCGTATCGTTTATCGCTGTAGCAACGCTTGTCGCGTATTTAATGAGACGAGGTGTGCACCCCCACCCCCACACCGAATCTCTGATGTCAAGTGAAAGCAGCCAGTACCAAGTGCAATCAAACTAAATGCTTGGTACGCAACACACCCAGATCCGGTGACCGAAAGACAGCGCGTATAGTTTACTGAACTTAAGATGACGATTTCATCATGGCCGCGCCTCCTCGAAATAGGTTTGTTTATTACGAGGTTTCGTTAATGAACATTTTTCTGTTTTGCGTAAATGCTGTCTGCGAGATGTAACGTGGGGCAACGCTTATCGGCCTCGACCTGTTTATTTTCGCTTCCATTATCAAATATGCTAACAAAATGCCTTGACACTGACATGTCACGATGCCTAACAAAAAATAGAGTGGATAAATGAACATTTAAGAAAATCTAACTTACATAAATAATTACTTTTGATTGTCGAAGCAGTTATATTAAAGAAAAATTAGCAATTATGTTTTTAGAGCATCAGTAATATTTTTCTTTTGATAATTTGAATATATCAGGTCATCCCATAAGTTCTGTCCGAATTTTGAATAAAGAAAACAAGTGACCAAATGTTACATTTAATTACAGATTCAATCAACAATGTATTTTCCCTGATTATCTAAGACTTATTTTCATCTATTAACAAGCTTACTAATTCCATTACTGTAAAATTATTTTGGCTTTGATTCGAAGAACTTACAAACGTCAGTTTTAACCTCTTCCTGTGTTACAAAAGCTGTTTCTTCCAAATGATTCTGTAAGCTACGAAACAAATGGTAGTCTGAAGGAGCAAGATCGGGAGAATGAGGAATTTTCTCCCAACCAAGTTCTTCGATTTTTTGTGACGTGATTCTTGCTGTGTCGGGTCACGTATTGTTCTAATCAAACATCACCTCTTTTCGATTCACTAGAGCATGTCTTTTTTCCTCAAAGCTTGGTTCAACAAACGCTTTATTGTTGCATTAAGTGGTAAGAATTCAAAGTGGATTATTCCTTGGCGATCCCACCAGATTGAAAGAAGAACTTTTTACCCATGAAGTTCCCTTCTCGGCTGTGGCTGGCGTCCTTCCCCTTTACCAAGTCACTGTCTACGGCGCTTAACATTTCGATAAAAGATCCATTTTTCGTCGCCAGTCACAAGTCTATCCAAAAAAGGTGAAACAAGTTGGCGAGAATGGAGAGAAGAGCAGATGTCAACTCGGGATTTGAGGTTGTTTTCAGACAATTCATGAGGCACCCATTTTCCAAGTTTAGGAACTTTTCCAAGTTGTTGAAGATGACGATGAACAGTTGTATGGTTTGAACTGAGAACCCCTGCCAATTCCTCAACTGATAAAGCAGGATTTTCTTCAAGGGCTGCTTCAAGAAGCTTTTCATCAAACTCAACTGGACGTCCGGTTCGATCTTCATCTTCAAGGGTGAAATCTCCACCTCTGAATTTTGCAAACCATCTTCTGCAAGTTCTTTCATTCACACATTCCTCTCCATAAACTGAGTGAATGTTTCTAGCCGCTTCGTCTGCCGAGTTTCCTTTCTTGAACTCATAAAGCATTATGTGCCTCAAATGATTCTTGGGTACTTCCATATTAGCAGGGTTTTAATCAAACAAAATTTAATTTTATTGTTCTCTGAAATAAAATTTGATCAGTTTAAATGCATCTAAACATTAAAATAATGTTCAGCTCCATTAGACATTATAAAATACTCTTTAAATTTCGTTCATTTTAACAAAAAGTTAAAATTCGGACAGAATTTTTGGGATGACCTGATAGTTCATTTTATACATAGCAGCAAATTATTAATTTTTATAAATAACTGTCAATTAGTATTTCTTATACATAGCTTGATAGCAGTAAATTATTGATTTTTGAATCTAGCAGTTAATTACAGATTGTTATACATACCAGTCAATTATTTTTTTTAATAAATGACATTTCTCAGGCATAGAATTCCTTTATTGATTTCTGTGTATAGAATTCAATAATTAATTTCATGCTAGTCACTTAATGCTTGTTATAGATCAATTATTGCCATTTCTAGATAGCAATCAATCAAGTTATATATAACAGACAATTATTGCATTTTATATATAACAGTCAATTTTATAAAACGAACATGCATATGACATTTTATACATAACACTTAAATATTGCATTTTACACATAGCAGTCAAATATTGCATTTTATATACAGCAATCAAATACTAAATTTTTAATATATCAGTCAAATATTGCATTTTACACATAGCAGTCAAATATTGCATTTTATATACAGCAATCAAATACTGAATTTTTAATATAGCAGTCAAATATTGAATTTTACACATAGCAGTCAAATATTGCATTTTATATACAGCAATCAAATACTAAATTTTTAATATATCAGTCAAATATTGCATTTTACACATAGCAGTCAAATACTGCATTTTATATACAGCAATCAAATACTGAATTTTTAATATATCAGTCAAATATTGAATTTTACACATGGCAGTCAAATATTGCATTTTATATACAGCAATCAAATACTGAATTTTTAATATATCAGTCAAATATTGCATTTTACACATAGCAGTCAAATATTGCATTTTATATACAGCAATCAAATACTAAATTTTTAATATATCAGTCAAATATTGCATTTTACACATAGCAGTCAAATATTGCATTTTATATACAGCAATCAAATACTGAATTTTTAATATAGCAGTCAAATATTGAATTTTACACATAGCAGTCAAATATTGCATTTTATATACAGCAATCAAATACAGAATTTTTAATATAGCGGTCAAATATTGCATTTTACGCATAGCAGTCAAATATTGCATTTTATATACAGCAATCAAATACTGAATTTTTAATATAGCAGTCAAATATTGCATTTTACACATAGCAGTCAAATATTGCATTTTATATACAGCAATCAAATACTGAATTTTTAATATAGCAGTCAAATATTGAATTTTACACATAGCAGTCAAATATTGCATTTTATATACAGCAATCAAATACTGAATTTTTAATATAGCAGTCAAATATTGCATTTTATACATCATGGTGCATTCAAATCATAAATGAATTCATCATAAATATATATTTAAATAACTACACTATGTATAAGTGTATAGATGGCCTTTGATACTTAACTTGTGTTGATGTCGGCATTAGTTTAATACGCGGATCCAAGAACAAATAACAAAGTATGATTTTTTTTTTTTTTTTACATGAAACACATTTTACAAAGGCATTAATGTTATTAATAATAATATATCCGATCCGTATTGTTCATGGTCGGGTATTGATGATTTGGAACTGCAATAAAGTAGATTGAAATTTAGATGATGGATGTTTAAAAAATAGAATAGTGCTTCATCTCTAATATTTCAGCAGTAGACATATTTTTACAAGCAGAAAATAGAAAGAAAAAAAGAAATTCCAATTGTGTCACTTTTTTGAGTATATTCACGTACACGGGGTTAATTGCGTTACTTGCATTGGAGAAAAAAATACACACACACACATACATACATATATATACATACATATATATATATATATATATATATATATATATATATATATATATATATATATATATATATATATGTTTTTTGCGACGCGTTTCATCCGTTAGGATTTCATGGGACTGGGCTTTGTTGAGGTTGCCACGAATACACATGCGCACGAAGCGAGAGACGCAGATAGCTTCAAAATTTTTTAAAGAATCTTTTTGAAAGAATCTTTTTTGTTTTCTTCACTCTTGACGAATTCATGTGTATTCTTTTACTTTTACTTTTTCTCTCCGTCACCTTTGCCCCTGACTATTCCACGCCGTGACCATATAAAATCTACCAAGAATGGTGTTATATTGTAGGAGCCTGGTGCAATGGATAAATTGTCGTCTAAATTACGCAAAAATGAAAATAACACTGACATCTAGTTTTAACAGATATATTTACTAAAATTACACAAAAAATATCTTGAAATACAAAAGTGTGAATTTATTCAATAAAATCGCCAATCGCTTAAACCACAGCTTCCAGACGACTTCATATTCTCTTGCAACTCTTCTGGACGGCCCTCTAGTTTAAGTTGGTGAATGCTACCAAAATCCTTGCTTTCATTTTTGGTGTTACAAGGATTTTTTGGTCTCTCGCTCAAATGCACCCCACGCATAATAACCAAGAGGGTTGCAGTCTGGGGAGTTAGGTGGCCAGATGTAAGGGGAGATGTGATCGCAGATATTATCTGTCAGCCATGACTGTCTTCTCATGCTTGTGTGGCATGATGCAGTCATGTTGTCAGACATCAGTCAGTTAGTCAGTCGACTTGCTGTTCGGTTGAGAACTCTCTGCCTTCGGGCGGGAGGATCCCGAAGGAGGCTACGCCGAAGGGCGAACTCTCTTTCGGGGAGATAAACCGGCCCTGAACCCGTTTATACGGGTTCAATGGGCATATTTTTGGCTGAGCCCACGGGCTCGGAGATGCCACGTTAAAAAGGCCTTGTGCCACATGACGCCCTTGTGGGGGGTGACTGAATATCGTCATGTTGCCAGACATAGAGTCTTCCAGCAGCCACACTCTTGAGCCAGAGCAACACTTCATCAACAAGGCACTTGATCTAGGTCTCCGTGTTGAGTTTAAAGCCCTGTGTTGAGAGGAGGAATAACGTTGCCATCACTAGTGATCACATCAAACACCATGATGTTGACTGGATATATCATCCAACTCTTTCAGAATCCTCTGTACTGTTGTCAGACTGACACCCAAACACTCTGAAATGTTCGTATTGGAGATTCCGAACAAGCGGTACCACAGGCCGTTCCCAAATTTCTGGCGGAGTGAATTGCGTCATGGTGCTCTTTTTCTCATAGACGGTGTCCAATTGACCCTGCTGTACTGTGCAATCGACAAAATCAAAAACAAACAACGCGCATGCGAAATTAAGAATCCCACATGTATATATAATCTGTCCTGATCTGGCATCTCGACTTCAGTCAATTTCTCACCGCCGTAAGGTTGCTTCTCCGTGTCTTTTCTATAAATACTTTCATGGTAATTGTACAGATGATCTCTTCGCTATCGTACCTAGACATTTTTTAATCTAAGCTCAGTACTAGACTGACACTGAGATCACATCAATTTCAGCCGGCTAGATATAACCGTAGATTCTATACTAACAGTTTGTTTTTTTCTCACACTTCACGCTTGTTGAACTCTCTTCTGCCTCCATGCTTTCCAGCCAACTTTAATCTACAAAAATTTAATTGCAATGTGAGTCGCTATCTACTGTCCTCCTGATTAGTCATTTCTCTTCCCATTCATTGTTAAAATTTCTCTTCCTAATTCGTCCACGCCCTGTAACTTCATTGTGTCTTAGTAGTTTGCTGCCTTGCATAGGGTGAAACTGATTAATATATATATATATATATATATATATATATATATATATATATATATATATATATATGTGTGTGTGTGTGTGTGTGTGTATGTATGTATATATATGAAATAGAGATAAAAGATAAAAGAAAAATATAGTTTTAAGGTAAAAGTGCTCAATATCAATGACAGAGCGTATGTAAATATAAAAGTGGACACAAATGCGGTGACAGTCTTTTTCATGTTTCAACGCAATCTTCGGACTATATATGAAAACGTAACGCTTATAGGCGGCAAAATTCAAGTTTTATTTAGTTTGTGGCCCTGTTGCTGCGTGCTTCGCTTAATGCCACTCTTACTTTGATCCGTGCTGGTTGGTCCGTCTCCGGCGTGCCCACTCTGCACCAATCCCCACGTTGTGTTTTTGTCTTTCAGTATACGCAGAAATGGTGAAGAACTATCGAAGATCACGCTTGACTCCCCCGCTGCCATGGTTATGCTTGAAATTTAATTGCAAGTGTAAAGATAACTTTTATTTATGGTACTATGACTGATTAAATTCAAGAATGCATTAACAAAAAGGATTTGAAAAAGTTTCCCGATACGATGAATTCTCAAGCTGCGAGAAACTGGTTGACTGACGATTGCATTTAGGGCTAAACATCCAAAGTCGTTCAAGTGTTTAAATGAAGTCAGCTGATCGAGGGAGTTCAAAAAGCGGTGCAGAGTACAAGACTTTAACTGATTGTGCTACCACGGCCACCCGACAGGGAGAGTGTTGGTCTATTAGCGGTGAGGCCAGTTACTTCTGCTTTTCGGCAACTGCTTTTATGGAAGTGCAAACCTCGATTGACCTGCTATGATTGTCTAGCCAATAATAATGCTTGAAGAATGGTATTGGCTAGCCAATAATAATGCTTGATCAGTGGTCTGTCTTGTGTCATTCACCTCGAAGGGGAGGAAGGAAAGGCAGCAAGAACCCAATATGATTGGTGGTCCAGTCAAAATAATGGCCCCCTGTCGTAAGTATCGGAAGTGGGGACGAGAAACTCTATCCCATCCTTTCTCTCATTGGCGGGCCAATCTAAATTGTAGCCTTTCAACGCTCATATACACCTTCACTGGAA